>CP092868.1:11056230-11169427 GCA_030710605.1 Cordylochernes scorpioides | reverse complement strand
CCTGTGAAGGACAACACCTAATTGCAGAGCCAAAGTGTCCTTTAGGGAGAGATGTCCTTTTACCGGAGAGTTGCTAAATAGTAAAAATGGTAATTTTGCAAATGAAAACTGTCCTTTGTAGAGAGGTGTCCGCTATAGGGAGGTTCTACTGTATATACTTTCTCTCTCCACGATACTAATTAATTCAGATAACTTCATTAAATCAACTTCCATCATTGCTTAACATATTGTAAATAACTACCTTGCGATTTCTTCTATCTGCTTATGTTTTTGATTATTTGTTTAATGTATATATTTATTCAATTTTTTTAAGAACCTATAAAGCATGCAACAACTGTCCTGGTATGGAACTAACACTTACTCACATATTCTCATGCCCAGCAATGGCCGCAGCCTTGCAGAAAGTTTACTTAGACCCAGAGCAGCAGCTTTACACACCCAAGATAGAGGAAATTGCTGCTGCTGTGATGGAGATGCATGGAGACATCTGAGACTCTTCTTTGGACATGACAGCAACAACAATGCTCTTTTTCTTAATTGTTTATTTTCTATTTGATAATTCTGTTACCTACTCTACTACAATTATTGTAAATATTTTCACGCGCAATTATCCAGATCGGATATAGCGTGTATTGTTTGCAACTGGTAATAAATAAATATATTTTTATTAATTTTGTGATGATTATAATTAATGATGACTAATTGTAGCCAATTTTTTTTTTAATTTTAAAAGATATTTGATAGACAAGATATATATTAATAGGATAAAAAAGGTCCTATGTGTGACTTACATCTACCGAGTGTATCATAAAGTTCTACAAAAATTGATCTATTAAAAACATTTATTCTTTCAAAATATGTGACAAAATATATAAAAAAAGATCTTGCTAAATTGATAACCGTTTTTTAAAAAAGAAAAAATATATATTTTTTATTATTTGACACGTTATAAGCTGTTTTGATATAGATTTATTAGAGGTTCTTACTTTTTAATTATACTTCATAAAAACTTGAGAGAGATTTAATTGGCTTTCACTTTTCTTTTATAATAATCGATTTATCATCTTTTTTTTATTTTAACGCGGTTAATTGGCTCATAGACAAAACTTAAGGAAGTTGTATCTTATAGCATGTATATCGGGATTCAGACAATAACTCTGATAGATATTACAATGACCTTTATTGAAGACACACGAGATAACCAAGTTTGAACAAAATTGCCTCTGTCTCCTTAAAAAAAAATAACAGACGACCGGCGATATCAAAGATTTTCCATTTTCTTAAGTTTTGTCCATGAGTATATTTAAAATGTGTTTATATATAAAATAGAGAGACCTATACGGATAACCCAGGTTCCTGGAGCTCAGAACAATATATATGGTTTCCAGTTTATTCAACCACTGATTGGTTCTCTACTCTCACGTGTACTTAAACTGCCAATCAGAATGCAATGTTGTTTTAGTTCTGTGGTTGCATTGGTAAACGAACTACTATATTAAATAAAAGAAGGTGAATTCACATCTAGAGATTTATTTTTTGTTATAGTCGACAACAAAATGTCTTTTTCAGCATTATTTCTTCAGAAAAAAAGTGTCCAATCCGGGATTCGATCCTTGGTCGTGGTATTAAAAAAATCGATGGTTTTTACTACTCCTTCACTAACCAAATTTAACTAACAATAGTTAGACATAATATTGCTGCATTTCTCTCTGGAGGACTTATTGTAATTACAGTGAGGTTGTGGTGAGATATAATGGTTGTATGATAAAAAGTTTTATCTTAGAAAGAAGGAATCATATATCGCCGCAACTCTTTTTTATTATTAACGCGATTAAAAGCTTTCGGGCAAGCCCTTCTTCAGCTAATTATAGTGTACAAACAAGGAGAGATTATATATCGTTTTTAAAATAAAATAAAAGAAAAGAAAATTACCATTTTCTTTTATTTTATTTTAAATACGATATATAATCTCTCCTTGTTTGTACACTATAATTAGCTGAAGAAGGGCTTGCCCGAAAGCTTTTAATCGCGTTAATAATAAAAAAGAGTTGCGGCGATATATGATTCCTTCTTTCTAATTTGTCGAAATCCGCAAACCGTTTACCATGAAAGTTTTATCTGTTAGGGCAATTATATAATGGTCATATTATAAAGGCAATCCGGAACTAAATTCTTTGAAAAGCCAATTATTTATACAAAAGCCTTCCAACAGAGACCATAGTAAAAAAAAATGGTTGTCACAATCAACAATAATCGACTGTTGAAGAACAAGATGTTAAAAGTTCCTGCAGACAGTAAACTTGTTTGAATGGGTCGTTTGTGGAAAAAAACGGCCTGTTCACCAGGTATTTTCAGTTCTTGGCTGTAAAATGGTAGAGATATGTTGTGGTCAGATGGTGTAGTCCCAAGGGTAAGGCCAAGAAAGGAATGAAGATAGACTGGATGTACAATCTCCTTGTATCTTCATAATGAAACAAACGGAAAATTTCTTTCCAACCCCAATAGAACTCATTGCTAAATTAAACGAATATTCAAAAAATCATCTTTCTTTTTCTTGAAGATTGAGGTTTTTTTTTTGACTGGCCGGCATTCATATATCTTAAATAAGAAACACTTCGGCCAGAAAAAAGTTTTATAAAAGAAAATTAAACTCTTTTTCTGGATGAAGTGATTATTATTTAAGAAATATCTTTATATATTAATGCATTTTATAACAATTATTTTAGAAAATCTAACTCTATAATTTCTACAGATAAATTGTAAATAGATTCATACGCAAAAGAGGTAGTGAGGAAAGTTTAAGAACAGATGTGTAAATAAATCCCTTTTTAAACAAAGGCTCACGTGCACATGGGGAAAGGGAGGAAAAATTACCGTGTTATTTTGTAGTTGTATAGCGAATCCATACAGGGCAATGGGCCCTAATAAAAACCTTTTTGTTGTTTTTGTTTAGGAAAATCTGAGCAGATCTTGTGAAACTGTAGTGATTATAAGTCACAACGTTAGTTTTGGCAAATTTCAACAAATTGTCTACCATGGTTTCACGCTATTTTTCTGCATCAGTACAGGGGTAGCTTCGATTTTATTACGTTATACGGAAAGTGATTTCAAATCGACCAAATTATCCGAAAAATGATTTCAGCATATTTGTTGATCAGAATATGTGAAACCTACGTGAAGGTGAAATAGAAATATATTGTTTTAATGCATTTTTTAAAAGCGAATATCAAAATCTCAAAGATAATTATTCCAAATAAGTGGTACTTTTTCGTATAAGCTTTGTTGTTTTTGTCGTGTCCAATGAAGAGCCTCAGATGTCTCCATACATCTCTATGAGGTGAATTAATGCATTAAAAAAAGCGGATATCAAAATCTCAAAGATAATTATTCCAAATAACTGGTACATTTTGTTTAAGCTTTGAAATAAGCTTTATAAAAATAAAGAGTTTCCATTAAGGAATCTATTTTAGTTCTTTTTTTTTATGGGAAGTCTTAAAACACACTCGATATTCTTATCTTCACAGAGCTTCCTAGGTAGAGTCGATTAAATCTGGCAACATTGCCATCTATTCTGTGAATATATATATCAATAATCGGTTCTATTTTAATCGTTTTTTTTTTCAATTTTAATTTTGATTCACATTTTGTATTTTATATATATTTAATATTTGACATATAATTTTAAAATATGACTCAACTTTCATCATTATTAATCAATTTCTCTTTTTTAATATTTTTGCGAAATTTGTGCTAGTTCTTTTCCGGAAAAATTTTGACCACAAATCTTTTCTAAGGTTATCCCAAAAGTTCGGGTTTTTCTTTAAAAGTTCATTTTCTTATTACTTGGCGAATAATATTATTACAGCGAATATATAATAATACAATTACTTTAAACATAATATTGTAACAAATTATTTATTATTTTATTAGAAGAGTATTATTTTTTATGTTTATATTTTGCTATACTCTGTACACTTCCCTCTTTTGCTTATCTTTTGTTTATCACTCATAGTTTGTTCTTGCCTGAAATAAATTGTCTCCTCCCGAAGTTGATCTTCCCTAATTTTCCACGTGGCAATATAAAGACATTATACATAACGACGAATAATATTATGGCGAATAATATTGGTATTTTAATTTTTTTTGCAAGTGTTTACGAACTTTTGGGACAACCATGTATTTACTTACTTCAAATTTAATATTTTAGTTTTTTTTCTAAGATAAAGTGACCACTATTCTACACTAGCCGAATGACCCGGGCAACGCCCGTGTTTTACCCGATTGAATGTTTTTATTCAAATACTATTTGTTACAATTATAAATTGGCGCCTTAAATAAATGCATATGTTAGTTAATAACTATAGCCTATGTGCTTTATCTGTCTATGTACTGTTGGCTTCCGTAGGCGTCTCTTACTGGGAAAAAGAAAGAGAGGATTCCATTTAGTTATTAACTAATATATGCATTTATTTAAGGGGCGACCCGCTCCAACACAATAGTTACAAAAAGCAAAAAGCGAGTGGGGGGGGGGGCAAAGGTGGCGTGATCGTAGCCAACCAATAGGAGAGCGCCATTCCAAAAAAAAAAAAAAGCAAACGGTGACAGAGTTGAAAAATTATTAAGAACGCATGACGCTCGTAACTGTATATAGAATGATAATAGTACTTACATATGTACATAAGTATGTGTATATATATACACCTTAATAGTACAAAAGCTACATACCTATACTTTCGATATTTGCGGACCTATAATGAGGAATTGTTAACAATAGATTTAAGGAGCGACCCGCTCCAACACAATAGTTACAAAAACCAAAAAGCGAGTGGGGGGCAAAGGTGGCGTGATCGTAGCCAACCAATAGGAGAGCGCCATTCCAAAAAAAAAAAAAAAGCAAACGGTGACAGAGATGAAGAATTATTAAGAACGCATGACGCTCGTAACTGTATATAGAATAAGTAGAGAGATGCTACAATAACAAGCCGTGAAACTCCCTCTTTACCTTGAGAAATCCATAACTATTATTACATAACTCATAGGGGACAAGAACAAGAAAAAAAAGGAAGTTGTAGTTTTTAAAAACGGTATTTTCGATTTAAAAAATCTATTTATACATTTTTAATCTATTTCCAATCGATATATAATCTCTTTCAAGATATATCAATAATATGGAACCCTAGTGAAACACATCAATACTCTGATTTCTTATGATACGCGCCATCTGTTATCAGAAATCTAAACTATTATAGACATGTATGATTCTTTTAAAAATTACACAATTATCTACTGCCCTTACTGCAATGAAGAATTAATGGGAGGGCCTAGCTCATCAGGTGTGAACCTTCCCAGCGGCTTCGCCAGTTTAATCTACCACTGATGAGCCAAGCTCTCCCATTAATTTTTCATTGCAGTAAGGACAGTAGATAATTGTTTAATTTTTAAAAGAATCATATGCGTCTATAATAGTTTCGGATTCTCTTTTTTCTTATTGTCCCAGGTATTCATGCAATGCCAGGTCATGATCGTCATAAGAGAATTTTTTTTTAATGAGTCTACTCGTACAGCTTGCACTACGTTGATGAGGGCCAACAGCCTGAGGCGCGTCCGTGGTTGGCTTTTCTTGATTGATCAAGAATGGGTAACTGGCCAATTCTGGAATAATTAGAAATCAACGAGAATAGTATGAATTATTTATCAATTTTAATAAATAATTTATTTTTTTCAAAAGGGTTACAAGTTTTTCTCTAAAAAGTGTAGCGAATGGTCAGTCTATTTACATATTTTTATTTACAACTTCAATAAATGACAACAGTAAACAAAGATATTTACATTTGCTATCATGACTCCTGGTCAGTGCTGTGGCCCTTGCCGTTATGGTCCCCTGATGTCCTGCAGCTCTCCAGCAGTCTTTCTATGGCCTCTCCTGGTGGTTCCTCGATAAGATGGTCCCCTGGCCTTGATCCATTCTTGTCTGTCAGGTCTCCTGTCATCTGCTCTAGGTCGTTCTCCTGGCTCTCTTCTATGGTCGGCGTATCCCTGTGCTCCATGTCCGGTGTTTCACCTTCCTCGTCATCACATGCCAGCTCCCTACATCGTTCCAACAATCTATCCATGGCTTCCATTTCTTTATTTTTCTGTAACTTATCGTAAGGTTCATCCTTCTTTTCTGTTGAGATAATTTCCATCGTCTTTTTTAGCACCAGGGATTGAATATACGCAAAGTCCCTTTTTCTTATGTTTATTTCCTTCCTGTATTGTTTGTTATATTTGGTTACTATTCCATCCCATGTTAAGACTATCGGCACTACTTTTACGGGCATTTTTTTTTTCAGTTTGGGCCATTTCCCTCGCCAGTAGCTGGTATTTTCTTTTCTTTGTCAGCTCCGTAGTTTTGATATTGTTTTGGGAGGTAACGCTTATCTCTATGATTGTTATGTCTTTTTTTATTTTGTCATATACTATTATATCAGGTTTGTTAGCTCTGATATTGATATCGCTCATCATTGGCAGGTCCGTTATCATCTTGGCGTATGCATTTTCAATCTTAGTCGTTATTTTGTGGAGCTTTATCTTCTTGTTCTCTGTGAAATTATATTTTCTAGCCAAGTTGAAGTGGACGCATCTCACCACTTCATTATGCCTCTCAGTGTAGTCGTAAGGAAGCAATCTTCCACAGTTTGTAGCAAGGTGGTCCACCGTCCTCTGTACCTTTTCACAGTGAGGGCATTTCAGGTTCTTATCCTTCGGGAACACGTTTCTATCTTGTATGAACATGTAGAACCCTTCATTTTGTGGTGTGTTGTTTCCCGTTTTGAGCCACTGTGAGGATTCTATCATGTCCAATAGCGGTTGGTCTTCATTTTTAAAGAATGTTCTGTGGATTATTTTCTGGCCAATGATTCCTCTTAGATTTTCAATCTGTTTTTCTTTCAGAGTTTTCATTGTGATGTTTTGGGCTTCTGTTTTGTACTTGTTTTCTATAATTAGTTGGATGTGTGTGAGCATTGTGTTTTCGCCCTGTTCACACGCTTTAATGGCTTCCTTTCTTTTTGTTGTCTCCCCCCCCCCAAATATATACTTGTAGAGGCTTAGCAGAATTCTTTCGTTTTTTGGACCTTAATAAATAATAATAATACTCGTACAATTTGGAGCTTCATCAGTTTGGACACTTGCACTTACTTGTGGAATAGAACAAGAATCGGGATCGTTGAAGCAATCAACAACAAAAGGCAAACATTGGTAAAGAGCCATAAGTAAACAGGCAATCAGATCTATAAACAGTCTTGTGGAAAGATAAACAAATACTGTTTTCTAGTCATCTTCTTTTCTAACGATATTCTCACTTTTTCTTCTCAACTGTAGAAATAGTAGTATAAGTTGACAAAGCTCTCATTGATCAATGACTCAGATAGAAAATTGTAAAATTTTGACTTGTTTTGGTGATTTACATGTGAGCTGCTAAATTTTGTCTTTCTGCCTGAAGTCTGGAGCAATCACTAATACTATGGGATACTTGAATTACATTTCCGCATAACTCACATTTTAAGCAAAAATCTTTTTCCAATATTCTGAGCAGATTTTGGGGGGTAAATAACCAGCGTATGCTTTGTTGTATAAGTATTCGTTTCATTTGAAAGGAAAGATTTTAGAGAAGGCAAAAAGTCGTTCAGTTACAAATAATCATTAAAGCAATCTATTATTTTATTGAAATATTTGATCATATAGAGAGCTTGAAAAAAATATTTTTAAATTCTCTTAACTTTTATCATTACATTTTACTTTATTGACAAGCTTGATACCTTAGTGTGATTGAGTGGAGATAAGAAAGAAGAAGAAGAAGTTATTTTATTATTCTATGCCTTTAAGCTTATTAGAAATTTGGGTAAATGTTCAAATTTACAATATATTACTTAAAAGATACTTTGATGCAAGTTTCGAACCCGGAAAGTGCTTGTAGAAGCCCTTAGTCCTGACCGCTAGTTCCCATCAATCAAAGGTATAAATGGATAAAGTTCTGAGAAAGTAAAGGATTTCATTGAAGGATCAGTGAGGAAATGACCATGGGTTGACTGACGTATGGTCGCCATTTGTCATTCCCCTGAGGGAATTTTATATCGATCCTTGGTGGGTAATGATGTTTGACAAGTCCTGGCTCTTGTCTTTCTTAATTACGTCTTCTCCTTGGACTTACTGCCGGGATAGACCTTCCTTAGTCCAGCGGTATCTATCTCTTTTTTTAATTGGTCAATAAATTTGAGTCTAGTTTGACTTATATGGAGCTGGTTCAATATCTATATTGTTGTAGACATTCTGTACTATTGTGATACATTAGCGCGTCCCCCCCCCCAACATCTGTTATAAGTATTCGAAATTATTATAGACCTATATGATTCTTTTAAAAATTAAACAATTATCTACTGCCCTTACTGCAATGATAAAATAATAAGAGGGCTTGTCTCATCAGTGGTGAACCCTCCCAACGGTTTCGCTGGTAGATCAAACTGGAGAAACCGCTGGGAGGGTTTGTCACTGATAACCCAAGCCCTCCCATTATTTTATCATTGCAGTAAGGGCAGTAGAAAATTGATTTATTTTAAAAAGAATCATACACGTTTATTGTTTCAACGTTTATAATAGTTAAAATATCTTTGTCTCTAGTTTGATTAACGGGCAGGGAGATAATTAAATATCTTTTATTGTTGTAGTTCGTGTAGAATTCCTGAATGGTGTTCGTATGAGTGGGCCTTAGAGTGTATCGGACTGTGTCTATGTGACCGCTTACTATGGATCCTGAGATTTACTGAAGGATGGCCTAAGGATGGCCTGAGCTTCTTCGAAATGTTACCACAAAGTGTGAGTCTTAGGAGATACCTGTTTGTGTCAATATAAGTGGGTTGTAGCACTCCTCGAACTGTAACCAGATAGTGTAGGCTTTAAGATTTATTAAAATGTGACCAGAGAGTGCACAAACAATTGCCTATAGACTTTTTAAATAAAGATAGGTGAACTTTGATGTGCCATGAGCCTTTTTAATATAGATATCTAAACATTTTAACAAGAAATATATATTGTTGATCTACCAAATTACTCCGTAAACCTCTCTCATATATGCAATACAATATTATATAGCTATGTAAACATACTCCAATATGTAAATATGGCAAGAATTTTAAATATGTCAATTTGTTGGTGTTCCAGAACCCGATCCATGGTCCAAGTGTAAAAGTGGAACAACTCCTAGGATACATCCTTCAATGTAAGTACTATAATTTATATAACACCACAAATACAACGATAAAACATTTTGTTGATTTTCATTAAGCTTTCGGATTTCTTTTCTCTTTCTCAAAAATACATTTAAAATTTTTGAAAAAAGATAACACTTCAAGGGGAAAGCTATTTTGGATCTTTCCCGAAACCAAATGTGTAACGTGTTCAATCTTGATAATTCAAATATGTTTTAAAGTAGATTTTTTCGCGCGAAAGCTTAATATATGAAGTTTTAAACTTTAAACTAGTAAATAAATCACATTCTTTGGAAAATTCAGACAAAGGTCAACAACCTGTATACCATAGTTTCGGGCTATAGCCTTCATCAGTACAGGGACTTATAGTTTCTGGTCATTTTGTCCACATAGTGATTTAGAGACACCTACCTGTATTATCATCATTGTTGGCTCCATCACTTGATAGACTTCTTCTTCTTTCTTATCTCCACTCAATCACACTAAGGTATCAAGCTTGTAAAGCTTGAGATTTTTGATGGTGTCTGCCGGGGAAGAGTAGAGCTCATCAATGGATGAGTCAATACAGTCAATAATATGTCTTGGGGTTGCAGGCTGAGAATTGCACTTAGTACATAGTGGGAAAACCTTGCAACCATTCTGGAAAGTCATTGTCCGTAGATGACCAGACTTAAGTCTGGAAATCAAAGACTGTTGTTCTCTTGGGAGGACAGAACAGTGCTTGTCCCTCCTGCTCTGTACCAGTCATGTGCAGCATCAGATTTCCATTCCTGCAGGCATTGGGTTTTGATGGTATGGAGGAGGTCTCTTTCGTCTAGTTGGGTGGTGGATTCTCTTGCTTCAGGTAGGCCTTGATAGACAATTGACGTTGATTACCATTTTTACATAATACAAGTGCAGGAAGAAAATTTCGTTTTGGCTCTCGAAAATATATTTTATTATATATTTAATTTATTATTAATTATAATCATTTTGACCATTTATTCTTAATACACAATTATCTTCTTTTGAATTAAAGTCTTTCTTTTAGTTATAGTTCATAAAAACAATTAAAAAATAAAAGTCGGTGGACGAGTAGGTAACACCCTCGATTCCCGACAGTCATGAAACGGGATTGAATCCCACGTTAAAATTTTGTTTAATATGTGAATAACCTTCACATATATATTATTCACTGTTTCAATTATCATGAATGAGGTTGCTCTTGTTGAGCGGTACCTAATAAAGTGATTTTGAACCGCGCGGTAAAACCAATTCAAATATTTAAATATAATTGTGCTTATTTTTATTATTCACAATAATATAGAATTAACTTAACGAATTCTATAATAACTGTAAGATAACCTGTATATTTTACTCTTAAGTTAAAAAAAAAACTATTTTATAATAAACTTTTCAATTTTTTCTACCAAAGGACTGCACTTTAGAAAAAACCTTCCATAAAAACCAAATATTTTACTTGCAATATTTCGTGTTAATTAGCAGGTAATGGAGTTCCTATCAACATTCCACACATCTTTTTGACATAAAAAATTGGATATTTTTCACTAATTACTCTTGGCCTGGTTCAAGCTACAAATCAATCAGGGATTTGATGGAAATGAATAGATGGAATAATATATTTTGAAAATAGAACAATCCATAAATAAATCATTAATTAAAAAGTCATATATTGGATCAAAATATAATTTATTTTCTATTCATGATAAAATTGTGAAAAAGCTTTAAAATTACAAATATTTTCTCACAATGAATATCTTTTTATTGAAAAAAAAAAACGCAAGCTTTCAAGCGTTAATCGCTCTTCAACGGGCTTACTATAATATCGACTTTATCGCACGTTTGTTTTTGTAAATATTTCTGGTGGGATAAAGTCGATATTTTAGTAAGCCCGTTGAAGAGTGATTAACGCTTGAAAGCTTGCGTTTTTTTTTTCAATAAAAGGATACTCATTGTGAGAAAATATTTGTAACTTTAAAATAATTTATTTTACCAATATCTCAGTTGGTTGAATGCCAACCTTTTTCAAGGTATTATAACATATTAATTTGGAATAGTATATGTACCTAGAGAGTTCTCTATCTCTCACTTTAATTGTGCATTAGGCTCATCACCCTATTAAAACACTTTACCAGTGGTGATAAGGAATGGGCCACAACATCAGTTTAGGAAAATCCAGACAATTAAGACAACCTGTATATCTACTATACTATCTCAACTTTGTATTTAAACTTATATAATCATAAATCTTTAAATAAAAAGGCATATATAACACACTGCGGCCTGTGATTGTAAAACGACACTTGAAGCTACACCGCATGAGTTTCTTTTCCACGAAAAATCGAATTTTTTATTTCAAGGTGAAATATCGACTATTTCTAACTTTTTTGGATGAGGTATGAAAGGATGAATTATGAAGAGTAATGACGAACACGGAAAAATAAAAGTGTCCAGGGATAGGAAACGAACCCACAATGTTCCGCTTACCGGGCAGATGCCATGTCCACTAGGCTATTCAGTTGGCTGAACGCCAACCTTTATTAAGGTATTATAACATATTGTCGCGGAGATAAATAAAGCAAGGGCAAAATTGGGGATAATTAATTTATTATAAAGGGTATTTACCTTTTAGTTTTTCAATAAAATTATTTACAAGAGGTATTTAAGGGAGAGAAAGTCAGATGATAAAAACAACTTATTCCCAGGTAAAGATAATAATGATGAGCGGCGCCAGCCATCAAGGGGTCCCGTTTTTTCTTATTTGCAGATCAGATTACGAGAACCCCTCACACTTGTGGTCCCCCCGGGGTCCAGGGTTGATTGACAGGTGTCCCATCTGGATGGAGCTTCTTGACAATATTAATGTGTGTCAACAACAAACTTTGATCCAATATATGCCATTTTATTTAAAGATTTATTTATGGATTGCTCTATTTGCAAAATAATCATATATATGACGAGCGCCAACAGCGCGAAACGCGTTCGTGGATGGCTTTTCTTGATTTATCAAGAAATTGGGTTGGCCAAATATCACGGAGCAAGCTAAATAAACGTTTAGTTTATTTTTGCTCCACTAGATGGCGCTCTGCCATCTAAAAATCACATGTGCTCGTGGTCAGGAGATGCCTTCTTTATTTTTAATCATATATATGAAGGATATAATAAAAGTAGTTTCAATCTCTACTCTACCTACTAAGGCAGGGATCGGCAAACTGCAGCTCTTTGGATGTGAAGCTCTTTATATAGTCCCATATGCAAATATTATTTATGTGAGTACTATTTATTGTTGGTAATAAAAAAATTTGCGGCTCTTTATAAACTTTGAAATTTTGTAAATTGTAATTTTTGGCTCTTCCGACTCAAAAGTTTGCCGATCCTTGTACTAGGGTGAAGAACATAATGCATATTTCTGATGTATATTTAAAGGGAGAGGTGCCTCTCTAGGTATATAAATATGATCCTCCCGCAACTTTAAGTTGCATGGAATAATAGGTATGAGGGATATTCCTCCGATATTTTAAAAATATGAACAGAATGTCGTTGGTCGAAGCATGTGTCTTTTATACTTTTCAAAAATAGAAGTTACGTCTGGCCTAACACCTAATGTCTTTATTTAAGCTTCTAAGGTGCAAATATATTTTAATAACCTCGTATATATGTAAATAAGGTGTAACATGGTATATGGGTAGGTAACACTATGTATATGCAAATACTATGTATATTTTAGTCACTTTACATTTCTATGGAAAATAAAGAAACAATAACAAACACTATGTATATGCAAATACATAGTGGATACTAGTACTATGTACAATGGATATTTTAGTCACTTCACATTTCTATGAAAAATAAAGAAACAATAACAAACACTATGTATATGCAAATACAAGTACTATGGAAACTTGTACAATGGATATTTTAGTCACTTTACATTTCTATGGAAATAAAGAAACAATGATAAACACTATGTATATGCAAATACAAGTACTATGGATACTTGTATTATATAATAATTGTACTATAGATATTTAAGTCACTTTACATTTCTATGGAAAATAAATAAACAATAACAAACACTATGTATATGCAAATACAAGTACTATGAAAACTTGTATTATATAATAACTGTACTATGGATATTTTAGTCACTTTACATTTCTATGAAAAATAAAGAAACAATAATCGAGCTTTTTTATTTTAAACAAATAATTAATATATTTATATTATATATTTTTTAATGAGAGAGATATGCGAGAGATAAAAGTAAGTATATCTCCAATTGAGATCTGGAAAATTGATTATTTGAAATTTCTAACGCTGTTTCTATATGACTGAACACTTCAGCTGATTCCCTCCTCCCATTGCCCTCGGTGTAGTAAAATCGTATACAGGAATGGTGTTTGGTTAGTGTGAGCGTTGTTAAGGCGGGCTGTTATATTGCCGGAGTAATACCGCGAGAACAAATTGGTCCCACTGCTTCCAAGAGCTTATCCCTGGATCCCACCGTCTTTATCCCCGCTACCATAGCAACCTCCACACGGATATGACCACTGTGCCCATAGCAACCTCCAATGTTAGCATTGCTCTCTGAGCAGTTCTGTCAAGCCATTACAACCGTCATTGTCAAAGATGCGAGCAGTGCTCTGTTGCCATAGTAACCTCATCACAGTCTCAAGCAGTGCTTTATTGATATAGAAAACATCATACTCACAGATATGAGCAGTGGTCTGTTGCCATAGTAACCTCAACACAGTCTCAAGAAGTGCTTTGTTGATATAGCAAACTTCATACACACAGATGCGAGCAGTGCTCTGTTGCCATAGAAACCTTAAAACCTTTCGAGTAGTGCTCCGTTGCCATAGTAACCTCAACACAGTCTCAAGAAGTGCTTTGTTGATATATCAAACTTCATACACACAGATGCGAGCAGTGCTCTGTTGCCATAGAAACCTTAACACCGTTTCAAGCAGTGCTCTGTTGCCATAGTAACCTCAACACAGTCTCAAGCAGTGCTTTATTGATATAGAAAACATCATACTCACAGATATGAGCAGTGCTCTGTTGCCATAGTAACCTCAACACAGTCTCAAGAAGTGCTTTGTTGATATAGCAAGCTTCATACACACAGATGCGAGCTGTGCTCTGTTGCCATAGCAACCGCAACACAGTTTCGAGTAGAGCACTGTTGATATAGCAAACTTCATACACACAGATGTGAGCAGTGTTCTGTTGCCATAGCAACCGCAACACAGTTTCGAGTAGAGCACTCTTGATATAGCAAACTTCATACACACAGATGCGAGCAGTGCTCTGTTGCCATAGAAACCTTAACACCGTTTCGAGTAGTTCTCCGTTGCCATAGTAACCTCAACACAGTCTCAAACAGTGCTTTGTTGATATAGCAAACTTCATACACACAGATGCGAGCAGTGCTCTGTTGCCATAGAAACCTTAACACCGTTTCGAGCAGTGCTCTGTTGCCATAGTAACCTCAACACAGTCTCAAGTAGTGCTTTGTTGATATAGCAAACTTCATACACACAGATGCGAGCAGTGCTCTGTTGCCATAGAAACCTTAACACCGTTTCGAGCAGTGCTCTGTTGCCATAGTAACCTCAACACAGTCTCAAACAGTGCTTTGTTGGTATAGAAAACTTCATACACACAGATGCGAGCAGTGCTCTGTTGTCATGAGCCAGGCTCCCTCTAAAATGCACATTCATTTCAACATATTGTTTCATTAAGATTATTTGTAAACAGTTAAAACACCATTAGTAAAAAATACTCACTTATTAAAACATATTGAATCCCAACTTTTGATACCTTCAACGCCGGCTTTATTTGTTTATAGTTCCACATAATTCATATATATAAACTACAATATCAGGTGTTAGTTTAAGTAGATTTCTGAAAATTTTGCATATAAATCACGATCTTTATTTACACATTTCAAGTTATTATTTACATATTATATTAACCGTTTTTTTCTAAGATGTACATATTTTTAATTTACAATATCTTTTTATTTACACGCTTCATATTAACAATCTATTTTTACCCTCTATTAAAACAATTATACTTATTTACATATTCATATTTTAAAAGATGAAATTGAAGGACAAGAAAGATCAAATTGGAATCTAAAAGATTCTAAAAGACTCTAACCATTTAAATAGTCAAATTTTGGAAACTCCGAAAAAAAAGGTTTCTTTGTAAAAAGATAAAAATTGTGAAAATTATTTACGAAAATTCTCCTCCTTTCAACAATGGTACACAGGATGATTTAGCTTAGAAATTACTTTGTGTGGTGTTTTGTCCAGTACTTTCTTAGATATATTGGGACATTCTCTTTTTGTGTCACACAAGGGGCGTGACAGGAGTCTCCTACCTAACACGACAGGTTTTTATCGGAAATCGCTAATTGACGTTTTAATTGTGGCCATCTTCATTAGGAACTGGTCGAACTTTCTGTTCTTCTCTAAGAAGATGGATTTTATTCTTTTTTTCCTTCTCTCAGCGGTTTTCTATCTCGACCGGTCGGTTATTGGCTCGAATGGCTCCAAACCAATAGAAAATGTTGTGGCCAGATTCTGATGGTATGACAAACATTCTCCATGGAATATGAAACTAGATTATTTAGAAGTTTACTTTCAAATATTCTTCTGTCTTTATGAAAAAAAGGTTATGATTAACAACCAGACCAATTAGGTAAACATTCCAGGCTTCATTGGTAAACACAACTGTTTAGAAAGACTCGCGTATCACAACTGCGATAAATTAAAAAATATGTAAAGATACAAAAATGGAATTTCATAATATTTTCGTCATTTCATATTAGAGGTACATAGTTCTATTTTATAAGATTTTATTATTCAATTGATAAACATAGTAAACAATGCGTGTTTTTCTTATAACAAATTAGAAAGAAAATCAATTACAGAATATTTCCATACTTTCCTATATAACACTAATAAAAAGTATTTACATATTTACTAATAGAAAGTTGCCTTAAATTTACCCTGGAATATATTTTGCGACAATATATATATGCCTCTATATAAATAAAAACACCTTTATATATGTATATTCTCTTTCTTTTGCTATGAAATCTACTAAGGTGATTTTGCAACAAAAACAATGTGCTTATGCAAATGGTATACTAAAAATATTCCGTTTCGTATATTTTACCAAGTTAACAACTTGATAACCGTCAACAGTCTTTCGTTAAACGAAAAATCATTTTAGTTATTTATAAAATACGTTAATATTTCTTCGATAAGAAAGCTTTTTATAACTTCACTTTTTTTTCTCTATCAATGTTAAAGACCATTAAAATAATTCCAAACAGTTTATCTGCTCTTCATATTCTAAATTTGTTGCTCCAAATTCAGTTAAAACAATTGGAAAACTCTGGAGTTTCAAGGACTTCTTTGATTTCCTAACGTTAGATTCTCTATTGGAGATTGATAAATCAATTGGAGGGAAAATATTTATTTTCATAGATTTATTTTACTCTCTGTATAGAGTGAGATTCGGCCACACTGGCACATTATGAATGTATTGATATTACCAATCGATAATTAATACTTTTTATGAAAATTCTAAACTATTATAGACGCGTATGATTCTTCTAAAAATTAAACAATTTCTACTACCCTTACTGCAATGGAAAAAATAATGGGAGGGCCTGGCTCATCAGTGGTGAATCCTCCCTTAAACTGGCGAAACCGCTGGGAGGATTCACCACTGATGAGCCAGGCCCTCCCATTAATTTTTCTATTGCAGTAAGGGCAGTAGAAATTGTTTAATTTTAAGAAGAATCATACGCGTCTATAATAGTTTAGAATTTTCATAACAGATGGCGCGCTAATGCATCATAATCCTTTTATATTCATGATAAATTGATGTAAAATATTTGAATAGTTAAAATATATTATATAGAGCCATTTTACACTGTGAAATAAAATTCGATAAAATGAAATTCTATGAATTTCTAGATATCTTCATCTATTGACGATCCCAATTCAACTTCAAATTTATTTATACATATTATACGATAGACAACTAAAAATAACCTTTGAGAGAAAATATAATGTAGAGAATAGTGTTTTGAAACATTTCTTTTCTAAAATATCTATTGATTGGTGGGATATTAGTTATAAGAGCTTCAAGAATTAAATGTTGTGTGTTATTGATATTGGAGTAATGGATGGTGGGTTCTGATAGGTTGATAGAGTGATATGCTGATATATAGTGGGTTCTGATAGGTTGATAGAGTGATATGCTGATATATAGTGGGTTCTGATAGGTTGATAGAGTGATATGCTGATATATAGTGGGTTCTGATAGGTTGATAGAGTGATATGCTGATATAGTGGGTTCTGATAGGTTGATAGAGTGATATGCTGATATATAGTGGGTTCTGATAGGTTGATAGAGTGATATGCTGATATATAGTGGGTTCTGATAGGTTGATAGAGTGATATGCTGATATATAGTGGGTTCTGATAGGTTGATAGAGTGATATGCTGATATATAGTGGGTTCTGATAGGTTGATAGAGTGATATGCTGATATATAGTGGGTTCTGATAGGTTGATAGAGTGATATGCTGATATATAGTGGGTTCTGATAGGTTGATAGAGTGATATGCTGATATAGTGGGTTCTGATAGGTTGATAGAGTGATATGCTGATATATAGTGGGTTCTGATAGGTTGATAGAGTGATATGCTGATATATAGTGGGTTCTGATAGGTTGATAGAGTGATATGCTGATATATAGTGGGTTCTGATAGGTTGATAGAGTGATATGCTGATATATAGTGGGTTCTGATAGGTTGATAGAGTGATATGCTGATATATAGTGGGTTCTGATAGGTTGATAGAGTGATATGCTGATATAGTGGGTTCTGATAGGTTGATAGAGTGATATGCTGATATATAGTGGGTTCTGATAGGTTGATAGAGTGATATGCTGATATATAGTGGGTTCTGATAGGTTGATAGAGTGATATGCTGATATAGTGGGTTCTGATAGGTTGATAGAGTGATATGCTGATATAGTGGGTTCTGATAGGTTGATAGAGTGATATGCTGATATATAGTGGGTTCTGATAGGTTGATAGAGTGATATGCTGATATATAGTGGGTTGGGATAGGTTGAAAGACCGGAGATATGCTGATATATAGTGGGTTGGGATAGGTTGAAAGACCGGATATATGCTGATATATAGGGGACCTATTGTATTGGTGTATCTATTGTCACCCCCACACCAGTCTCTCCTATTTACATACTTAACCCCACAATCTCTATGTAAAATGGAATAAACTGCTTTTGTTGTATTGATTGCATGGATGGAAATACTGTTTTGTGTGTAAGTATTTCTTTACACCACAAAAGAGCATCCCTGTCCATCCATTCATTACACCAAAAGTAGTATATTCCATTTTACATAGAGATTGTGGAGTTAAGTATGTATATAGGAGAGATTGATGTGGGGGTGACAATATATACATCAGAAACCAATACAAGACACCGGTCTTCCAACCTATCTTCTTATTAAGAAGAGGTTAAATGATTCATTACGATATAATTGTTTATTCCGATAGATAGCGCAAGTCATCATTAATTTTCGTTTGCACCATCAGGAGTTACCTTTTTTCATAATTTTACTTCCAAATCAGGTACATTTTTTTTTGCTTTTTTTATGAAACTAAGTTTAAATGATATCTGGAGATTCCTTCAATATATAAGTTTAAGTTAGTCTTTTTTATCGTTAAAGTATCTCGATATATATTATAAAAAAAAAAAAATAGAATTTCTGCTGTTTTTTGATTATCTTGTGGATTATGCTATAGTAATTGCAGTCGTGTTTAAAATCTTGAAAATAAAAATAGTTAAAATAATTACGATTAGAAATAGCCTTAATTTAGCTTATGGAATATAGAAAACATAATTTGAGAAAGGTATGCCTGACTTATAAGGCGTAAGAATAAAAAATTGGAAAACTTATTTACATAATGTACAAACAGTTTGAGCCGGCCATCGGGAAACAACAACAATGAGTTTTTATAGGGGATGCGTGACCTCTGGCGGTCGATTTAGCAGAGTATTTGAATCTATGAAATATAATTTTAAATAAAATAATATTTTAATATAACATATATATAAGCAGAAAAAGGAAAAAACAAAAATGTTAAAGTCAACTCTCAACGAAAATCTGTTTTTTTTTTTTCACGGTTTGATACTCATCCAAGCGATGGCAACCAACAACCACAGAGAGAAGAGCTGCGAGCGATGTGTAACACGATCTGATGGATTATCATTATCATCATCATTGGATGAATCATCATCAACCGTTCTCCTCTGTCCAAAATGGTGATTACCGGATGTCTTATGTTACACCACTTCCGCTCTTTTTCCACCGCGACATTTTGTTGGTGGTAGAATTTTGAAATGTTCATTTGGATGATTGAAGAGGGTTTCTGAATTGTTATTTCTTTTTTTATTAATAATATTTTACGTCCATTCTTTATGTCTTGATATCTTTATGTTAAAAATATTGTTGGATAGATGGGGAGAGGGGGGAGGGGGGGTGAAATAAGCCATTTATGTCCTAATTGGTTAAAACTGTCCTGCACATTTCTATTAAAAATGAAAGTAGCTTAATTAGTTTTCCAGATAATTGTCATAATTAATTATTCCGTTTTGAGTTAATATCTTTGTCCCCATCTCTCTTTAATTCTAAAATTTTAATTTTATATATTATTTTCCGAGTTTTTTTTTTCTGATGTCGGTATTTTTTATACTACCCCCAACTGTAAAATTAACAGAAATTAAAGAAAAATATGTTTATATATATATAAAATAATGGAAATTATAAACAAGATATTTCAATTCTATAGGTAAACGCCGCATTAGTGTACAGTAAATATACAGTATCTGGCAGTTTCTGATTGGATGGCAATTCATGCAAGAATTCATAATATTAATAGAAATCACAATGATTTAGACACTATTTCGAATAATCATTCAATGTTTCTCAAATTGATTTTTGTAAGGTTTCTTTTTATCCCACACGCTTTTGTTAAGAGATGAAAGCCCAAAGAAGTGCCTTCTTCAATAATATCTCCTTTATATAAGACATTCCTTTCAATAATACTTAGATTCTTCATATTATGTGTTCAATTATGTGTAACAGACGCCCTTGTGTGTGTGCGTATGACATAGTATATACATTTGATATATTTATTCGATATTTAATTAAATTGTGACGAGATTCCTTTAGTATATCACTATATTGTTTTTATATTCTATATATGAGTATGTAAAATAGATTTTAATAGGGTATTTGAATGCAACACTCTGCAAATAAGACGGCAGATAAATTGAAAAAAAAAAAGCTTGATCCCTGAGAATTCCATCTGATTCCTTACTAGCTTACTTGGGAGAAGATAAGCTTTGAAAACTGGATTTCAAAAAAGCAGAAAAATTTCCATTTTCACCCCGATATAGAAGCCACTATAAATTACTAAACAAAAGGGAGGAGCCGTCGTCAATTTCCAGATTGAAGATTGGATACGTCTAGTTTTATGTCCAACACACCAAGTTAACCCTCACCAACTACAATAGTTCCAGTCCCCTATAGATCGCTAATTGTACCCAAGCCACCAAACTGGATATTTGGAACAATACAGGGAAAACCATTAAGCTATTATAAGGTCACAAGCTAATGGAGTTGGTTCAGATATTATTTGTCAGAGCTATTGTGTGGGATTAAGAAATAAACGACAAAAAGAAAGAAAAATCTCAACTGAACGTTTTGTAAAATGAAAGAGTACGATATCATTTTACAGACGAAGGTTTTAATGAGAAAAAAGAAGAAACAATCAAAAGACACGCAAGATTATGATAAAAAGAAGAGGTATTTATTATACATAAATTACAGAGGGGAGCAGAGCTACAGAAAGTATTGTAGGATGTGGGGTTTATCACCAGCCGTGGTGGCCCTTGCCCCAACCGCCCCAACCACCGCCGTAGCCTCCGAGACCGCCGTAGCCCCAACCGCCATGACCGCCATAGCCGCGGCCCCAGCCTCCGTAGCCTCCGAGACCACCGTAGCCCCAACCTCCGTGGCCGCCATAGCCTCCGAGACCTCCGTAGCCCCAGCCGCCATGTCCACCATAGCCGCGGCCCCAACCGCCGTAGCCTCCGAGACCTCCCCATCCTCCGTAGCCTCCCCAATGTCCGGCCTTCTGGTTGTCCACGCTGTAGACCACGGCAGCGTCCTTGGTGAAATGGCCGTGGTAGACGGCGGCGCCCAGGGCGAACACGGCCAACAGGCAAGCGGCGGCAAGCTGGAGCAACCACAGTACCACACTCAGAACATCAGTTGGAAACCGCATCGGCTACAGACATGTATATCCTCAGTCTCAACCTTAATGAGAAATGCCCATTGTTCAAACATGCATGATAACATCTACCTTTTACATAATTTCACAAAAGACCGTATTCCGGTAGACACTTCTCTTTGAGAATAAGCGATCTCAATGAAATCACATTCGATGATGTCGTACGCAACACGCTATAAAAAGTATGTAAATAATGTTAGCAATTTGAAATTTATAACAATTTTTGACAATGTGTTTTTTTTTGTAAATATATAATTAATTATCTCTACAGATGTATCTACAATGATAAAAGTTATTGAATGAGAAGGCTTGGCTCATCAGCGATGAACCCTCTCAATGGTTTCGCTAAATTAATTTCCAGACCGCTCTACTGCTGTAATATACTTCTTGCTCAGAGTTTATTCTTTGGAATGTAAGAAGTTGATGAACAAACCTATTCTCAATTTGCATGATGTTCAAAACCCGCATTGAGCAGTTTATTTAAACTAAATCTCTTTAGTATTTAATGCTTATTCAACAAGTGAAGTATGAAACCATGTAAGGGCAAAGTCTGTTTTCTACATGTATGGACAAGTGGCTTACTTACAGTATGGATTACATATAAATGGTATGCAAATCAACCACCTAGTACTTTCTATTACTTTGACGAACAATTGTTCACAGAACCTGCTCTTCCATTAAGATATTAAAGAGAGTTTGTATAATGAAAAGGAACAAATATATTGCGATGCTCATATGTGAAATCTACAAACATTATTGAGATATAAAATTGTAGAGTTGTCCTTGTTTTACATCACTCCATTCTATACATGGATAGTCTTAACTTTTGGTCAGGTTAATGGTCCTAGACATAGCTTCAGCTTTTACATTATGAGGTCTGGTCTGGTTCAAATCACATAAATAGGTACCGCTCAGCAAGAGCAACCTAGTTTATGATAATTGAAACAGTGAATAATATGTGAAGGTTATTCACATATTACACAAAATGTTAACGCGTGTTTCAATCCCGGTTCATGACTGTCGGGAATCGAGGGTGTTACTTACTCGTCCACCGACTTTTTAAATTTTTTAAATTTTATGAGTTATTATTTTTATTTATACCGGTATTTTAATATGATTCACACAGAATCGGTATTTAATATGAATTTAGAGCCTATATTTTAAATTATATCTTCGACTATTTGAATGGGAAAAATTTTGTGATCTATCTTTACAGCATTTTATAAAGTTCGCAGATGTGACAGTTAAGTGGAGACAATTTTTTTTAGCTAGAAAGACCTTTTAATTGGACTGAACATAGGAAGAAAGAGGCAATAAACTAAGAGAGCCATGTACTCACTGTGAGCTTCATGTCGATATGGCACCGTCCACCACTGCCGGCTTATATACCGGGGCCAGAGGTCACCTGGTGGGTGACACCCTGTCAAGGCCGCCAGCTCCACCTTTGTCATAGCAACCTCCATTAACAGAGATGTTAGTAGTGCTCTGTTGTCATAGCAACCTCCATTAACAGAGATGTTAGTAGTACTCTCTGTTGTCATAGCAACCTCCATTAACAGAGATGTTAGCAGTGCTCTGTTGTCATAGCAACCTCCATTAACAGAGATGTTATCAGTGCTCTGTTGTCATAGCAACCTCCATTAACAGAGATGTTAGTAGTGCTCTGTTGTCATAGCAACCTCCATTAACAGAGATGTTTGCAGTGCTCTGTTGTCATAGCAACCTCCATTAACAGAGATGTTAGTAGTGCTCTGTTGTCATAGCAACCTCCATTAACAGAGATGTTAGCAGTGCTCTGTTGTCATAGCAACCTCCATTAACAGAGATGTTAGTAGTGCTCTGTTGTCATAGCAACCTCCATTAACAGAGATGTTAGCAGTGCTCTGTTGTCATAGCAACCTCCATTAACAGAGATGTTAGTAGTGCTCTGTTGTCATAGCTACCTCCATTAACAGAGATGTTAGTAGTGCTCTGTTGTCATAGCAACCTCCATTAACAGAGATGTTAGTAGTGCTCTGTTGTCATAGCAACCTCCATTAACAGAGATGTTAGCAGTGCTCTGTTGTCATAGCAACCTCCATTAACAGAGATGTTAGTAGTGCTCTGTTGTCATAGCAACCTCCATTAACAGAGATGTTTGCAGTGCTCTGTTGTCATAGCAACCTCCATTAACAGAGATGTTAGTAGTGCTCTGTTGTCATAGCAACCTCCATTAACAGAGATGTTAGCAGTGCTCTGTTGTCATAGCAACCTCCATTAACAGAGATGTTAGTAGTGCTCTGTTGTCATAGCAACCTCCATTAACAGAGATGTTAGCAGTGCTCTGTTGTCATAGCAACCTCCATTAACAGAGATGTTAGCAGTGCTCTGTTGTCATAGAAACCTCTATCAACAGAGATGTTAGCAGTGTTCTGTGACCATAGCAACTTCCATTATCAGGTCTTCTATTATTTTTAACTGTTTGATGAGGATATTTTCCTGGTTATATATAATTCAGACAAAGGATACCAAGTTGTGGTCATTGATATTTCTGACCCCCACATGGAGAATCTATCCGATGAATCCATTTTTACACCTATAGCACACTCAGACAAGAACTTTAAGTATTTGACTTTCGAAAAAGCTCTCTTTACATTTTATAATCGTATAATTGATAGTGAAGAATTCGAAACCTTTTCTTTCAACCTTACTTCCTATTCTTATATTCACAGGCTTCCCAAAATCCATAAACCCCAGATTCCGTTACGTCCTATCATTGCCTACTATCTATCCCCGGCCGCACCCCTCTCGAGGATTTTGACGTCCTTTTACAGCCCGTTATTCCATGAAAAAGCCAATTGCTTCTCTATATCAGGAATTACAACTTTCTTAGATAAAACAGGCATTATATCTTCTGTCCACGACCATGTTATGTGCGACCTCGTACCGTTATACCTGTGCCTGTCTCATTCCCTCATTATAGATAGTGTCACAGAATTCCTAACATATTTGCACATAAACCCCAACACAATCGACAAGATAGTAAAACATCAAGAGAATGTGTCTAGCAATGAATATATTTTCATTTGATAATAACTATTTACAACAGATCCGAGGCTCTCCAATGGGCAGCCCTTTATCAAACATTGTAGCATAATTATTCAGTTCTATATTGATAGATGGATGATCCTTCAACACCAATCCCACATTTTTCTGTGGTGGAGATACATCGATGGCGTTTTCTGCATCTGCTTGCATCACCATTAAAACCTTACTTTAAAAACCTTGGTATCTTTCACCCTGAAATATATTTCACATTAGAAAATGATCATGATGGCGTATCCTTCCATTTCTAGATATATTAGTTGTAAATACCCCTTCCTGATACCACACAATAGTCTTCTATAAAAATAACTCATTCCTTCAAATACCCATTCAGCTCGTTTTACCCTTCAGCACAAGATGAAGGTTGTCCGAACACTCACTAAACATCTGCACACACATTGTTCCTTACCACTCTTCAAAGAATTAGAATGAACCAACATTGTTCATCTCATCAGGTTATATCTGGATACCCGATATCATTTATTAACAGATACAGTTTTAACCCTAATTTCCTCGCATCCCTACTGTCTACAAATCATATTGTATTATTCCATATTCTTCTGGCTACAATTCTATATTTAAAAAAATCCGAAATTTTATATGCCACCTTCTTCTCCAAATCCCACAACCTAGGCACAAAACTCAGGAATCCTATAACAACCACTACTTCCGACATCTTATCCGAAACCAACGCCGTTTACTCAATTCATTCCTCTCAATGAAATGATGTTTATGTAGGTGGAACCACAATAGACATCCGTTTAACCGAACATCAAAGATGTGTCAGACAGCACGTCAATGATCTCTAATCTTTCATCATGTTAATTCCACAGACACTCATTTAACTTTGACCAAGTCTAACTATGTAAATATCAAAAACAAACACCTAATATTGAAGCAATAACATATAAAAACTTAATAGCATTATTAGAAGCATCAAACACTCTCAGACCAATATTTTTCTTTCATAGTTCAATACATCGTTCATTTTTTAATACATACCTCTCTCTCGCTTTTGGATACAGTCTTCATTAAATTTATTTACATATCAAAATAGTCCCTCTAGTGAAATTTTACTCAATACTTGATTTTTTATTTATTGAGGTTTTTTTTATATATATATTCTTGATTTTTCAAGTAATTGGGTTGGACAAATATCAGGTAACAGGCTAAATCAATGATTAGTTGATTTCTGTTCCACTAGATGGCGCTCTGCCCTCTGAAAAGCACATGTGCTTTTGGTCAGGATATGACTTCTTTATTTTTGATATCAACACATTACCTTTTTATTATTTTTTTCTATTGTTTTCTCATGTGTTAAGCGTATTTACGCAAGTTTGGCCTTAAATACCCATTTATTGGTTTCTCAAGAAGCCTCTGGGACCAAAAATATTTTTGGTCGCAGTATTTTTTTTTGGTCGCAGTAGTACAGCCTGCTCCACGCTGACGAGCGCCAACAGCGCGAAACGCGTTCGTGGATGGCATTTCTTAATTTATCAAGAAATTGGGTTGGCCAAATATCAGGGAATAGGTTAAATCAATGTTTAGTTGAGCACAAGTGCTTTTGGTCAGGATATGCCTTATTTACTTTTAATATATACATCTATATATGCATATATATTTTTCTGTCGTTCATATTTCTTTAGAAGAAAATCTTTCAATATTTGTCTACGTATCCAGATATGTATTTATAACCAATTATTGTCTTGTACGTTTTTATATATTTTTATTCCTGTCGAAAGGACGATAAATGCTCAAAAGC
Organism: Cordylochernes scorpioides; assembly: GCA_030710605.1. Classification (NCBI taxonomy): domain Eukaryota; kingdom Metazoa; phylum Arthropoda; class Arachnida; order Pseudoscorpiones; family Chernetidae; genus Cordylochernes; species Cordylochernes scorpioides. The sequence goes on along the minus strand of CP092868.1, from coordinate 11,142,924 downwards.
TCTATAAAAAACAAGAAATTCTTCACCTCACGATTTTTTTTATGATTAACAGAGATTTTGGAAGACCCCCTGAGGCCATAGCAACCTCTATTAAAAGAGATGTCAGCAGTGTTCTGTGACCGTAGCAACTTACATTAACAGAGATGTCAGCGGTTCTCTGATGCCATAGCAACCTCAATTAATAGAGATGTCAGCAGTTCTCTGTTGTCATAGCAACCTCCATTAACAGAGATGTTAGTAGTGCTCTGTTGTCATAGCAACCTCCATTAACAGAGATGTTAGTAGTGCTCTGTTGTCATAGCAACCTCCATTAACAGAGATGTTAGTAGTGCTCTGTTACTATACCAACCTTCATTAACAGAGATGTTAATAGTGCTCTGTGACCATAGCAACCTCAATTAACAGAGATTTTCAGTACTTTGTGGCCATATCAACCCCTATTACCAGAGATGTTGTCAGTGCCCTGTTCGATGAGCCAGGCACTTTCTATAATTTGCGCATTTTCCTTCCAATAATTATATAGGAAATTATTTTATATTATGATTATAAAAAAAAAAAAGTTGAAACCATTAGTGATTTTCTTTTTTATATGTTTATTTGCACTTTTTGTGATACCCTCAACGAAGGGTCAATTTGTTTATTGTTCCAGATAGAGTTCACATACGTATATAAACTGGAATAAAAATATTGAATGTTAGTTGAATGTGAAAAGTGAAGTTAGACTTCTGCAAAATTTGCATATAAACCACCATTTTTATTTACACATTGCACGTTCTTTATAAATACCTATTATTTATTTATAATTTCTTTTTAGCGCCAACAGCGCGAAACACGTTCGTGGATGGCTTTTCTTGATTTATCAAGAAATTGGGATGGCCAAATATGAGGTAACAGGTTAAATCAATGTGAGGTTGATTTCTGTTCCACTAGATAGCGCACTGCACATGTGCTTTTAGTCAGGATATGCCTTCTTTATTTTATATTTCTTTTTATTTCACGCTTTATATATTAAAACAATTTATTTTTACCCTCTACTAAAATTTATCGGTTATTCATCAACATACACTGCGTGACATTGAAAATGGAACACAAAGAAATAGTGGCCAGAAAGTGATGAAACTCGGCAGACAGAGAGAGACAGGGACGAACAATAAGTGATCTTTATTTCAAAATGATAGTCATAATACAGAGCGAGAACGGCGTCGGCTTAGTAGCAAGTAGGACCACCGCGGACGGCGATGCACGCAGCAACACGTCTAAGTAGAGAGTCAATCAGAGTACGGATGGCGTCCTGAGGGATGGCTCTCCATTCCCTCTCAACCATTTGCCACAGTTCGTCTTCTGAACGCGGCTGTGGCAAGGCATGCAAACGGCGTCCAATGATGTCCCAGACGTGCTCGATTGGTGAGAGATCAGGAGAGTACGGTGGCCAGGGAAGCATCTGTACATCTTGCAGAGCTTGTTGGCTAATGCGAGCAGTGTGCGGTCGGGCGTTATCCTGCTGATAAAGGGCATTGGGTACCCCCTGAAGGTAGGGGAGTGTCACCGGTCGCAGCACATCATCAACGTATCGTTGGGCCGTCATAGTGCCCTGAATACGAAGTAAAGGTGACCTGGAATCATACGCGATTGCGCCCCAAACCATGATTCCACGTTGTCGCACGGTGGGGCGTTCCACAATTTCTGCCGGATTGGACCTTTCTCCACGTCGACGCCATACGCGTACACGGCGACTATCACTGGCCAAGCAGAAACGCGACTCATCTGAGAACACGACCCTGTGCCATTCCGTCATCCACGTCGATCTAGCCCGGCACCATTCCAAACGTTGGCGCCTATTCGGTGGGGTCAATGGCAGTCTTCTTAGCGGACGGCATGAGTGCAAGCCATTAGCAACCAATCGACGGGAAATGGTTCTGGTCGAGATGGAATGATCTAGGGTGTCTTGCACATGTTGCAGGATGGCGGTACAAGTGGCTTGTGGGGCCGCCACTGCTTGTCGAAGGATACGCCGATCCACACGTGCTGACGTCACTCTGGTTGCACCGACATTCCTATAAATTGCCACATTTCCTGTTCCAACCATCTTCTCCACAGTCGGTGCACCGTGGACGCACCAAGGTGTGTATCAGCTGCGATTTGACGTATGGACCAACCTGCCCTTTTCAGTCCGATCACCATGCCCCTCGTAAAAGCGTCTGTCTGCTTGAACTGCCTCCGTTTACGATGACCTGGCATTCTCTGTTATTACACGTGTCTTTTGACACAAGAACAAAATTTCTACAATGATTTTCCTTGAAGAAATAACGACACGAATACTGTCCTTTCTGCAAGTTCCTTCCCTTATATCTTACTCCATGTGCGCACGAGAGCTGCGCATTTTACATCATTTGCATAACTCGGTTAGGCGCGTCTACCCTGAAATTTGCATAATTTTCTGGCCACTATTTCTTGGTGTTCCATTTTCAATGTCACGCAGTGTATTTATATTATAAAATATGAAGATTCTTGAATAAAAGGATAAAATTGGAATCTAAAAGGTAATAGCATAAAGAGTCTTAAAACATTTAAATACATTTCAAAACCTAATAAACAAAAAACTACTGTGTGGATAATATTTGGATATAATTTACCAATTCTTCTCCTTTAATCAATAGTACACGCGATATCATGACTTAGAAATTACTTTGTGTTTTGTCCAGTACATTCTTAGAAATATTGGGACATTTGTGTCACACAAGGGACGTGACAGAAGTCTCCTACCTAATGTTCTACCGCGTTAGGGTAAAGGTTCGAGCTGCAGTGAGAACTATAAATTAATAATTTATATTTTAATAAGTGTCCAAAAATTACATACAATTATAAGAGGCAGATGGAGTACAGTTTTTACTCCACCAGCGCCTAGAGTATTATATAATGGAAGGAACCGCCGTAGGTTGTAGAGACGCGCGGTAAACAACCCGCGACATCAGGCGGTGTTCGAAAAGTGCGCGCGCAGCCTGCGCGCGCAGGTCGGCTGGCCAGCCGCCGTCCCAGGCCAGTGTCGCCCGCTGGCATCCTCTTATCTCATGCCCCCCCTGGAGATTGGGACTTGGGACCGATCCAACGTAGTTGCTATAACGCGGGTTCGGTTCTCGGGTTCGAGGGGATAAGGTCTGCTGATGTTGAGCTGAGTTGGGTGGGGTGGTGTACGGTGGAGGCACGAAAGGTCGTAAGAATCTGCGATTACGGCGAAGAAGGCGTCCGGCGTCGGTCCGGATGAGGTAGCTGCGACCGCGTGGAAGTTGTTCGAGAACCTCAGCAAGGAGGGTCCAATGTTTTGTGCGGTGATCCTGGACAAGGACTATTGCTCCCACTTCCAAATGTGAGAGTGGCTTGGCGTTGCGATTGTATCGCTTGAGGGCTTTCTGCCTTAAGTTCTGGGTTCGTTGATCGCATTCTGAAATCCTTGTTCTCCATTCCTTGGCAAACTGACTACGGTGAAGCGGTAGCTTGGTACGTGTCGGGGCACCAAACACAATCTGCGCTGGACTTCGTCCCTCTGCTTTGGGCGTGTTTCGGAACGCCATCAAACTTTCTAAAAATGTGTCGGACTTGAGATTCCCATTGGTGGTGGTCTTGCTGATTAGGTACTTTATCGCTTTTACGGCCGCTTCGGCAAGTCCATTTGATTGAGGAAAGTGTGGAGATGAGGTGGAGTGCTCGATGTTCCAACGCTTTGTCCAACTCCGAAACTCTTGAGAGGAGAATTGGGGACCATTGTCGGATGTGAGTATCTCTGGGATGCCGTAATCTGCCATCCACTTTTGAAGGTGACGGATGACCGTGGTGGACGTGGGGGCTCTGCCACATTGCGTCACGTTGATCCAACCTGAAAAGCGGTCGACCATAACGAAATATTGGTATCCAGCGTGCGAAAAAAGGTCGCAGGAAACATGTTGAAATGGGTAGCTAGGCGGCGGGTCGGAATAGAGTGGTTCTTTCTGTTGCGAGGGTAGATAGGCTGAACACTCGGCACACGTTTTTACTACGTTCCGGATGTCATTAGATGACGTTAGAACTTGTCCGTTGGTTATGGCATTGACGATCATTGAATGGGGCCAGTTATCCGGCAGAAGTCCTAAGGCTTTGCATCCGCTCTTGCTCAAGAGAGGGGCGTTCAGGTGCTTGCAGACTCCAACGGTAGTGCTGTATGTTTTCCCGTTGAGATGCAGTGCCGCGACGAACGATCCACAAGGACTTAAGCTGATGCCGTTGGCTCCTACGCAAGGGACGTTCTTCGGGTTGAGTGCTGATCGGGTCTGCTCATCCAGTAACAGGAATTCTGATTCTGGGATTAGATCCAGATCTGACCCCGGGTCCGCCAGCCAACGGATTTGGTGTAACTTATGGTTGATATCGGTCGGAATGGTTATGAGTTCGTTGCGTACTCCAGCTGCAACAACTGTGTTTGAGGGTCCTGGTTGGGACTGATTGTTTCTGGTTGCGGGTGGCGGGATATTAGGTTTGGTTGTGGGTTTCCGTTTCAGTTGTCGGCAAACCCTTCCGTAATGCCCGGTGATGCCGCATTTGTTACACTCTATGTCTTTTGCTGGGCACTGGTCACGGCGGTGTCTTGGGTTAGCCCCACATCCGGAGCAGGGGTCGTTAGGATCATAGGGTTTCTGAAAGAAACGGTTGGCCTTAGGTGAGGTTTCAGACGAGCTGGCTTGTTGATGCTTGTAGGTTGATGGTGCACGTCTGGTTGCAATGAAGACTTCGGGGGAGGTGGTTGGGGAGGGTGAAAGAGTCGCGCCCACGGCGGTAGCACTCTCATGTGCGATGCAAATTGAGAGGACTCGGTCCAGGGAGAGGTCGGAATTGTACTGCTCCGCCAGTACTTTTCGTTGGAGGTCTTTATCAAACAGGCCACATATTAACCTGTCACGGATACGGAGTTGCTGTTGATAACCAGCAAGGGCAAACGTTTTCCCACAAGCTCTTTTTGTGCATATTGTAATACACGGGTCGCCGCATGTGCTGCACTTAAAATCCAGCTCATGTGCACACGAGTCATCAAGAGCTTTAAGGGCTGCGAAGTAGCGATCCACCGATTCTCCGGTTTGTTGGTCCCTACGATGAAAATCTTGCCGATCAAGGAGGGGGTTTCGCTTCTTGCGTAGGTAGGCCTCGAGAGCATTCACGGCTTCATCGAGGGTGGTGGTGGTAGAAATATGAAGGCGGCCTGATTGCCAAAGGATGGTCCATTCGGAATGGAGGGCGGCACGCAAAGTCACTTGCTGTGTGGATAGCGGGAAGGTGGCTACTTGTTGGGCGTCCACGTAGTCGTTCCAACGTTGTTTCCAAACGCGGAAAGAAGACATCGTTAACTCCTCCGGGGAAGCCAGTTTAGGAAGCTGGATGATTTTTGTGGCGTGGTGAGGAGGAGCTCCTAATGGGACTGTCGGTGTCGGATTCCGAGTAGCCATCTGCTGCAACAGTGCGGCTATGGACCTGAGGATGTCGGTGCTGGTCGGCGAGGCAGGGTTCTCTGGAGGGGTTTGGGATGGTCGGCGATTCCTTCTTGAGGGCATCTTGATTACTAATTGTCACTGAGCTGTCACTTAAAAAACGGCTATAATTAACCGAATGTCGACTGCGCCATGTTCTACCGCGTTAGGGTAAAGGTTCGAGCTGCAGTGAGAACTATAAATTAATAATTTATATTTTAATAAGTGTCCAAAAATTACATACAATTATAAGAGGCAGATGGAGTACAGTTTTTACTCCACCAGCGCCTAGAGTATTATATAATGGAAGGAACCGCCGTAGGTTGTAGAGACGCGCGGTAAACAACCCGCGACATCAGGCGGTGTTCGAAAAGTGCGCGCGCAGCCTGCGCGCGCAGGTCGGCTGGCCAGCCGCCGTCCCAGGCCAGTGTCGCCCGCTGGCATCCTCTTATCTCATGCCCCCCCTGGAGATTGGGACTTGGGACCGATCCAACGTAGTTGCTATAACGCGGGTTCGGTTCTCGGGTTCGAGGGGATAAGGTCTGCTGATGTTGAGCTGAGTTGGGTGGGGTGGTGTACGGTGGAGGCACGAAAGGTCGTAAGAATCTGCGATTACGGCGAAGAAGGCGTCCGGCGTCGGTCCGGATGAGGTAGCTGCGACCGCGTGGAAGTTGTTCGAGAACCTCAGCAAGGAGGGTCCAATGTTTTGTGCGGTGATCCTGGACAAGGACTATTGCTCCCACTTCCAAATGTGAGAGTGGCTTGGCGTTGCGATTGTATCGCTTGAGGGCTTTCTGCCTTAAGTTCTGGGTTCGTTGATCGCATTCTGAAATCCTTGTTCTCCATTCCTTGGCAAACTGACTACGGTGAAGCGGTAGCTTGGTACGTGTCGGGGCACCAAACACAATCTGCGCTGGACTTCGTCCCTCTGCTTTGGGCGTGTTTCGGAACGCCATCAAACTTTCTAAAAATGTGTCGGACTTGAGATTTCCATTGGTGGTGGTCTTGCTGATTAGGTACTTTATCGCTTTTACGGCCGCTTCGGCAAGTCCATTTGATTGAGGAAAGTGTGGAGATGAGGTGGAGTGCTCGATGTTCCAACGCTTTGTCCAACTCCGAAACTCTTGAGAGGAGAATTGGGGACCATTGTCGGATGTGAGTATCTCTGGGATGCCGTAATCTGCCATCCACTTTTGAAGGTGACGGATGACCGTGGTGGACGTGGGGGCTCTGCCACATTGCGTCACGTTGATCCAACCTGAAAAGCGGTCGACCATAACGAAATATTGGTATCCAGCGTGCGAAAAAAGGTCGCAGGAAACATGTTGAAATGGGTAGCTAGGCGGCGGGTCGGAATAGAGTGGTTCTTTCTGTTGCGAGGGTAGATAGGCTGAACACTCGGCACACGTTTTTACTACGTTCCGGATGTCATTAGATGACGTTAGAACTTGTCCGTTGGTTATGGCATTGACGATCATTGAATGGGGCCAGTTATCCGGCAGAAGTCCTAAGGCTTTGCATCCGCTCTTGCTCAAGAGAGGGGCGTTCAGGTGCTTGCAGACTCCAACGGTAGTGCTGTATGTTTTCCCGTTGAGATGCAGTGCCGCGACGAACGATCCACAAGGACTTAAGCTGATGCCGTTGGCTCCTACGCAAGGGACGTTCTTCGGGTTGAGTGCTGATCGGGTCTGCTCATCCAGTAACAGGAATTCTGATTCTGGGATTAGATCCAGATCTGACCCCGGGTCCGCCAGCCAACGGATTTGGTGTAACTTATGGTTGATATCGGTCGGAATGGTTATGAGTTCGTTGCGTACTCCAGCTGCAACAACTGTGTTTGAGGGTCCTGGTTGGGACTGATTGTTTCTGGTTGCGGGTGGCGGGATATTAGGTTTGGTTGTGGGTTTCCGTTTCAGTTGTCGGCAAACCCTTCCGTAATGCCCGGTGATGCCGCATTTGTTACACTCTATGTCTTTTGCTGGGCACTGGTCACGGCGGTGTCTTGGGTTAGCCCCACATCCGGAGCAGGGGTCGTTAGGATCATAGGGTTTCTGAAAGAAACGGTTGGCCTTAGGTGAGGTTTCAGACGAGCTGGCTTGTTGATGCTTGTAGGTTGATGGTGCACGTCTGGTTGCAATGAAGGCTTCGGGGGAGGTGGTTGGGGAGGGTGAAAGAGTCGCGCCCACGGCGGTAGCACTCTCATGTGCGATGCAAATTGAGAGGACTCGGTCCAGGGAGAGGTCGGAATTGTACTGCTCCGCCAGTACTTTTCGTTGGAGGTCTTTATCAAACAGGCCACATATTAACCTGTCACGGATACGGAGTTGCTGTTGATAACCAGCAAGGGCAAACGTTTTCCCACAAGCTCTTTTTGTGCATATTGTAATACACGGGTCGCCGCATGTGCTGCACTTAAAATCCAGCTCATGTGCACACGAGTCATCAAGAGCTTTAAGGGCTGCGAAGTAGCGATCCACCGATTCTCCGGTTTGTTGGTCCCTACGATGAAAATCTTGCCGATCAAGGAGGGGGTTTCGCTTCTTGCGTAGGTAGGCCTCGAGAGCATTCACGGCTTCATCGAGGGTGGTGGTGGTAGAAATATGAAGGCGGCCTGATTGCCAAAGGATGGTCCATTCGGAATGGAGGGCGGCACGCAAAGTCACTTGCTGTGTGGATAGCGGGAAGGTGGCTACTTGTTGGGCGTCCACGTAGTCGTTCCAACGTTGTTTCCAAACGCGGAAAGAAGACATCGTTAACTCCTCCGGGGAAGCCAGTTTAGGAAGCTGGATGATTTTTGTGGCGTGGTGAGGAGGAGCTCCTAATGGGACTGTCGGTGTCGGATTCCGAGTAGCCATCTGCTGCAACAGTGCGGCTATGGACCTGAGGATGTCGGTGCTGGTCGGCGAGGCAGGGTTCTCTGGAGGGGTTTGGGATGGTCGGCGATTCCTTCTTGAGGGCATCTTGATTACTAATTGTCACTGAGCTGTCACTTAAAAAACGGCTATAATTAACCGAATGTCGACTGCGCCATGTTCTACCGCGTTAGGGTAAAGGTTCGAGCTGCAGTGAGAACTATAAATTAATAATTTATATTTTAATAAGTGTCCAAAAATTACATACAATTATAAGAGGCAGATGGAGTACAGTTTTTACTCCACCAGCGCCTAGAGTATTATATAATGGAAGGAACCGCCGTAGGTTGTAGAGACGCGCGGTAAACAACCCGCGACATCAGGCGGTGTTCGAAAAGTGCGCGCGCAGCCTGCGCGCGCAGGTCGGCTGGCCAGCCGCCGTCCCAGGCCAGTGTCGCCCGCTGGCATCCTCTTATCTCATGCCCCCCCTGGAGATTGGGACTTGGGACCGATCCAACGTAGTTGCTATAACGCGGGTTCGGTTCTCGGGTTCGAGGGGATAAGGTCTGCTGATGTTGAGCTGAGTTGGGTGGGGTGGTGTACGGTGGAGGCACGAAAGGTCGTAAGAATCTGCGATTACGGCGAAGAAGGCGTCCGGCGTCGGTCCGGATGAGGTAGCTGCGACCGCGTGGAAGTTGTTCGAGAACCTCAGCAAGGAGGGTCCAATGTTTTGTGCGGTGATCCTGGACAAGGACTATTGCTCCCACTTCCAAATGTGAGAGTGGCTTGGCGTTGCGATTGTATCGCTTGAGGGCTTTCTGCCTTAAGTTCTGGGTTCGTTGATCGCATTCTGAAATCCTTGTTCTCCATTCCTTGGCAAACTGACTACGGTGAAGCGGTAGCTTGGTACGTGTCGGGGCACCAAACACAATCTGCGCTGGACTTCGTCCCTCTGCTTTGGGCGTGTTTCGGAACGCCATCAAACTTTCTAAAAATGTGTCGGACTTGAGATTCCCATTGGTGGTGGTCTTGCTGATTAGGTACTTTATCGCTTTTACGGCCGCTTCGGCAAGTCCATTTGATTGAGGAAAGTGTGGAGATGAGGTGGAGTGCTCGATGTTCCAACGCTTTGTCCAACTCCGAAACTCTTGAGAGGAGAATTGGGGACCATTGTCGGATGTGAGTATCTCTGGGATGCCGTAATCTGCCATCCACTTTTGAAGGTGACGGATGACCGTGGTGGACGTGGGGGCTCTGCCACATTGCGTCACGTTGATCCAACCTAAAAAGCGGTCGACCATAACGAAATATTGGTATCCAGCGTGCGAAAAAAGGTCGCAGGAAACATGTTGAAATGGGTAGCTAGGCGGCGGGTCGGAATAGAGTGGTTCTTTCTGTTGCGAGGGTAGATAGGCTGAACACTCGGCACACGTTTTTACTACGTTCCGGATGTCATTAGATGACGTTAGAACTTGTCCGTTGGTTATGGCATTGACGATCATTGAATGGGGCCAGTTATCCGGCAGAAGTCCTAAGGCTTTGCATCCGCTCTTGCTCAAGAGAGGGGCGTTCAGGTGCTTGCAGACTCCAACGGTAGTGCTGTATGTTTTCCCGTTGAGATGCAGTGCCGCGACGAACGATCCACAAGGACTTAAGCTGATGCCGTTGGCTCCTACGCAAGGGACGTTCTTCGGGTTGAGTGCTGATCGGGTCTGCTCATCCAGTAACAGGAATTCTGATTCTGGGATTAGATCCAGATCTGACCCCGGGTCCGCCAGCCAACGGATTTGGTGTAACTTATGGTTGATATCGGTCGGAATGGTTATGAGTTCGTTGCGTACTCCAGCTGCAACAACTGTGTTTGAGGGTCCTGGTTGGGACTGATTGTTTCTGGTTGCGGGTGGCGGGATATTAGGTTTGGTTGTGGGTTTCCGTTTCAGTTGTCGGCAAACCCTTCCGTAATGCCCGGTGATGCCGCATTTGTTACACTCTATGTCTTTTGCTGGGCACTGGTCACGGCGGTGTCTTGGGTTAGCCCCACATCCGGAGCAGGGGTCGTTAGGATCATAGGGTTTCTGAAAGAAACGGTTGGCCTTAGGTGAGGTTTCAGACGAGCTGGCTTGTTGATGCTTGTAGGTTGATGGTGCACGTCTGGTTGCAATGAAGGCTTCGGGGGAGGTGGTTGGGGAGGGTGAAAGAGTCGCGCCCACGGCGGTAGCACTCTCATGTGCGATGCAAATTGAGAGGACTCGGTCCAGGGAGAGGTCGGAATTGTACTGCTCCGCCAGTACTTTTCGTTGGAGGTCTTTATCAAACAGGCCACATATTAACCTGTCACGGATACGGAGTTGCTGTTGATAACCAGCAAGGGCAAACGTTTTCCCACAAGCTCTTTTTGTGCATATTGTAATACACGGGTCGCCGCATGTGCTGCACTTAAAATCCAGCTCATGTGCACACGAGTCATCAAGAGCTTTAAGGGCTGCGAAGTAGCGATCCACCGATTCTCCGGTTTGTTGGTCCCTACGATGAAAATCTTGCCGATCAAGGAGGGGGTTTCGCTTCTTGCGTAGGTAGGCCTCGAGAGCATTCACGGCTTCATCGAGGGTGGTGGTGGTAGAAATATGAAGGCGGCCTGATTGCCAAAGGATGGTCCATTCGGAATGGAGGGCGGCACGCAAAGTCACTTGCTGTGTGGATAGCGGGAAGGTGGCTACTTGTTGGGCGTCCACGTAGTCGTTCCAACGTTGTTTCCAAACGCGGAAAGAAGACATCGTTAACTCCTCCGGGGAAGCCAGTTTAGGAAGCTGGATGATTTTTGTGGCGTGGTGAGGAGGAGCTCCTAATGGGACTGTCGGTGTCGGATTCCGAGTAGCCATCTGCTGCAACAGTGCGGCTATGGACCTGAGGATGTCGGTGCTGGTCGGCGAGGCAGGGTTCTCTGGAGGGGTTTGGGATGGTCGGCGATTCCTTCTTGAGGGCATCTTGATTACTAATTGTCACTGAGCTGTCACTTAAAAAACGGCTATAATTAACCGAATGTCGACTGCGCCATGTTCTACCGCGTTAGGGTAAAGGTTCGAGCTGCAGTGAGAACTATAAATTAATAATTTATATTTTAATAAGTGTCCAAAAATTACATACAATTATAAGAGGCAGATGGAGTACAGTTTTTACTCCACCAGCGCCTAGAGTATTATATAATGGAAGGAACCGCCGTAGGTTGTAGAGACGCGCGGTAAACAACCCGCGACATCAGGCGGTGTTCGAAAAGTGCGCGCGCAGCCTGCGCGCGCAGGTCGGCTGGCCAGCCGCCGTCCCAGGCCAGTGTCGCCCGCTGGCATCCTCTTATCTCACCTAACACGACAGGTTTTTTTTAAATCGGAAATCGCTAATTGACGTTTTAATTGTGGCCATCTTCATTAGGAACTGGTCGAACTTTCTGTTCTTCTCTAAGAAGATGGATTTTATTCTTTATTCCTTCTCTCAGCGGTTTTCTATCTCGACTGGTCAGTTATTGGCTCGAATGGCTCCAAACCTATAGAAAATGTTGTGGCCAGATTCTGATGGTATGAGAAAAAGTTTACCTATAAAATGTGAAGCCAACTATTCCATCGCACAATTAGAGGAATTATAAATTGTTTTATTTAGAAATAAAAAACACTTGCTAAATATTTTCAAATATAATGACGCGCTAATTCCTTATATTTAATGTTAATAGAATATATAATACAATATAATATAATGCGGCTTGTGATTGTAAAACGACATTTGAAAATTAGGGTAGCCTAGCCTAGTGGACATGGCATCTGCCCGGTAAGCGGAACACTGTGGGTTCGAATCCCATCCCTAGACACTTTTATTTTTCCGTTAATCATTACTCTTCACAATTCATCCTTATATACCTCATCCCTAAGGTTATAAATAATCGTTATTTCTCCTTAAAATAATTTTTGATTTTTCGTTGAAAAGAAATACATGCGGGATAATTTTCAAATGTCGTTCTACAATAGTACACATACTCGACGCTACATTAAAGACCCAACTGATGGTCCAAAAAAAAATGCAGGTTTTAAATACGGTTAATAAAATAACCTTCAACATTAGAGATACATTTTGTCATATTGTACGTCGCCAATTTTCACAATCTCCTGCCAGTCTCTGTGTTTGCGAAATGGTGTGATATTGGGTTCCATATTTACAATATTGTGTGTGAGAGAGAGAGAGAGATTGAAACTACTTTATTTCAATGTTCATATAAGATTATATAAGGTTAAATACAGAATAAATATAAATATAAGAGAGAGAGAAAGACAATTGACATATTTAATTGACATCTTGTCATTACAAGTAAAGTTCACATTCCGCAGAGAGAGAGAGAGAGAAAGAGATTGAGATTGAAATTGATTTATTAATCGTTCATATAATATTATATAGTGCCAAATTTAAAGTTATATAATACAGAAAAAAAAAATATATATATACAACAACAACAACAACAAAAGCCTTTATTTAGGGCATTCCGCCCCATACAGGATTCGCCGTATTTACACGTCAACAAGAGGAGAGGGAAGAGGAAACATTTACAACAAAATAAGGTTTGTCTCACATTCAGTTACCTATTTACAGATGGTTCATCCTCCAGTATCCTTTGCCCTGCATTCTTTCTCATGCGCCCAGCTTCTGTGCAGAACTTAAAGTATCTAACAATCAGTAATTCATCATTCAGAGCTGAAGAGAGAAGTTGACATAAGCGATGGTATCTAAATTGACCAGAGTTAGGGCTTGGGAAAATTTCAGTATGTTTTTCTGTTAAGAGAGGGCAGTGGAAGAAATAGTGAACCAAATTATCATCCATGAGATCCTTACAAAGTAAACAGTTCCGGCCATTTTCTTTCCAGAAGTCTTTTCTTTCTTCCCTGAAAAATTGCCATAAAACTCTATGTTGTGCAACTAGTCTTTTGTTGGGAAGCGAGATATTTAATCGTAGGTACTCCTCTGTCATGAATGATTCACTCAAAAATTTGTAGTGAGCAAAGTGGGTTGAATCAGTGATTTTCATCTGATCGTTTTGAATTAGTTGGTCTGTGGTGGTTCTAATTATGCCTGGCAATTCTTTCTGTATGGCTAAGTAGTCTTCGCAGCCCTTAAGAAAGGAATATCCCTTAGAGTCTAGAATTTTTATTAAATTTTGAGTAAACTGTTTTCTATTTCCTTTTTCGCGGTGACTTTCCAGAGATAGTTTAAGCAAGCATGTGGTAATATAAATATATATTTACATCAGACATCAGCCTTCTCTGAAGGGACGTCTGAAATATGTCAAATGTTCAAGGCCGCCCTGAGTTCGGAAAGGCCCGCGCTTATAATGGAGTTTTTGTCCCCAACGTGCTCAATTGCATCGCCGAATAATTCGTACAGAATTCTCCTGTTCCCATAGGAGAGTTCATCGGGGAGTGTTTCTCTGTCAGAGCGGTGTAGAACCGCGGTCACTACCTCATCATCATCAACCTCTTCATAGAGAGGGGCCAGAATAGAGTCAGCGTTTAGCTCTATGAACATATATATACGAGGGCCATCCAATAAATAAGTTCCCTATTTTTTTTTCTGCGAACGAAACGTTGTAAAAATTAGTTAGTATAGATGAAATGGTCACTAGGATGCGTTGGAAGCTGGTGACCTTCAAAATCACGCTAACTCGTACGCGCAAGTCCGTAGCGCTTCAGTTTCCATGGAGCTACCACTGGTGAACGTGTCCACTTGCGAACTCCGTTCTGTAATTAGTTTTTTTCACGGCTAAAAATTAAACTGCGGTCAATATTCATCGCAATTCAGTGTCAGTGTATGGTGAAGAATGTATGAGCATCCAAATGGTTCGCCGATGGCGTTCATGGTTCTTAGAAGGATGGCAAAACGTGCATGATGACGAGCGAAGCGGCAGCCCCGTTACTGCTACGGACAATGCAGCCGTTGCTGTTGTTCGGAATGTGGTGGAAGCAGATCGCCGCGTCACCATTGACGAAATAATAATTCGACTGCCTCCTGGAATCGAAATTAGACGCTCTTCGATTGGAACAATCATGTCAGATGTTTTGGATTTTCGCAAAGTCTGCGCAAGATGGGTCGCAAGATTGCTCTTGGAAAATCACAAGCAACAACGGATGGAGGCAGCCCGAGTTTTCCTGGAAATGCATCAAAGAGATGGAGATCAACTGTTTTCCCGTATTGTCACTGGAGATGAAAGCTGGGTGCATCATTCAACTCCAGAAACGAAACGACAAAGCATGGTGTGGAAGAAGCCTGAGGAAAGTGCACCAAAAAAGGCGAAGGTCACAATCTCTGCAGGCAAAGTTATGGCTATGGAAAACTTCAAATGGGAAATTTTCACACATCCACCTCATTCTCCGGAACTTGCCCCAAGCGACTTCCATCTTTATCCAGCACTCAAGTGGCACCTTGGAGGCAAGCACTTTGCGAATGATGACGAAGTGCAGGCGGAGGCGAACCACTGGCTACTAAGACAGGACACGGCTTGGTACATCAGTGGTATCTAAAAATTGCTACAACGGTACCAAAAATGTTTGAACAGAAATGGTAATTATTTAGAGAAGTAGTCTATGAGTTGTATAATGAAAATAAAATAACTGCATAATTGTAAATAATGTGGTTTATTTGTTAAAAATAGGGAACCTTATTTATTGGATGCCCCTCGTATATAGAGAGAAAGAAACAATAAAAACCCATTTACATTTATATACTTGAATATACATATATTGATTAGCTATTGATTGGCTCGGATTTGTTCGTCTTCTCTGCCTGAGTTAATGTTTACCCAACAAATAATGTGTACTTCAACAGAGATTTCTAATTATTTATTTATAATTATAACCAATAGAGAGAGAGAGAGAGAAACATTAGTTTCAGTAGTGGCAATAATGACACGAAAGTAATTTATTGTTAGAATATTGTCATTTTCGACCTAACAAATACAAATTATATGAACAAAGATAACATAGGATTGTAGCGGATCACGGGGTGACATTTAGAAACAGACATCTGTTTATTCTTCTTGAGAATATAAAAATGAGTCTGGTATTTTTTTATTTTAATTTCTTTTCTTATATAATACCCATTCTCTCATCAAAAATTTAAAAAGAGTGTAATATAAAACGAAAACAGAGCCAAATTCAAAGCTATGATTAAATCTTGAAAAGATGGGTATGGCAATAGTCTTTTTGAATATTTAATTAAATTGTGAGAAAACCTCTTATGAAATCTCAATATTGCTTTGATTTTATATATTTGTGTGAGTGTATAAAATAAATTGATTTTAAAAGAATATTTAAAAGCGCCACCATGTAAATAAGACAGCAGACAAATGGGAAAAAGATACTTGAAGCCTGATGTGTTTCCATTTTATCCTTACATCCTTACTTGGGAGAAAATAACTTTGAAAACAGGATAAAAAAAAAAACGGACAAATTCCCATTCTCACCCCGATATAGAAACCATTACAAATTACTAAACACAGAAAGGAGCCGTCGACAATTCCAGATAGAAGATTGGATACGTCAAGTTTTACGTCCAACACACCAAGTTGACCCTCACCAGCTACAACAGTAACAGTCCCCTATAGATCTGTAATTGTATCCAAGCCACCAAACTGGATATTTGGAACAATACAGGGAAAACCATTAAGCTATTATGAGGTCACAGGCTGATGGAGTTGGTTCAGATATTATTTGTCAGAGCTATTGTGTAGAGGGATAAGAAAGAAAAATCTCAACTGAACGTTTTGTAAAATGAAAGAGTACGATATCATTTTACAGGCGAAGGTTTTAATAAGAAAAAAATAAGAAACAATGAAAAGACACCCAAGATTATGATGAAAAGAAGAGGTATTTATTATACATAAATTACAAAGGGGAGCAGAGCTACAGAAAGTATTGTAGGATGCGGGGTTTATCACCAGCCGTGGTGGCCCTTGCCCCAACCGCCCCAACCACCGCCGTAGCCTCCGAGACCGCCGTAGCCCCAACCGCCATGACCGCCATAGCCGCGGCCCCAGCCTCCGTAGCCTCCGAGACCGCCGTAACCCCAGCCGCCATGTCCGCCATAGCCGCGGCCCCAACCGCCGTAGCCTCCGAGACCTCCCCAGCCACCATAACCTCCGTAGCCTCCCCAGTGTCCGGCCTTCTGGTTGTCCACGCTGTAGACCACGGCAGCGTCCTTGGTGACATGGCCGTGGTAGACGGCAGCGCCCAGGGCGAACACGGCCAACAGGCAAGCGGCGGCAAGCTGGAGCAACCACAGTACCACACTCAGAACATCAGTTGGAAACCGCATCGGCTACAGACATGTATATCCTCAGTCTCAACCTTAATGAGAAATGCCCATTGTTCAAACATGCATGATAACATCTACCTTTTACATAATTTCACAAAGAATGTATTCCGGTAGACACTTCTCTTTGAGAATAAGCGATCTCAATGAAATCACATTCGATGATGTCATACGCAACACGCTATCAAAAGTATGTAAATAATGAATAAATATTTAAAATTTACAACAAATTTTGGCAATGTGTTTTTTTTTTTCTGCATATATAATGAAATTTTATCTCTACAGACCTATCTACAATGATAAAAGTTATTGAATGAGAAGGCTTGGCTCATCAGCGATGAACCCTCTCAATGGTTTCGCTAAATTAATTTCCAGACCGCTCATCAGCGATGAACCCTCTCAGTGGTTTCGCTAAATTAATTTCCAGACCGCTCATCAGCGATGAACCCTCTCAGTGGTTTCGCTAAATTAATTTCCAGACCGCTCTACTGCTGTAATATACTTCTTGCTCAGAGTGTATTCTCTTTGTAATGTAGAAGTTGATGAACAAACCTATTTTCAATTTGCATAATGTTCAAAACCTGTATTGAGAGCTGTTTATTTAAAATAAATCTCTTCAATGTCTAATGATTATTTAACAAGTGAAGTTTGAAACAAGTAAAAAAGGGCAAAGTCTGTTTTCTACAAGTATAGACAAGTGGCTTACTTACAGTAGGGATTACATATAAATGGTATGCAAATCAACCACCTGGTACTCTCTATTACTTTGACGGACAGTTGTTCACAGAACCTGAGCTTCCAGTAGGATATTAAAGAGAGTTTGTATAACGGAAAAACAAATATATTGCGATACTCATATGCGAAACCTACAAACATTATTGAGGTATAAAATTGTATAGTTGTCCTTGTTCTACATCACTACATTCTATATATGAACAGTCTTAACCTTTGGTCAGGTTTATTGTCCTAGACACAGCTTCATTATGAGTTCTGATTTTATTTCTACCGGTATTTTAAATTGTTTCACACAGAATCGGTATTTAATATGAATATATAGCCTATATGTTCAATTATATCTTCGGCTATTTGAATGGGAAAAATTTTGTGATCTATCTTTACAGCATTTTATAAAGTTCACAGATGTGACAGTTAAGTGGAGTCAATTTTTTTTGAGCTAGAAATACCTTTTAATTGGACTGAACATGGAAAGAAAGAGGCAATAAACTAAGAGAGCCATGTACTCACTGTGAGCTTCATGTCGATATGGCACCGTCCACCACGGCCGGCTTATATACCGGGGCCAGAGGTCACCTGGTGGGTGACACCCTGTCAAGGCCGCCAGCTCCACCTTTGTCATAGCAACCTCCATTAACAGAGATGTTAGTAGTGCTCTGTTGTCATAGCAACCTCCATTAACAGAGATGTTAGTAGTGCTCTGTTGTCATAGCAACCTCCATTAACAGAGATGTTAGTAGTGTTCTGTAGTCATAGCAACCTCCATTAACAGAGATGTTAGCAGTGCTCTGTTGTCATAGCAACCTCCATTAACAGAGATGTTAGTAGTGCTCTGTTGTCATAGCAACCTCCATTAACAGAGACGTTAGCAGTACTCTGTTGTCATAGATACCTCCATTAACAGAGATGTTAGTAGTGCTCTGTGACCATAGCAACTTCCATTATCAGGTCTTCTATTATTTTTAACTGTTTGATAAGTATATTTTCCTGGTTATATATAATTCAGACAAAGGATACCAAGTTGTGATCATTGATATTTCTGACCACCACATGGAGAATCTATCTGATGAATTCATTTTTACACCTATAGCACATTCAGACAAGAACTTTAAGTATTTGACTTTCGAAAAAGATATCTTTACATTTTATAATCGTATAGTTGATAGTGAAGAATTCGAAATCTTTTCTTTCAACCTTACTTCCTATTCTTATATTCACAGGCTTCTCAGAATCCACAAACTCTAGATTCCGTTACGTCCTATCATTGCCTACTATCTATCCCCGGCCGCACCCCTCTCGAGGATTTTGACGTCCTTTTACAGTCCGTTAATCCATGAAAAAGATTATTGCTTCTCTCTATTTCAGGAATCCCAGCTTTCTTATATGAAACAGGCATTATATCTTCTGTCCACGACCATGTTATGTGCGACCTCGTACCGTTATACCTGTGCCTGTCTCATTCCCTCATTATAGATAGTGGCACAGAATTCCTAACATATTTGCACATAAACCCCAACACAATCGACAAGATAGTAAAACTTCAAGAGAATGTGTCTAGCAATGAATATATTTTCATTTGATAATAACTTTTTACAACAGATCCGAGGCTCTCCAATGGGCAGCCCTTTATCAAACATTGTAGCATAATTATTCAGTTCTATATTGATAGATGGATGATCCTTCAACACCAATCCCACATTTTTCTGTGGTGGAGATACATCGATGGCATTTTCTGCATCTGCTTGCATCACCATTAAAACCTTACTTTAAAAACCTTGGTATCTTTCACCCTGAAATATATTTCACATTAGAAAATGATCATAATGGCGTCTCCTTCCATTTCTAGATATATTAGTTGTAAATACCCCTTCCTGATACCACACAACTGTCTTCTATAAAAATAACTCATTCCTTCATATACCCATTAAGCTCGTTTTACCCTTCAGCACAAGATGAAGGTTTTCCGAACCCTCACTAAACATCTTCACACACATTGTTCCTTACCACTCTTCAAAGAATTAGAATGAACCAACATTGTTCATCTCATCAGGTTATATCTGGATACCCGATATCATTTATTAACAGATACAGTTTTAACCCTGGTCTCCCTCACATCCCCACACACTGCCTACAAATCACATTGTATTATTCCATATTCTTCTGGCTACAATTCTATATTTAAAAAAATCCGAAATTTTATATGCCACCTTCTCCAAATCCCACAACCTAGGAACAAAACTCAGGAATCCTATAACAACCACCACTTACGACATCTTATCCGAAACCAACGCCGTTTACTCAATTCAATCCTCTCAATACAACGCTGTTTATGTAGGTGGAACCACAATAGGCATCCGTTTAACCGAACGTCAAAGATGTGTCAGACAGCACGTCAATGATCTCTAATCTTTCAACATGTTAATTCCACAGACACTCATTTAACTTTGACCAAGCCTAACTATGTAAATATAAAAATAAACACCTACGCCTAATATTGAAGCAATAATATATAAAAACTTAATATCATTATTGGAAGCATCAAACACTGCCAGACCAATATTTTTCTTTCATAGTTTAATACATAGTTCATATTTTAATACATAGCCCTCTCGTTTTTGGTACAGTCTTCATTAATTTTATTCACATATCAAAATAGTCATTCTAGTACAAATATACTCCATAGTTGATTTTAAAAATTAATTACAGTCTTGCATATATATATATTTAGTTAACCTCCATTAACAGAGATGTTAGCAGTGTTCTGTGGCCATAGCAACCTCTATTAACAGAGATGTTAGCAGTGTTCTGTGGCCATAGCAACCTACATTAACAGAGATGTTAGCAGTGTTCTGTGGCCATAGCAACCTCCATTAACAGAGATGTTAGCAGTGTTCTGTGGCCATAGCAACCTCTATTAACAGAGATGTTAGCAGTGTTCTGTGGCCATAGCAACCTACATTAACAGAGATGTTAGCAGTGTTCTGTGGCCATAGCAACCTCCATTAACAGAGATGTTAGCAGTGTTCTGTGGCCATAGCAACCTCCATTAACAGAGATGTTGGTAGTGATCTGTGGCCATAGCAACCTCCATTAACAGAGATGTTAGCAGTGTTCTGTGGCCATAGCAACCTCCATTAACAGAGATGTTAGCAGTGTTCTGTGGCCATAGCAACCTCCATTAACAGAGATGTTGGTAGTGCTCTGTGGCCATAGCAACCTCCATTAGCAAAGATGTTGGTAGTGCTCTGTTGCCATAGCAACCTCCATTAACAGAGATATTAGCAGTGTTCTGTGGCCATAGCAACCTCCATTAACAGAGATGTTGGTAGTGATCTGTGGCCATAGCAACCTCCATTAGCAAAGATGTTGGTAGTGATCTGTGACCATAGCAACCTCCATTAGCAGAGATGTTGGTAGTGATCTGTGGCCATAGCAACCTCCATTAACAGAGATGTTAGCAGTGTTCTGTGGCCATAGCAACCTCCATTAACAGAGATGTTAGCAGTGTTCTGTGGCCATAGCAACCTCCATTAACAGAGATGTTGGTAGTGATCTGTGGCCATAGCAACCTCCATTAGCAGAGATGTTGGTAGTGATCTGTGACCATAGCAACCTCCATTAGCAGAGATGTTGGTAGTGATCTGTGGCCATAGCAACCTCCATTAACAGAGATGTTAGTAGTACTCTGTTGTCATAGCAACCTCCATTCACAGAGACGTTAGTAGTGCTCTGTGGCCATAGCAACTTCCATTAGCAGAGATGTTGGTAGTGATCTGTGGCCATAGCAACCTCCATTAGCAGAGATGTTGGTAGTGATCTGTGGCCATAGCAACCTCCATTAACAGAGATGTTAGCAGTGTTCTGTGGCCATAGCAACCTCCATTAGCAGAGATGTTGGTAGTGATCTGTGGCCATAGCAACCTCCATCAGCAGAGATGTTGGTAGTGATCTGTGGCCATAGGAACCTCCATTAGCAGAGATGTTGGTAGTGATCTGTGGCCATAGCAACTTCCATTAGCAGAGATGTTTGTAGTGATCTGTGGCCATAGCAACCTCAATTAACAGAGAATTTCAGTGCTTTGTGGCCATATCAACCCCTACTACCAGAGATGTTGTCAGTGCCCTGTTCGATGAGCCAGGCCATTTCTATAATTTGTGCATTTTTCCTTCCAATAATTATATAGGAAATTATTTTATATTATGATTATAAAAAAAAAACAGTTGAAACCATTAGTGATTTTATTTTTTATATGTTTAATTGCACTTTTTGTGATACCTTCAACGAAGGGTCAATTTGTTTATAGTTCCAGATAGAGTTCACATACGTATATAAACTGCAATAAAAATATTGAATGTTAGTTGAATATGAAAAGTGAAGTCTGCAAAATTCGCATACAAACCACGAATTTTATCTACACATTGCACGTTCTTTATAAATACCTATTATTTATTTACAATTTCTTTTTAGCGCCAACAGCGCGAATCGCGTTCGTGGATGGCTTTTCTTGATTTATCAAGAAATTGGGTTGGCCAAATATCAGGTAACAGGTTAAATCAATCTGTGGTTGATTTCTGGTCCACTAGATGGCGCTCTGCCATCTAAAAAGCACCTGTGCTTTTGGTCAGGATATGCCTTCTTTATTTTTAATTTCTTTTTATTTACACGCTTTATATATTAACAATTTATTTCTACCCTCTAATAAAGGCATTTATTTATGCGTTATTCATTAACATATTTATATTATAAAATATGAAAATTCTTAAATAGAAGGATAAAATTGGAATCTAAATGGTAATAGCAGGAAAATTCTCTAAATATTTAAATACATTTCAAAACCTAAAAAGTAAAAAACTACTGTGTGGATAATATTTGGAGATATACCAATTCTCCTCCTTTCAACAATGGAACACGGGATGTCTTGACTTAGAATCTACCTTATGTGGTGTTTTGTCCAGTACTTTCTTAGATATATTGGGACATTTGTGTCACACAAGGGACGTGACAGGAGTCTCCTACCTAACACGACAGGTTATAATCGGAAATTGCTAATTGACGTTTTAATTGTGGACATCTTCATTAGGAACTGGTCGAACTTTCTGTTCTTCCCTAGGAAGATGGATTTTTATTCTTTTTCCTTCTCTCAGCGACTTCTTATATCTCGACTGGTCGGTTATTGGCTCGAATGGCTCCAAACCTATAGAAAATGTTGTAGCCAGATTCTGATGGTAAGAGAACAAGTTTCTCTGTAGAATGTGAAGTCAACTATTCCATCGCACAATTAGAGGAATTAGAAATTATTTTATTTAGAAATAAAAGAAACACGTGATTAATATTTTCAAATATAATGATTAGATGACGCGCTAATTCCTTATATTTACTATTAATAGTACATATAATAATTTATAATACAATATAATATAACGCGGCTTGTGATTGTAAAACAGGCGACTGCACTTTGCTTCAGCGAGCCGCGGGCGTCAACACTTCACTACGCATGCGCGTGGGACGTCATCCAGAACTTTCTAGCGGCTGGCTTCTTCCGACACACTTGATCTGGCCACACTGCAGCGGTAAACATCTAGGGCTAAAATTCCAACGGCCGTTACTTCAACCGTTGCTTCTTTTCTCTTTTTAATTTCTCTCTCTCTTGCTTTAAAATAAATTAATTTTAATTATAATTTTTTTCAGCAGCCTTTCCACAAGCCACACAACACAGCACATCAACAACCATCCTACAAATTGGTAAGCCGGACGTGATGCAAAAGTTATTTTAATCACACTTCTATATATTTTTTTATTTCATCCACGAAACTTTCAACAGCCCCAGAATGCAAGACGCAACTACGGAACATCCGGAAGGGCCAACATCCACGGCACCCTCCCAAATATCAAGATTGGCTTTCCGTGCACCACCATTCTGGCCCAACAACGTTGAACTGTGGATAAGCCAGCTAGAAGCCGCTTTCGGTCTAGCCGAGATCTCCCGCGACGAAACTAAATTCCAAGCAACGGTTGAAGTAACGGCCGTTGGAATTTTAGCCCTAGATGTTTACCGCTGCATTGTGGCCAGATCAAGTGTGTCGGAAGAAGCCAGCCGCTAGAAAGTTCTGGATGACGTCCCACGCGCATGCGTAGTGAAGTGTTGACGCCCGCGGCTCGCTGAAGCAAAGTGCAGTCGCCACGTATATATATTTACATCAGACATTAGCCTTCTCTGAAGGGACGTCTGAAAAATGTCAAATGTTCAAGGCCGCCCTGAATTCGTAAAGGCCTGTGCTTATAATGGGGTTTTTGTCCCCCAACGTGCTCAATTGCATCGCCGAGTAATTCGTACAGAATTCTCCTGTTCCCATAGGAGAGTT
The DNA here is from genome assembly GCA_030710605.1 of Cordylochernes scorpioides. Taxonomy (NCBI): domain Eukaryota; kingdom Metazoa; phylum Arthropoda; class Arachnida; order Pseudoscorpiones; family Chernetidae; genus Cordylochernes; species Cordylochernes scorpioides. The sequence goes on along the minus strand of CP092868.1, from coordinate 11,119,145 downwards.
CATCGGGGAGTGTTTCTCTGTCAGAGCGGTATAGAACCGCGGTCACTACCTCATCATCATCAACCTCTTCATAGAGAGGGGCCAGAATAGAGTCAGCGTTTAGCTCTATGAACATATATATATATATATGTGGTATATGGGAAAAGGATCCTGAGAATCTTATCGACTCTCTATAATATAAAAAAAATGCTTGCCGACTTCGCTGTGATACAGTGCTTTGTCCTGAGAATCCTCGGGAGTGGATTGGGATTTTTGTATTGTTTGGGCAGTCGTTATCAATGGCGGTGGATGAAAAAAATCGGCACACTATATCGATTAATGAATCACAAAACACCTCGGAATATTAATCATTGGCGGCTCGGGAGAGGAGATGGAAGGATTTTCACGATTAAATTGGATTGAGATGACTCACATCTTGGACCTCGAGGCACTACTTTGAGAAGATGCACACACACGTCTTGACCCACACGTTACCGACCGAAACTGTGGTTGCCCCGCCCCCTGGCTTGGGTCATGTGGGACCCTGCTTGACCTTTGATTGGCCCCTGTCTCTGTCGGCCATGATGGTAAATTTGGTCGGGAAGACGCTTGGCCTAACATCCCAATCTCTCAGGACATTCAACTCTGGAATATGAGGGCCTCTTTGTTCTAAGTGACCTAGATACACGACTTGGATCTGTCGTTCTTTTCTCTTCTACTTCTTTGACTGCCATCTTTATTTGAATCCATACAGAATACATTATCCAACATGGTACATAATTATTTATTAGACAATATTCTTTATAATATTACATATATATATATATATATATTATATTAAAAATAAAATTAATAAGATTTCTGTTGTTTTTGATCATCTTGATGATTATGCTATGTTGGTACAGTCGTGGTTAAAATCTTGTAAGTAATATAATAAAAATAGTCTTGATCAGATATTGTTTTAATTATGAACCCATGGAATATACAGGGTGATCCAAAAGTCCCGCACTATTTTAAAAATTAATAACTCCGCGAATATTTGCGCTAGAGCAATACGGTAAACACCATTGTGTTCAGGATGCAATGGGATTTTTTATGGCAAATATTGAAAAAATCGAAATTGATTTTAGTTACAATTTTATTCGCCAGATGGTGCACCACCAGAATCAGAGATTCAGCGGCCAAATTGTTTGATAAATTGAAAAATATAACTGATCGACACGTATTTTTCCTTTTTGAATACCAGGAAAGAACCCTAATAACATCAAATAACAAATTAATAAAACACCACTTCGCCAAAAGTATGAAGAATTGGTTAACAATTTTTAAATACAATCAGAGATATGTAAAATAGGTAAATGCAAATTAAAACATGTAGCAAAAAAAAAAATGATATTTTAGATACGGTTTGTGTTTCCGAAGATAATAAATTTCTAATATTTTTTTAATTCAACTCTCTCTCAGTATCGATTATATTTATTTTAATTCATTTGAAAAATATGTATCTATCTCTGATAATTTATTTTACTCTGGAATGCCGTTGTTGTTGTCGTGTCCAATAAAGAGCCTCAGATGTATCCATGCATCTCCATCACAGCAGCAGCAATGTCCACTATCTTGGGTGTGTAAAGCTGCTGCTCTGGGTCTATGTCAAATTCCTGCAAGGCTGCGGCCATTACTGGCTATGAGAATATGTGGGTAGGTGTAAGTTCCACACCAGGACAATTGTTGCATGCCCTATAGGTTACTGTGCCATCTGGATGTATTGTCATTCCTTTATAGTGTTTTGTTCTAAGTCTTGTTATAGTTTTTGTCATTTTTCTCTCAGAGTTTATTTCGCGTTTTGATCGTTTCTTATTTATTGTTTAATTATCTTGTATTTTGACAAAAATCAGCGTCAAATAATGACATTTGTTCTTTCCTTTGGCTCATCTTTCTGGCTTCCTTTGCCAATTCAGATGCCATTTCATTACCCCCGATCCCAGCATGGGCAGGGATCCATTGTAGAATGCAATTATTCTCCAATGGTTCCAGTTGGGTAAGTAACGAGTGTATTTTCCGTGTGATTTTAGTATTGCCCTTCTGAATTGCTTCTAGAGCGGACATGGAGTCGCTGTATATTAAATTTCCTTCTGCTTGATGCAGGGATGGTTGGTTAAGGCATACATCAAGGGCTTTCCAGATTGCCGTCAGTTCACAAGTGAAGTTTGACGAAATCTGTCCTGCTCCTTCTTTGATTTTGATGTGCGTTCCATCTTGCAGTATTATGTTAATTCCGGCCCCTCCATAACTCAGGGTAAGGTCTGAAGATCCATCTGTATATGTTGTTAAAGGGGGTGGCCTAGCATTTTTAATCAAGAATTTGTACTATGAGGACATAGCCGTTAATATTTCAAACACATAAGACCTCGAAGCCCAAGATATCAAAGTCTACCTCAATCAAAACAAAGCCATCAACATATACAGTATTTATCACCCTCCAAACAATACACTTATTGACGATGGAACAATGGCTCAATTTCTTACAGACAACTCTTATTGTAGGTGACCTTAATGCCAAACATCAACTATGGGGATGTTCCACGCCAAACCCAAGAGGCAAAATACTTTCAAACATATTTGACGATAATGCCATCATGTGCTTAAATGATGGGAATCCTACCCATCATTCATACAGCTATAATACTGCACAAGCCCTTGATATAAGTTTTTACTATCCTGACATTTTCCACAAATGCAAATAGCAAATATTAAAAAGTATTGTAAGTGATAATCTGCCTAATTTGATAGAAATTAGCATCAAGACCAAAACCAGCTCAATTAAGAAAAATTCTGGAACTTCAAAAAGGTTAATTGGATATCTTTCGAAAACACCATTATTAAAGCAGCCACAGTTTCAATACCAAGAGGTAATATTAAGAAATGGATTCCAAATTATACACACCAGGCAAAAAATATTCAAACACTTATAACTAAATGAAATGAACTACAAAAAAGAGCACCCAAAACCAAAAAATTTAAGAACTGAACTGAACATTGTGAATGCAAAAACAAAAAGATTATACGTAAATGTGAAAAAGGAAAAATGGAAACAAACTTGTGAAAACCTGAACCCAAGAAACCCAAATACAAAACTTTGGAATTTGGCAAAACAAATTGACAGATCCCAGTCACAAACCGAAAAAACTAATATGATTAAGAATACAGATGGTACACCAGCAACTAATGACAAAATTGCTGCCAATCTTTTAGGTAATTCATATCAAATAAGTAGTAAAATCAAGGTTGAAACAAAGGCCCGAAGGATTTTTCATGACTGTAAAAATGTCACCAGCACTCATAATATTTTCCATGAAAAAAATCAATATGAAAGAGCTAGCTTATGCATTAGAAAACACTGACCTAAACAAGACTCCTGGGCCAGATGGAATCCATGGCCGAATGATATCAAACTTGGGCATAATTGGCAAAGAAAGACTTCTTAATATTTTCAATAACTCCTGGAAAACTGGAAAATTGCCTCAAGACTGTAAAATGCAACATTAATTCCCATTTAAAACTTGACAAATCTGCTGATGACCCAAAAAACTACCGACCTATCTCCCTCACAAGTATTTGCTGAAAATTAATGGAAAAAATTATACTCAGACGACTCACCTACCACCCCGACACAAGAAATCTCTTACCAGAAGAACAATATGGATTTAGGAGAGGACATGGGACAATAGACCAACTCTTATTTTTCACACAAAAGGTAAAAGATGCACAAAACAGAAAACCAACTAACCACACAATAGCTGCTTTTTTAGACCTTACACAAGCTTTTGATAAGGGGGTATGGAAAAACAAGTTAATTACAAAATTATACAAACATTTCAAAATTGATGGAAAAGCTATCACTTGGATAAATGATTCCCTTAAAAATAGATACATCAGGGTCAAATATAATGGCAATCTATCTAAAACCTTCAAATTGTATCAAGGATTACTACAAGGATCAGTCCTTAGCCCAAATCTCTTCACCCTATTTATTTCAGGCATAGAAGAAAAATTTTCACATAAAACCAATATTGGACTTTTCGCTGATGACATTATTCTATGGAGCAGCAACACTAACTGGAAAAAAGCTGAAAGAGATTTGAACAAGACTCTTCTCCACCTAGAAAAATTTGCTAATAAACATAAATTAAAATTTAACCCCCAAAAATCTGAAACCTGTCTTTTTACTACCGATAAGAAACTATACAAAATAAGACCAAATATTATTTTGAAAGAACAACAATTGCAATATAATAAACATCCTAAATATCTCGGCTACACCCTGGATCCAGACATTTAACTCCAGTAAACATATTGAAGGAGTTGTTAGAAAAGGAAGAGACCGACTAAAAATCTTGAAATGTATTTCAGGAAGAGTGGGGAGCTGAAGCAACAACACTAAAATTAACTTACACATCTCTAATGAGACCTATCTTGGAATATGGATATCAAATCTATGGTACAGCATCTGAAACAAATCTAAAAACACTGGAAAGGATACAACTAAATGCAGCTAGAATTATTACAGGTCTTCGAAATACCTTCCCTAATAATATTGTACTTTACGAGGCAGACATTATGCCCTTAAAGGATAGAAGAAGCTACAATCTGTCAAAATATATAAACAAAATCAAGAGTTATGAAAACAAACACAGAACTTTCAATTACATAATTAATTGGGAATCCAATATAAGACTCAAAAAAGAAGGCCCTCTCCACCTGGCCAAAAGAAATGGATTTTTAAAATTTAAAGTGGAAAAATATTATTTAGCAGAAAAAATATCTCCATGCGAATCACTAATAAAATGTTATTTTTAATGCCACTTTAAATGAACCCACCAACAAACAATACCAAAATCCAGAATACTTAAAACAATTATCATTAGAAATAATTAATATAAAATTCCTAAAAATGTAATAACTATCTATATCGATGGTAGCAGAGACGAGTTGGGACACACTGACAGTAACTCTCTCATTAAAACCACAAATGGCAATGAGAAAATAAACAGAAGAAACCCAGATTTTTGCTCAGTCTTCAGATCCGAACTTATAGCCATCTATGAAGCCTTAAAATCCATCAGAAACACTAAACATCAGGATATATGGATTCTTACTGATAGTAGAAGTGCCATACAACACTTGAGTCACACAAGGGAACTTAGAGACAAAGTAAGCAGGAAAATAATTGGTTATCTCAAAAAACTCTCAATGCCTCAAAAATTCACCTTCAATGGATACCCTTACATGTTAGCATTGAAGGCAATGAAGCTGCTGATGCGCTAGCGAAAAAAGGCACAAAAGAACCCTTACTACAGAAAAATAAACTTACTTTTAAAGAAATAGAAACAGTAGCCAAAACAAAAATAAACAAGAACTGGAGGGATCCCACCTAAGCACAGTTGGTACACCCTAGAAGCAGATGGCCACCCAGACCTTTCGGTCCACAAGCCGGCATACGAAGCATGCCCTTCGATGCTATTCTGTTCAACTCATAACCCAAGTAACGGTATCCAAGCTAGAGCTTGGACATTGTACCTGGAAACACCACCTCCCAGACAACGTGTCTGGAAGGATTTCTATACCGGTGGCCTTTAAACACAGCAAAAGAAGGAACTATTTACTGTGTCCAGCAGGGACCGCGGGGAGGCGGCCCCCGGTCGACTCTGTTCACTCACAGTTGAGAAAAAGCTCAGATGCCACGTCGTGGGCTTTCTCAAGAAGCTTGCTGTGGTTTCTCAGCAGCTTACTCTCGATCGCGCCCCTGCCCTCCTTCTCTCTTCCTGCACACCCACTACCCTTGGACAATCCAAGACGTTGTGGCGTGCATCCACATCCCTTTCTTCATAGACGCAATCAGGGTTTCTCTTAATTTAAATCTGTGGAGACTTGGGGAAGAGCCCGTGTCCCGAACTACCCTAATGAATTTGTGGGACATTACCTTACAGAGGTACTTGGGTGTTGTTACCCAATTGAATACCCCTCTCCCTTCACACTTTTCCTCCATCTGTCCAACCATAAGTCCTGGACGTGCCCCCTGATCCTCCTATAAACTTCTTTCTTGGTCACTGGGGTCCTCAGTAATCTACTTATAAAGCATCCTGCCTTAGCGAGCCTGTCTGCGAACTCATTACCTTCGATGAGGCTGTGTCCCCTAACCCTCCGGAGCCCGCGTTATCATCTCCAGCTCCTGGATTATTTGATGCGCGAGTTGCCCTTTCACCAGATTGATGGCGACGAGGGCCGACATACAATCTGAATAGAGGCGGTCCGGGCTGAAGTTCTTTTCGGCACACACTCTGAGGGCTACCCTGATCGCAACCAGCTCGGCTGAAAAGACCAATTCGTCCACTCTGAGTGTTAAGCTTTCTTGGAAGATCAGCTCTCCATGAGTGAAAATCACTACTCCAGCTCCAGTATTGGTCCCAGACTTACTACCATCAGTGAAAACCTCCGTGTCAATCCCTGTCGGCCCTCCAGGACTCCAATTCCACTTTGGCAACCACTGCGGAGGCTTTCTTGGGTCCCTCTTCCATTCCAGGGCACCCGCTTCAAGTACCAGGGCATCTTCCCTGTTCTCCCAGATCTTCTGTCTGATGGTCTCCTCCTCTAGTTTCAATCCCAGGGGAATAAGCCCAGCGAGGACCAAAAAGGCCTCACTGCTGGTAGTGCGATATCCCCCTGTGATTCTGAGTGCCGCTGTCCTCTGCACGCTCTCTAGAGTTTTTGCTACTTTCTGATCCCTGTTATAGCAGGATTGGCTCGACACAGGAGAGGCAGAGGTTCCTAAAAATAGTACCCTCCTTCTCCCCCCCCCCCCCTATTGAGAGCCAACCAGGACAGGCCTGCACAACGCCTCCCTGCCTCTCGTCACCATCTCCTCCGCCTGGTATTGCCAACCCATCTTGTCATCAATGACCACCCCCAGGATGGTCATCCTATTGACCAACGCTACCCTCCGTCCTTTCATCCGGATAGCCGGCTTGTGCTCCCATTTGATCCCTTTCCTTTTAGTTCTTATGTCCCTAGGCTTAAAGCTGAGGGCTTTAGTTTTGGATACATTGAACTTAAGGCCAGAGTCATGGGCCCAGTTCGAGAGGATTTGGAGAGAAGCTTCAACACACTTCTCAGCCCTTGCTCTCGAAGCAGCCTCAATGATGAGGAACTGGTCGTCAGCATAGAGAACCAGCCAGGCTCCCTCAGGTAACTCCTCCTGGAAAACAGTGTTTACCAGGATATTCCACATAATAGGTCCGCAGCAAGAGCCCTGGGGGCAACCCCTAGCACAGTTTCTTTCCAACTTCCGCCCACCAAAACTGAGGCTAATCCGTCTATCCCTCAGGAAGTCACGAACCAAGCTGCACAAATTATCAGGACAACCCATGTCCGTCAAATTTCATTAGTTTGTTCCAGCTTGTTGGAATAGCGATCCAAAGATTGGCGTGGAGTATTGGAGGATCGACCAATCAACGGCCGCGGCGGCGCTGCGGTCGACGTCAATATATATAGTCTTTGTCTCTGCTTTCCTATATCTACTTGCCTTTAAAATGTTGCTACTTTAACATCTTGTTTTAAGTTACTTTGTTTAATAAATAATCCTTTTATTCCTTGATTCAATCTCAAACTTCAACAGGTTATGGGCCCAGCACGCTTCCACTGCGCCTAAAAGGATTAACCGCCAGCAGTGAGTAGGCCTTTGTTTCGCTCGAAGTTTAGGCGTCAACCGCCAACCATAACCCTAGTTTCTTTTTGTCGTTGGCCGATTCCAAGACAAAGAAGATGAGCGAAGATTGTCTTTCAAGGATTAAAGTTTTTAATGGTGAAAACTTTTCACTATGGAAATTCCAATTCAGGCTTCTTTTGGAACAACAAAAAATACTAGAATTATTGGAAGGCTTATAAATAAAGCCGAATGTTGTTTCCTCCGACAGTAACTCTGAAAGTTCACTACAGAATTGGAAATCAAAGGACGTTAAGGCAAGGATGTTGTTATCACAGGCAATCGAATTAAGGTTTCTTCAGCCCCTGATGAACTGTACTTCCGCTTCACAAATGTGGCAGAAATTACTTGCTATTCATGAACAAAAATCCGAATTTACTATTGGCCTACTTTGGCAACAATTCTTCGATGCACGATTGACATCGGAAACAATAAGTGATTACATAGCAAAAATTGAAAATATTTCTGCCCAAATTTCACAAATGGGCGGAACCATAACGGAAGATCAAAAGGTAGCAAAAATTTTAAATACTTTGCCTTCGAGTATGCGCTACTTTGTTGCAGCGTGGGAATCGTTAGATCCGAAAGCTCAAACTCTTAACAATTTAACTGCAAGACTTTTGATTGAAGAAACAAGGAATCAACAAAGCGGTTCTTCTAAACAAGATGAGGCCTTATTACACAGGCAAGCACGAACTAAGCCTAAAGATACACAACGTTCTTTTCAAGATGCCAAGAAGAACACTAAATGCCACTATTGTCACAAAATTGGACATTGGAGCCGCGAATGTAGAAAAAGATTAGCTAATGAGAAAAATAAATCCAAAAATCTTCATGATTCAAAAGGAAGTTCAAGTGATTATGGACTTATTTTGTGTGATAATCAAGTAGAGCCCAATGATATTTGGTATGCTGACAGCGGTGCAAGCTGCAGCATGACATTTCGACGAGAGTGGTTCAAGACCTACACGCCGTTCACCAGTGATCATCCAATCTACTTGGGAGACAACTCGACACTACTTGCAGAAGGCATGGGAGACATCGAGATTCAAGCCTACGTCGACGGTGGATGGTACAATACGTACATAAGAAATGTGCTCTACTCGCCGCAACTAAAGAAAAATTTGTATAGCCTTTCTACGTCCACAAGAAGAGGATTCAACGTCATTATCAAACATGACAAGCAACAGATCTTCATGGATAATGACCTAAAAGCCGTAGGAGTGCGTCATGACGGCCTCTACAGGATGCTCTTCAAGGTTACGTCATCATCACAAGGCTACATCACCAGCGAGAACAAGCTTCAGTTGTGGCACGAGAGACTTGCGCATCTTCCAGTTGCTACACTTCGAGAGATGGCGACCAAAGGATTGGTGGATGGTCTGCAGCCTCAAGATTTAGAGGGAGAATTTTTCTTCTGTGAAGGATGCCAACTTGGAAAAGCCCATAGAAAGTCGTGCTATCCCTCAGATGGCAAAAACTACCAGCTAGGTGAGTTTATTTATGCTGATATTTGTGGCCCAATGCAGACTCAATCATTAAGTAAATATCTGTATTTCTGCTTATTTAAAGATTACTTTAGTGGTTATCGCCATATTTATTTTATTAAAAACAAATCAGATGTGCTAGATATATTCAAAGAATATGCTACTCTAATCTATACTCAAACTGGAAATAAGATAAAAGTTCTTAGGACTGATAATGCGCTAGAATTCAAAAGCGATAATTTTGCAGATTTTTGTAAAATATTTGGGATAATTCACGAGTTCACTGCACCTTATGTGCACGAACAGATAGGACGTATAGAAAGAGACAATCGTACGATTGTGGAAGCAGCCAGGTCCATGCTAAATTCACGAAATCTTCCAGGATTTTTTTGGGCTGAGGCATGTAACACAGCAACTTTTATTCTAAATAGAAGTGCGACTAAGCAAACCCCTGGAACGACACCTTATGAACTTTTCTTTGGCACAAAGCCTAATGTAGCTAACTATAAAATATTTGGCTGTAATGCTTATATGCATATTCCCAAAGAAAACCGTAAAAAGTGGGATAATAAATCGATAAAACTTATGTTTTTAGGTTATGAGAATACAAGCAAAAATTTTAGATTATGGGATTGGAAAACTAGAAAAATAAGAATTTCTAAAGATGTCACATTCGATGAGAAAGCTACTACACATTCAGATAGAGAATCTACCAAACCCAAAGAAATAATATTTCAGATTAACAGCGCTCCGGATGAATCACCAGTTGCGACAGCAAACATTCCAGTGCAGGAAATGCCGCCAGTATCCGATATCAGTTCGCATCCAATGATAACACGCTCTAAAGTTTCGAATAGCCAATGTAACTTTGCGCTCGCTGATGAACCCAGTAACTATATAGATGCAATAACAAGTTCAGATTCAGAAAGATGGAAATTAGCCATGGATGAAGAGATTGATGCATTAAATAAAAATAAAACATGGACTTTAGAACGTTTGGCAGATGGTCATAAACCTATCGGTTGTAAATGGGTTTATAAAATTAAAACGGAGTCCGATGGTACAATTCAACGGTTCAAAGCCAGATTAGTTGCAAAAGGCTATTCTCAAATCAAAAATGTTGACTATTTCGATACGTTTAGCCCAGTAGTCAGGTATGATTCGTTACGCATTCTTTTATCACACGCTGCTTCTGAAAGGATGTTTCTTAAGCAATTCGATGTAAAGACAGCTTTTCTCAATGGCGAATTAGAGGAACTTGTTTATCTTGAACAACCAGAAGGCTACAAGAGAGATGATAATAGCTGCTATAGATTACATAAAAGTCTGTATGGTCTTAAACAATCTTCTAGAAATTGGAATAAGAAATTTACCAATTTTTTGAATAGCCATAATTTCAAAACATCAGACGCCGACCCGTGCATTTTCATTGGAACACACAATGATTCAAATGTTATCTTAGCTCTCTATGTTGATGATGGAATTATTCTATCTAAAGATAAAGAGGCAATAGCTATTATAATGGATGAGTTAGAACACGCATTTGAAATTACATCTGGAAGTGTTAACTTTTTTGTTGGGCTACAAATAGAGCAGTCAGAAGATAGGGCAAGTATTTTCATTCACCAGTCATCATATATTGACAAAATTTTGAGTAAATTTAATATGGCTGACTGTATTCCTGCTTCGGTGCCTATGGATCCTTCTGTCATCTTAACAAAGCAGGACTGTCCTACTCCAGAACAAAAGGAAAAGATGCCTAAATTCCCTTTTCGAGAAGCTGTTGGATCCCTTATGTTTGCATCATGTGTTTCACGCCCAGATATCACTTATGCAGTTTCACAAGTGAGTAAATTCCTAGAATATCCAGGACCTGCACATTGTACAACAGTGAAGAATATTTTCCGTTATCTGAAAGGCACTCCACACATGGGAATTCTCTTCACTGGACAAGACCAACTTGTTGGCTACTCTGATAGTGATTTTGCTCGTGATGTTGACTCCAGAAAAAGTACGACTGGTTATGCCTTCATGATGAACGGAGGAACTGTTTCTTGGGCAAGCCAACGACAACCAATTATCGCACTTTCAACCACCGAAAGTGAATACATCGCTGCCTGCAGTGCTGCTAAGGAATTGATTTGGATGAGAAGACTTCTACAGGGCATCGGCTGTGATATTACTAAAGAAACTGAACTTTATATCGACAACCAAGCAGCAATAAAACTTGTTGAAAATCCAGTATTCCACAAACGAACGAAACATATTGATGTTCGCTACCACTTCATTAGCTCCAAACATGAAGAAGGTGAACTTAAAGTGCATCATGTTTGCAGCTCAGAACAGCTAGCTGATATAATGACTAAACCTCTTCCACGAAACAAATTCCACTACTTAAGAGGTCTACTGAACATTTTGGATCGAGAGGGAGTGTTGGAATAGCGAACCAAAAATTGGCGTGGAGTATTGGAGGATCGACCAATCAACGGCCGCGGCGGCGCTGCGGTCGACGTCAATATATATAGTCTTTGTCTCTGCTTTCCTATATCTACTTGCCTTTAAAATGTTGCTACTTTAACATCTTGTTTTAAGTTACTTTGTTTAATAAATAATCCTTTTATTCCTTGATTCAATCTCAAACTTCAACACAGCTCATGGAGTTGAACGCGCCATCAATGTCCAGGGCCACGAGAAGAACCCAAGCACCCTTATTTAAGCCCATCTCAACCCCCTCTAACACCTCTTTCAGAGCCGTGGTTGTGGAGTTCCCTTCCCTAAAACCATGTTGGAAGGAGGAAAGGAGCTCATTACTCTCTAGCCAGTGCTTCAGTCGCTGAGCTAGTAGGCTATCCAGGACCATACCTAGACACACTAGTAAAGAAAGCGGACGATAATCATTAGGAGAATTACCCTTTTTACCAGACTTTTCGAGAAGCACTACTCGGGCAACCTTCCATGCCTCAGGAAAAGTACCAGTGTCCAGGCACCTATTGAAAAACCTGGCAAGAAGTGATGGGTGCATTCTTAACAGGGCTTTCACGACCGTGTTATCGATCCTTTCGGGACCAGGAGATTTCCTTTTCCCGAACTTGAAAGCCGTCAGTTTCACCTCATTCTCAGAAAAGGGCGGATCCACCAAACCACAAGTGGTCAGAGATATCTCGTCCTCTGGTTCCTCGTTTCCGAAGTGCCCATCCAAGTTGTTTTTATTTTATCTTCTGCTTTCGAGCGAGTAGGTCTAGAACACATTCTCTCTGAATTTTCTCATTGTTGGTGGATGAAAGCACCGGTGATTATTTTGGCCGCTTTTGCTTGAACACTGTCTAGTCTTACTTTTAGTGATGAGCTTGAGGGAGCCCAGACCGGTGTTGCATATTCCATTATCGGCCTTATTAAGGTGATATATGTTGTTCTGAGAATTCTGGGTTTTCTCCCCAATTTGTTCCACATAGCCATCTCAGAATGTTTAGTTTTCTGGTAGCTCTATTTGAGGTGCTAATTATGCGTTTTGAAAATTCCAATTCCTCATCAATGACAGTTAAAATAATTTTATTGACATCTTGTCAATACATACAAAGTGCACAGTCTGCACTAATTAAAAAAAAAGATAATATGCATTATATATATGTGATATCTTGGGACCTCTGGGACCAGTGTTACCTGATGCTAGACGAACCTCGATGTCAACTCTACCGTGCAGTCGTGGTGGAAGGCGACACAGCTGGGCCAAAGGTGAAATAAGCAAATAGAGATTCCACTTAGAAGCGTCTGAACGTCAAGAAGGAATGGGACGAGGAGATTTCTGGCAGGAAAGGGTTTACCTTTTATCGGAGCGTCCGGTGGACAGGGACTGGAACGAAGACTAACTAAGGACTGACTAACTGAGGATCGGGGCCTCCTTTTATAGCTGAGCTGGGTCCGAACAGGTCACTGCTCTTTTCTGACGTAAACAGGGGGGGAAGTTTTATTATCCAGGAGGGCCACGACCTCGTAAAAGTTGGACTGGGTTTGCTAGGCCTTCTCTCCTATTTTCACCTAAGCCTGATTAGTTTTAACCTTAATTTTCTCCTGTTAGTCTCCATTCCTTCTATCTGTACAGTTGTTATACTTTATTAGATTCTTACGCGGTACAGATTGATGTTAGTTGAGGCTTTCTATTTGCAGTAAATAAGAAGTTATATACAATTACGTGGTGGAACATGTGGTAGTAGATATCTGGACTATTTACAACAATTCCATGGTCTTAAATCATCACATACACTATGTACAATGAATATGGCGCCTCTGCCAGCGCTGCAGAGTTTGGTGGAGAATCGCCAGTGGGTCTCCAGCGACACCACGCATTTTGCGATCTACGATGAATACCTAGATCGCGTACTTCGCCTCTTAGGAGATGGTGATGGCGCGGTCCTCGAGACCAACTGGAAAGATCCAGGACTGCAGTATCACACGTTCTTCCTTCCTTGGAAAATTCTCCATTGACCCAAACCTTTAACCTTCTTCCCCTTAAGAAGTCTGCAATCCAGGTTAAGGTTTCTCCTCTTACTCCGATGTTGTGCAGCTTTTCACGTAATTTATCCCTCCACACTCTATCAAAAGCTGCGGTCATATCAAGGAATATAGCCGTGGTCTTCTTTGGTGGTTTTTCCTGGAAAGAATCTATTATTGATTGACAGAAGTAGAACAGTTGATCAGTCGTACAGCGCTGGGATCTATAGGCAGTTTGGTAGAAGTTTATTTTATTATTGTTAGTGAGCCAGACTATGAGCCTAGAGTGGATAATTCGTTCTGTTATTTCACAAAGTATGCTGGTGAGAGCAATTGGCCGATAGTTCTTGGATTCCTTGGCATCTTTGTTTGGTTTCAGTATTGGCACAGTAATTGATATCTTCCAATTCTTTGGTAGTTTACCAGTTTGCCATGAAATGTTCAGTATTCGTAGGAGTTGATTATTAGCTTTGTATTCAAAGTGTTTAATCATTTGACCAAAGATTAGATTATCTCTTGGTGACCTCTTGGATTTTTTTATTGATAAGTTTAGCTCATTCAGTGTGAAGTCTCTCGAGAAAATATCTTGTTGATGGAAGTTTCTTGCTTGTTTAACTAACTGGTTTATATTATTTTTAGAGTCCTGTCTTCATTCGTATAGTTGAGTATGGAAGTGCTTGAAAGACATTCAGCAATTATGTTAGCCATCTGTTTGTTCTCGTTCTCGCTGTTCTATTCATATCGGTTAGAGTATTGGAGGATTGGTGTTGGTTTTGATTCTTTTCTAACACTCTAATCATATTCCAGTGTTGGCTGTCCTTTCTTGGATCCATTTTTCCGCAGAACTCTGCCATTTTTCTCTTGTTTGCATATCCAAATTTCTTGTTCTATTTTGTGACTAATTTCAATGTGTTACTTTCTCTTTTCTTCTGTTTTATTTTTTTAGAGAAGTTCATTGATATTGTCTCTCTCTGCAATCATTGCCTCGATGTTGTGGTCCTTCCAGTAAGGTATCCACAGGTCTAACGTCTCCTTCTAGGTATCGATGCTTTTGCAGCTTTTGATATATTCGAAGAGAAGTTTTCCAAGTTTTTGTCAAGCGTTCTGTAATTCAATTTTTCGTTGCACAGTTCTTCAAGCTTTCCTGTGAATTATTTTTCAAGTCGGCTTTCCTAAAGTTCCATGTTCTTTTATTCTGTTGGACATTCTCAATTTTGAAGTTTAGGGTTGTTAAAATTGGTCTGTGGTCACTGATTGCACCTCTCAGGATTTTCCATTGTGTTGTGGGTGCGATGTTGAAATTTATCGCTGTGGTGTCTATTGCGGATTCTGCGCCTGTCGACTTGGATAGATAGGTGTTCTCTCCCTTATTTAATGGTTTAAGGTCGAGGTCGGTGACCTTTGTTATCCTGGACAGATGATCCCCAAGTTGAACTTTTGGCGTTAAAATCGCCGAGTATGATTGTGATATCCGAAGAGGCTTCACTTAATGTCTCTTTGTGTGTACCCATACAAAATTCAAAGATTTCACGAGCTGAAAGTTGGCGATTTTGAGATGCGTCAAGGATTCGCTGCATGGGTTTTCCGGAAAATTGATATTGATGAAAACTGGCTCTCGAATGTTCTGTGGACAGATGATGCTCACTTTTCTCTAAACGGAGAATCTAACATTCAAAACAGCCGCTTTTGGGCAACAGAAAACCCTAGGATTTTTACAGAAATGCCACTTTATCAGCCTAGAGTTACAGTTTTGTGTGGGTTCACTTCTTCTTTTATTATTGGGCCATTTTTCTTTGAAAAATCAATGGAAGAACTTTTAAAACCGTTTTTGTAACTGGTGAACGTTATGTTCATATGGGGTATTCCCATATTGCAGGGAAAAAGCACTAAGCGAAATAACATTCATGAAAGTTGGAGGACCTCCTCATATCTCCCGAGGTGCCAAACAATTGCTGAAGAATACGTTCGTTGAAAATCGTGTGATAAGTCGCCACTTTATATACCAGTGGCCTCCAAGATCACCAGACTTGACGCCTTGCGATTTTTGTTTATGGGGGTACATTAAATCGTGTATTTATCGATGCTGGCCTACCACATTGGCCATGTTAAAGGCTTCTATAAGATGGCACGTTTTATCAATTTCAACAGATATGTTATTTAATGCTGTCCATTCTGTCATTTATCGTCTGCAGGCGGTGATTGAGAATGAAGGGTGCCACATTGAGCAAGGATTGTGACCTAATACAAGAGAGAAGGCAGTTACCTCATGTGTTATATAAGCTATAAGTTTTTTGTGAACAGGAATATTTTGTTTCTCATTTGCTCACATATTATTTCGTGCAAACCAGAGTGTTATAACTTCTCGAATAACACTGGTGCACACAATTTTTCCCCTTATGTTTAGTTTTTCGCTTTTCGCTCATTAGAAGAAATAGCATAAGGAATATTTTCTGTACACCAATAACTTTAGAAATTTTGTGCAAAAAAATAATACAAAATGATTTTACTACCACGTTTTTCAACGCAAAAGGTCGATTTGAAAAATATTTTTATTTGAGGGGACACATTTTTAAAATTGGGTACAGTATGAGA
Organism: Cordylochernes scorpioides; assembly: GCA_030710605.1. NCBI lineage: Eukaryota > Metazoa > Arthropoda > Arachnida > Pseudoscorpiones > Chernetidae > Cordylochernes > Cordylochernes scorpioides. The sequence continues at coordinate 11,102,840 of CP092868.1, read as the reverse complement.
GAGAGTTGAATTAAAAATATTAGAAATTTATTATCTTCGGGAACACAAACCGTATCTAAAATATCAATTTTTTTTGCTACATGTTTTAATTTGCATTTACCCATTTGTATTTGTATATTGCATTTATTGTATATTGTATATGCATTTGTATTTAAAAATTGTTAACCAATTCTTCATACTTTTGGCGAAGTGGTGTTTTATTAATTTGTTATTTTATGTTATTAGGGTTCTTTCCTGGTATTCAAAAAGGAAAAATACGTGTCGATCAGTGATATTTTTCAATTTATCAAACAATTTGGCCGCTGAATCTCTGATTCTGGTAGTGCGCCATCTGGCGAATAAAATTGTAACTAAAATCAATTTCGAATTTTTCATTATTTGCCATAAAAAATCCCATTGCATTCTTAACACAATGGTGTTTACCGCATTGCTCTAGCGCAAATATTCGCGGAGTTATTAATTTTTAAAATAGTGCGGGACTTTTGGATCACCCTGTATATAAAACAATTTGATAAAAGTAATGCCTGTCTTAAGGCGTATAAATAAATAAAACAAAAGATTATTTACATAATTACAAAAACTTTGGGTCGGCCTGCCGGGGAAGAACAACAATCAGTTTATATAGTAGAAGCGTGACCCCCGGCGGTCGATCAAAACAGAGTACCCATATCTATGAAATTATAACCCCAAACAAAACAACACTTTAACATATAACATTTTTAAATAAAATATTTCAATATAACATTTTAAATAAATGATTTTAATATAACATTTCCTAAATAAAATCTTTATGTAACATTTCCCCCCTGTGAAGAAAATAATATGGGTAGATTAAGAGTAAAGTAATGAAAATATAGCTTTAAAAAAGAAGGTCAAATATTGATAGAAAGAAAAGATGAGAGATGCTATTCACTTATCATATTGGTTTTTGTATGGTAACCAATAGACAGGAAAGTACAAAATTATATAAATGATAAAAATGTGAATAATAACAAAACAATTGGGAGCAAGTGAAAATAAAAATGTGATAATCCATAATCATATTGGTTTATTGTTAACCAACAGATTGGAAAGAGACACAAGAAAAAATGCACAAATATAATATTAAAATGAGGTAGGAAAAATAAAATGCATATGAATGGAAAATATTAATATGATAGCATTGTGAAAAAAAAAACATTGGATCATTATAAGAAAAAAGAGCATTTGTGAAAAAGTAATAAAAGGCAAGGGTAATATGTAAAAAAAGGCAAAATGCAAAAACAAGGAATGAACATGTTAATAAAAATTAATGGTAAGAATGATCATTTGAGAGAAAAAGAATCAAGGTGGACAAAAACAAAAGTTAAAATTTACATATGTTTTACGGTAAATTTACATATTTGTTAGGCGAAATAAGAAACATATTAAAATATTATGGCATTTAAAAAAGAAATTTAAAAGGGGGTAAAAATGCAAATTTTGTAAATAAAAACATTTTGATACGAGATTAAATAAGAAAATAACATATCAAAAGTTAGGGAATTTTGAACATATTGAAAAAGATAATTGAAAAATATGAAAAAACATTAAAGTTTAGCTAATTTTTAATAAAGAAATTGAATGTGAGAAATATGTTAATTTGTTGTTGTTGTCCTCCCAGCCGACTGTTTTACATATAGAATTATAAAAAAAAATGATATGGTGAAAAGGTTTAACTTAAATGCAAATGTTTAAAGGGTATATGGAATGGGAAATATATTTAGGAAAGATATAGAACTAATTATTTGAAGAAAATATGGCATTTTAAAATGATTCAAAGTAGTGGCACTATTTAAATGGAAAAAATATTTAAGAATGACATAAAAGGAATATATGTAACTATAAGCAAATACGCGATTGTAAACTATTGTAAACATGAGTGAGAATTGAGAAGTTAAAATAACTGCGAAAAATGGTTGATACAAAGTACCTTGAAAAGGATGATGCTGGCTGGATTTGAAGATCTCGGGAGATGGCCGGCGTTGGGCGGAAGGTGTGATGGCCGGAGTTGGCTGTAGATGGAGATGGCTGGTGTTGCAGTGGATGGGTGGAGTCGATTTTCGAATATGGCTGTTTGCTTGTGGAGAATATGTTATCTTGAATTGGAGCTATGTCTTTTTTTATAGTAGGTTATTTTTTGTTTAAAATGAGTTATTTTTGATTGAAATGAGCTATTTTTGATTGAAATGATCTATTTTTGATTGAAAAAAGTTATTTTTGGTTAGAAGATTTGCATATTTGAGTTTGAAAAATTTTGCTTTTGGCATATTGAACACTTATATTATATTAAAAATAAAATTAATAAGATTTCTGTTGTTTTTGATCATCTTGATGATTATGCTATGTTGGTACAGTCGTGGTTAAAATCTTGTAAGTAATATAATAAAAATAGTCTTGATCAGATATTGTTTTAATTATGAACCCATGGAATATATATAAAACAATTTGATAAAAGTAATGCCTGTCTTAAGGCGTATAAATAAATAAAACAAAAGATTATTTACATAATTATAGAACAGCTAGCCGACAGGATTTGCCTAGTAATTCTCTCTAAAATGCCTCCGAAAATAGAAAAGCCAGTTGAGCAACAATCTTTTACGAGTAATTTTGATTTACCCAAATATGATGGACAAAATTTTGATGTTACTTCATGGTTAAAATTCTTTAATAAAAAATGCCAGCAAAACCATGTTGATGAAGACTATAAACTAAAAAATATTTCGAAATACCTTGATGGCGAAGCTTTTAATTTTTATATAGAGACATTGCAAGATATAGATGATTGGAGAGAACTAGAACAAAAATTACTTTCATATTTTACAGTTAAGGACTCTAACCTATTTAGTAAATTTTTAAATTTGAAATATAATGATAAGGATGATCTTGATAATTACTTTAAAGAAAAATCTTCATTGGCAAAGAAGCTTAATTTGGATACACCACTTTTATTAGAAGCTCTTACAGAGGGGATGCCAAATTACCTGAAGAAATATTTAATTGCAGCAAGAGTTAAGGAAACCTCAGATTGGATTAGAATAGCTACTCAATTAAAATACTCTACCAATCAAGAAAAACAGCAACCATCCACAAGTAATAATGATAATAGGCAGAATTTTCAAAATAGATCATACTACCCAACAAGGTCAAGGTTTAACCCCAACTCTCCTCCAGGTCTACAACTCCAACCACCTCCAAGGTCATCTCCAAGATTAACCACAGCTCATCACCAGGAAGCATCCAGCAGGTCAACCAATTTACCACCCTACCCCTGCAAAATCTGCTCTTCCCATCAACTACCTAACCAATACCACTTCCACCGAGATTGCCCACTCAACAAACATGAGAAAGGACTGCCAACCAACAACCATTCAGAACCTCCAAACCCAGGTAGAACTTTACTATTATTTTCAGTACTCATAAATTATGTTTCACTACCTTGTGTACTTGATACCGCCTCATCTATCTCCATCATGCCCTCAAAATATTTAAATCGCATTCATTACAGAATATTAGATAATTCCCCAAATGTAAAAATAGGTCAAGTAGAAGGTTTTAGCTATCCCTTATGTAAAATATTGGTTAGACTTACTTTAGGAAAAATCACTAAATATCAGGAATTCTTTGTTTGCAATAGCTCAATAGAATACCTTATCCTAGGTTTGCCAACTTTCTATAATTTTTTCTTACAAATTGATTTTTCAAAAAGCCTACTTTTTCAAAATTATAAATTTTTATACTCTTTTAATCCTAAAACTAATAATCATAATTCCTTTGTAACCACTCTATGTATTCCAGACCCATACTATGTTAAAAATTCATCTCTTTTAAATATTGACCCATTAAGTAATTTTAATTATTTTAGTATACCAAATACAAACGTTAAACATATAGATCATAATTCAAATCCCATTATTGATTCTAACTCATATCATAGTATGCAAATTCCATGCCCTATTGTCAATTATAACTCATATTTAGACCTTAGTAACTTAGATATTAACCCAAATTTCTCAATTCAAACAATTTCAGATATTTTGCATAAATATAAGAATGTTTTCTCTAAGCACAATTTTGATATAGGATACATAAAGACTAACCCAATTTGCATATCTCTTTTAGATAATATTCCCATAGCACAAAAGCCATATAGGACATCTTTTTACAATAATGCTGAAATACAAAAACAAATAACTGAATTATTAAAATATGACATCATTAGACCTTCATCTAGCCCCTATAGTTCTCCAGCATTATTAGTGACAAAAAAATCTGATGCCCCAAATCACCCCACAAGACTCTGTATAGATTATAGGAAACTTAATCAAAAAACAGTTCCAGAACATACACCAATTCCACTTATAGAACAAATTATAGATAGGTTATCACAGTCAAAAATATACACTATTCTAGATATTAAAAATGCATACTGGCATATACCCATAGATGAAAAAGATAGACATAAAACTTCCTTTGTAACACAATTAGGATGTTATGAATGGAACAGACTTCCATATGGTCTAAAAAATGCACCTTCACAATTTGAAAGGATTATGAAGTCAGTTTTCACTAAGCATAATATACAATATGCCCTAAATTATTTTGATGATATTATTATACACTCTAAAACTTATGAAGAACACATTAAGCATTTAGATGACATATTAGGTATATTCGAACAAGAGGATATAAAACTGAATCTCAATAAATGCAAATTTTTACAAAAAGAAATACAATTCTTAGGATACACTATTAACTCAGGAAAATATACACCAAATAACACAAATATTGAAGCAATTTTAAAATTAAATAGACCATATAATATTAAAACCTTACAGAGATTTTTAGGCACCATAAATATTTATAATAAATTTATTCCCCACTATGCGCAAATTAGGGCACCTTTGAATGAACTTTTGTTAAAAAATGCTCCTTGGCTATGGAGTGCAAAACATGAACAAGCCTTCCAAACACTTAAAAATTCACTCATATCACAGCCTGTACTATATATTTATGACCCATCAAAACCATGTCATTTGTTCACAGATGCATCAAATCTAGGAATATCAGGTGTCCTTAAACAACCTGATGAACAAGGCATTTTACACCCCATAGGTTATTTTTCTAGAAAGCTACACCCATATGAACAGAATTACACTGCCTCAGAAATTGAAACATTAGCAATAATAAATTCAGTACAAAGATTTCACACATACATCCACAACATTCATTTCACCTTACACACAGATCATTTACCTCTAAAATGGCTTAAAAATGTAAAAAACCCACAGGGAAGATTATTTAGATGGTCATTACTTCTCTCACAGTATGACTTTGATATAAAACATATAAAAGGGTTACACAATATAGAAGCAGATATGTTATCTCGATCACCAATTTCACACTATTTAACAATAAATGAAATAAAAGAACACCAATTTACAGAGCATATTAATAGTAATAAAATTAAAATTCAAAATGGCATTTACATAGTTAGAAAAAAAGGTTTTAATAGGGCATATGTACCACAATCACTTAGGCAAAAATTATTACATAAAGTACATACAAATCATGGACACATTGGTACAACACAAATGACAAAAATATTATTTCCCTATTATTATTGGCCATATATGACAAAAGACATTGCTAATTTTACAAAACACTGTGAAACATGTCAATTTAATAAATCAAGAGACAATAGGATTATTTATGGACCTTTACAACAAATGCCAATAGCCACACACCCAAACCACATTTTTTCTCTTGATACAATGGGAGGATTGCACAATTATGGGACTACAAAACACAGCATTCATATGATAGTAGACCATCATAGTAGATTCTTATGGACTTTTCCAACCAAATCTGTATCAACTGATTCTTATATTACCTGTTTAAAAAACTTATTCCAAATTAATAAACCTGAAATATTGATAACTGACAGAAATGCAGCTTTTCTTAGCAATAAATTTAAACATTTTTTAGAAAAAAACAATGTTAAGCATCTACTCACCAGTGCACATCATCCAGAAACAAATGCTAAGGTAGAAAGGTTAAATTCCACTATCATTAATAGATTAAGATGTGAATACAATAGTAGTTTAAAAATTCCTTGGACAAAATACATTCCTAAAATTACTGAAAGCTATAATACAACAATACATACAATAACAGGCTTTACTCCTAAATTCTTATACTATGGAATACAACCACAGTATATAGAACATACCACTGAAAAACATACACCAATAGAAGATGCAAGAAAATTATCAATTGAAAGAACTATAAAATCACATGAACATAGTAAGCAGCTCTATGACATTAAACATCCAGAACCCATTTTTAAAGTAGGAGATCAAGTATTGGTAAAAACTTTTATTTATCCAAACACAGGTAAATTAACCCAAAGGTATATAGGTCCATTTAAAATTTTAAAACAATTTTCCCCAGTAACATATGAAATAGATAAGCCTAATATACCTCAAAATAAAAAAACTGAAATTATACATTCTAATAAACTTAAATTATTTTATCCTGAAACAGACTTTTTACTTCAAGATAACACTAACATAGGAAATAACTCAATTTTAACTCAAAATTCCAACCAAAAATTAATAGATATTGATGACAACCCATGTTTTTTGCAGGAAGAACATATTTTAGATATGGACAATAAAGAACTAATTTCAACACCAGCACTATTACCTACAAAATACATTTGATTTTTATCTAAATACTCTATTATTTTCATAATGTAAGTTTTACTATTTTTTGAACAATTAATTTCAATACATTGTGTGTAAATAGGCTATTTTCTTTTGCGTAATAATCTTTTGAAATCTAATTCATATTTTGAATACCTTTTATTTGTGTCTGCCTTTAAATTTTGTATATAATTTTCATTATTATGCCATATATAATTTGCATACATGTTGTATACATCATATTTTAAAAATATTATTTGTTTATAAACAAACTAATTAAACAGAAGATTTTTGGGTATTGATTTTTATTGTTTAATATTTTATTCTATTTTGTAAATTATTTTCCTTTTATTTTGACACCCTATATAAGTCTTTTTCACGGGGGGGAAATGTTATATAATTTTTAAAAAATTAATAGAAATATAATAGAGATAAATGCATGTAAATATTATTTTATTTTATTAATCTGTTTAAAATAACTCTGTTGTTCTTGGCCACTAGATGGCGCCACCTTAAATATAAATAGATTGTTTTGTTTTTTTTTAGTGTTGGTTAGGTAAGTTAGATTTTATTTTATATAGGTATGTAAATGGTGATATAGAATTAATTGTTAAAATTCTATATTTACTTAATTTAAAATATATACTTTTGCTCAAAGAGTTCAAAATAAACTACTTGAGACTGATTTTCTCTTTTTTAATTAAATTCAAGACGACTGCACCTTCAATTTTAACAAATCATTTTTTGGATTTACATAATTATAGAACATATATATATATATATATATATATATATATAGAGAGAGAGAGAAACAATACAAACCCATTTACATTTATATACTTGAATATACATATATTGATTAGCTATAATGGCTCGGATTTTTAGTGTTCTCTGCCTGAGTTAATGTTTACCCAACAAATAATGTGTACTTCAACAAGGATTTATAATTATTGATTTATAATTATAACCAATAGAGAAACATTAGTTGCAGTAGTGGCAATAATGACACGAAAGTAATTTATTGTAAGAATATTGCCATTTTCTACCCAAAAAATACAAATTATATGAATAAAAATAGCATAGGATTGTAGCGGATCACGTGGTCACATTTAGAAACAGACATCTGCTTATTCTCCATGAGAATGTAAAAATGAGTCTGGTATTTTTTATTTTAATTTTTTTATTATATAATACGAGCATGTCGTATGTCTTATATACAATTATAGAGTTTAAAAATCCATTCTCTCATCAAAAATTTAAAAAGAGTGTAATATAAAACGAAAACAGCCAAATTCAAAGCTATGATTAAATCTTGAAAAGATTGGTATTTAACATATATATGGCAATAGTCTTTTTGATTATTTAATTAAATTATGAAAACCCCCTTATAATATCACAATAATGCTTTGATTTTATATATTTGTGTGAGTGTATAAAATAAATTGATTTTAAAAGAATATTTAAAAGCGCCACTATGCAAATAAGACAGCAGACAAATGGGAAAAAGATGCTTGAAGCCTGATTGTGTTTCCAATTGATCCTTACAGCCTTACTTGGGAGAAAACAGGATTTAAAAAAAACTGACAAATTCCCATTCTCACCCCGATATAGAAACCATTACAAATTACTAAACACAGAAAGGAGCCGTCGACAATTCCAGAATGAAGATTGAATACGTCAAGTTTTACGTCCAACACACCAAGTTGACCCTCACCAGCTACAACAGTAACAGTCCCCTATAGATCTCTAATTGTATCCAAGCCACGAAACTGGATATTTGGAACAATACAGGGAAAACCATTAAGCTATTATAAGGTCACAGGCTAATGGAGTTGGTTCAGATATTATTTGTCAGAGCTATTGTGTGAAGGGATAAGAAAGAAAAAACAAAAAGAAAGAAAAATCTCAACTGAACGTTTTGTAAAATGAATGAGTGCGATATCATTGTACAGGCGAAGGTTTTAATAGTCAAAAGAGAGAAGAATCAAAAGACACGCAAGATTACGATAAAAAGAAGAGGTATTTATTATACATAAATTACAGAGTGGAGCAGAGCTACATAAAGTATTGTAGGGTGTGGGGTTTATCACCAGCCGTGGTGGCCCTTGCCCCAACCGCCCCAACCACCGCCGTAGCCTCCGAGACCGCCGTAGCCCCAACCGCCATGACCGCCATAGCCGCGGCCCCAGCCTCCGTAACCTCCGAGACCGCCGTAGCCCCAACCTCCGTGGCCGCCATAGCCTCCGTAGCCTCCGTAGCCCCAGCCGCCATGTCCGCCATAGCCGCGGCCCCAACCGCCATAGCCTCCGAGACCTCCCCAACCGCCGTAGCCTCCATAGCCTCCGTAGCCTCCCCAGTGTCCGGCCTTCTGGTTGTCCACGCTGTAGACCACGGCAGCGTCCTTGGTGACATGGCCGTGGTAGACGGCGGCGCCCAGGGCGAACACGGCCAACAAGCAAGCGGCGGCAAGCTGGAGAAACCACAGTACCACACTCAGAACATCAGTTGTAAACAACACTCCCAAAAAAATAAGCCACAGCAGGTTTAGCGTGAATTAAAAATGCCTATTGTTCAATTATGCGTGACTACATATGTCCTAAAATATGTCGGAAATTGACGAAATAACGTATTTTGGTTGGAACTTCCCTTTGAGAGGAATAAATCTGAATGAAATCACCTATGATGATGTCGTATTCAACATGTTACCGAAAGTATGTAAATAGCGGAGAACAATATGTAAATATGTAATGTTTGTAATATTCTAAATCTTCTTCACATTTTTTTATATCAAAACTCTTAAATATTTCATTTTTAAAATATGTGCCTCATATATACGTATATATTTTAAAACTAGAGTAGAGGGAATCTCTTAAATTTGCAAGACCAAAAGGATGTGAAAACGTCATGTGTTTGAAATAAAAAAAAATCTTAATGTCTGCAGAATAAGCATATAGATACATAATCAAATACACTTGTATTTCTATCTACTCAATTCTTTCGTTGTAAAATACATCTCTGGCTTAGTTTATGCCTCATAATGTAGGAAGATAAATGAATATTTCCACAATGTTCCAAACTCGCATTGAACTCAATCCACCTAAAATAAACAGTAATAACTTTTATGGGGTTTGATAAACTAAGGATTTTCAAACTAACACTTTCAATCATTACAAATATGATTTTGACGATAATACTTTTGTAATATTTTTAACATACATATTTTTTTATAAAAGCAAAGGTTACCTCTTCCGTGAAAACAGACACTAAAATATAGCGTCATCTATTGACGTCGCAGCAAACTAGCGGTCTCGGGTCGGTGACAAACCAAAATGTCATGTTTTGATGGGAAGCTACCTTTACTTTTATAGATAAATTTCATTCCGGCAAAATTTCCACAAAGAGTTTAGTTGTCATCGATATTAGATTAGAAGGTCTGAGATTCATCAAACCAATATACTGAGCTAAAATAGTGCAGTGAATATCGCATTTTTACAAATTCTATCAAACATTGATTTTATTTAGATTTAATTTGATTTATCCATTATTTCCTTGAGAAATTGTTGAGAATGATTTCCCAGTTTTTTAAAATTTTGGTAATTGTCTTAGATTTAAATTCATAGTTTAGCTAAATAATATGTGTGTATAATAGATTTTTCGATTTAACATGAGCTTTCTAGTACAGTTTTCAAAATTGTAAAAATCTATTGAATTAGTATAATACGAACGCGCGGCGTACTATATATATAAAAATGCAATGAATGAATGTGTGTGAATATATTTATTATTTTATCAATCTAAGATAATTTAGATAAATAAATCTTAACGAGATGATCAGAAACAAATTTGTAATTTTAAAAGTTTACTAGAAAAAAGGGTCTCATTTAGAATTGAGGGTTACTTAAATGGACTTAACGAGAGGAAGTATAGCTGCTGAGTGGAGTGAACATGGGGAGAAAGAGGCAATAAACTAAGAGAGCCATGTACTCACTGTGAGCTTCATGTCGATATGGCACCGTCCACCACGGCCGGCTTATATACCGGGGCCAGAGGTCACCTGGTGGGTGACACCCTGTCAAGGCCGCCAGCTCCACCTTTGTCATAGCAACCTCCATTAACAGAGATGTTAGTAGTGCTCTGTTGTCATAGCAACCTCCAATAACAGAGATGTTAGTAGTGCTCTGTTGTCATAGCAACCTCCATTAACAGAGATGTTAGTAGTACTCTGTTGCCATAGCAACCTCCATTAACAGAGATGTTAGTAGTGCTCTTTTGTCATAGCAACCTCCATTAACAGAGATGTGAGTAGTGCTCTGTTGTCATAGCAACCTCCATTAACAGAGATGTTAGTAGTGCTCTGTTGTCATAGCAACCTCCATTAACAGAGATGTGAGTAGTGCTCTGTTGTCATAGCAACCTCCATTAACAGAGATGTTAGTAGTGCTCTGTTGTAATAGCAATCTCCATTAACAGAGATGTTAGCAGTGCTCTGTTGTCATAGCAACCTCCATTAACAGAGATGTTAGTAGTGCTCTGTTGTCATAGTAACCTCCATTAACAGAGATTCTAGTAGTGCTATGTTGTCATAGCAACCTCCATTAACAGAGATGTTAGTAGTGCTCTGTTGTCATAGCAACCTCCATTCACAGAGATGTTAGTAGTGCTCTGTTGTCATAGCAACCTCCATTAACAGAGATTCTAGTAGTGCTCTGTTGTCATAGCAACCTCCATTATCAGAGATGTTAGTAGTGCTCTGTTGTCATAGCAAGCTTCATTAACAGAGATGTTAGCAGTTCTCTGTTGTCATAGCAACCTCCATTAACAGAGATGTTAGTAGTGCTCTGTTGTCATAGCTACCTCCATTAACAGAGATGTTAGTAGTATTCTGTTGTAATAGCAATCTCCATTAACAGAGATGTTAGTAGTGCTCTGTTTTCATAGCAATCTCTATTAACAGAGATGTTAGTAGCGCTCTGTTGTCATAGAAGCCTCCATTAACAGAGATGTTAGTAGTGCTCTGTTGTCATAGCAACCTCCATTAACAGAGATGTTAGTAGTATTCTGTTGTAATAGCAATCTCCATTAACAGAGATTTTAGTAGTGCTCTGTTTTCATAGCAATCTCCATTAACAGAGATGTTAGTAGCGCTCTGTTATCATAGCAACCTCCATTAACAGAGATGTTAGCTGTGCTCTGTTGTCATAGAAACCTCCATTAACAGAGATGTTAGCAGTGTCCTGTTGTCATAGCAACCTCCATTAATAGAGATGTTAGTAGTGCTCTGTTGTCATAGCAACCTCCATTAACAGAGGTGTTAGCAGTGCTCTGTTGTCATAGCAACCTCCATTAATAGAGATGTTAGTAGATATCTGTTGACATAGCAACCTCCATCAACAGATATTTACAGTGCTCCGTTTTTAATAGCAACCTCCATTAACAGAGTCAGTAGTTATCTGATGCCATAGCAACCTCCATTAATAGATATTTACAGTGCTCTGATGCCATAGCATCCTCCATTAACAGAGATGTTAGTAGTGCTCTGATGCCATAGCAACCTCCATTAACAGAGATGTTGGTAGTGCTCTGATGCCATAGCAACCTCCATTAACAGAGATGTTAGTAGTGCTCTGATGCCATAGCAACCTCCATTAACAGAGTCAGTAGTTATCTGATGCAATAGCAACCTCCAATAACAGAGATGTTAGTAGTGCTCTGATGCCATAGCAACCCCCATTAAAATATATTTACAGTGCTCTGATGCCATAGCAACCTCCATTAACAGAGTCAGTAGTTATCTGATGCCATAGCAACCTCCATTAAAATATATTTACCAGGCTCTGTTGCCATAGCAACCTCCATTAACAGAGATGTTAGTAGTGCTCTGATGCCATAGCAACCTCCATTAACAGAGTCAGTAGTTATCTGATGCCATTGCAACCTCCATTAACAGATATTTACAGTTCTCTGATGCCATAGCAACCTCCATTAATAGATATTTACAGTGCTCTGTTGCCATAGCAACCTCCATTAACAGAGTCAGTAGTTATCTGATGCCATAGCAACCTCCATTAACAGATATTTACAGTTCTCTGATGCCATAGCAACTTTCATTAATATACATGTTAACAGTGTTCTGTTGTCATAGCAACCTCCTTTAATAGAGCTGTCAGCAGTTCTCTGATGCCATAGCAACCTCCATTAACAGATATTCACAGTGTTCTGATGCGATGATCAGGTCCTTTCTATAATTTGCATATTCCTTACAATTATTAAATAGGATATAATTTCATTACTATCTAAAAACATTTGAAACCATCAGTAAAAAATATCTACTTTTTGTTAGGTTTAATTCCACTTTTGATACCTTCACCAGAATTACCTATTATTCATACTTTGAAAATCCCATTTCATTTACAATGGGATATTTTAACAATATATATTTATGCTCTATTAAAAGAAATATTGATGTGCGTTTTCTATTTACATATTTAAATTTTAACAGAGATTTTCACACAAGAATGGTGAAATTTGATTCTAAAAGGTCCTACGAGAAGAATATTCTAACCACTCGAATAGTCACATTTTGTGTAAACTTCAAAAAAAAAAAAAAGTTTAAAATCGGTGTAGATTACAATTACAATTATTTTATTTACAAAGCGCTATATCCCGCAAGGGATACTTGCACCAAACAAGGAGAAAAGTTTATTTACATAAGTTATTTACATTATTCAACGCATGAAAACATTAGAGATCCAGATTTTGTAGAAGGTTTAGAATATATTTACAAAATGAATTGAACTTTAAATATGATTTTTTTCGGAAATCAAATCGGTAAGTTCACAAACAACTAGTTCATTCTTCATTCTATAATCTTGAAATGCTGGGCAATCGATCAGTAGATGTCTTGAGGTTTGTTCCTCAATACCACAAAAGCAACTTGAATCCTCCACTGCCTTTATTCTATTTAAAAAACTTTTGAAATTTCCGTGGTTTGTAACAAATTGAGTATTATAAAAATTTGGACGAAAGTATTTAGGGATTTCGTGTAGATGAAAATTGCATATTATCTTCTATTTATCCTCCTTTAATCAATAGTACACATGATGTCATGACTTAGAAATTACTTTGTGTTTGTCTAGTACTTTCTTAGATATTAACGAAAAATAAAATTTCTCTTTAAAGACTTATAAAATGCTAACAAAGTAGAGAAAAAGTTTTCTTTATTAAAATGTATAAGTTACCAGCTTTCGGGCTCCAAGCCCTTCCACAGGTACAACTACCTTGGAGCTTGGAGCCCGAATGCTGGTAACTTATACATTTTAATAAAGAAAACTTTTTCTCTACTTTGTTAGCATTTTACTTTCTTAGATATATTGGGACATTTGTGTCACACAAGGGACGTGACAGGAGTCTCCTACCTAACACGACAGGTTTTATCGCTAATTGACGTTTTAATTGTGGCCATCTTCATTAGGAACTGGTCGAACTTTCTGTTCTTCCCTAGGAAGATGGATTTTATTCTTTTTCCGTTCCTCAGCGGTTTTCTATCTCGACTGGTCGGTTATTGGCTCGAATGTCTCCAAACCTATAGAAAATGTTGTAGCCAGATTCTGATGGTATGATGTAATGTTTCTCTGTAGAATGCGAAGCTAACCTTTTCATCGCATTCAGGGGAATTGTAGAGCAATTCTTAAATATATCTTTAATTAAAAGGTCATATAGGTATATTGAACAATATATATTTTTTGATCCAATATATATGTTATTGTATTATATTTGTAGTACATATACGTACAATGTTTTACCTAGAAACACCATGCCTGATGTAACTTAAGGTACCACAGAAAAAGAAGTGCGCGCCAGCCAAAAGGTCGAATAAAAGGTTGTTAACGTTGTCCAAGAATCTCAGGGAGGATCTGGACATAACGGCCACGCCAGTCTTTGATTGGACAACGAAGTCCGTCTCTTTTACGTTACCATTGGCATAGAGACAGACTTTGTTGTCCAATCAAAGACGGGTATGGCCGATATATTCAAATCCTCCCTCAGATGCTTGGACAATGTTACCATTGACATATAAGCTGGGATCCTTCTGAGCCCAAATCTGGGAGCCAGTACAGACGACAGTAGAAGGTGTACAAGAGACAAAGTCATCAAGAGTCATGTAGTTTGGCTAGGTTGACCAGCGTTCCCTGAACTTCCCATAGTCCTTCTCACCTTCCAGGGTGCTGCCCCTCTAAACTGAGTTAACCATATTCCTACGTCTGTGTTCTTCATTTATCTTCAGGCTAGTGCGCTCCCACTCTGGTCCATGATTGCAAGTTGGACGCGAAGCCTACTGCGACGTATTGTAGGCTCCACATTTCACAACATATTATCACGTATAAAATTAGGAAAGACAAACTTCAGAATAACGTAGCAATTCAAATTTAGAATATTATCTTCATTTTTGAACCAATAAATTCAAATTATAAGGCTATAGAAAGATCAAAATGTGGAATTTTGTACTTGATCACCTGGGCACATTTAAATAAACAAATCCTTCTATCGTCCTACTGAATATAAAAATAAGTCCATTAATTATATTTTAAAATTTTATTTTTACAAGCTTTTTTACTTTTTATAATACACTATAATATATTGTTTTTGAAAATAGAGCAATCCATATTTAATTCATTAGATAATAAAAAGGCAAAAATTTGATTTAATAAAAGATTTATTTTGCCAATATTTCGGCTGGATGAACGCCAACCTTTATCGAGGCATTAAATTTTTGTATACACAAGGTGTATTTTGCAGAAATATTGGCAAAATAAATCTTTCATTAAATCCAATATATGCCTTTTTATTATCTAACTATAATATATATAATTTGATAATA
This sequence comes from Cordylochernes scorpioides, assembly GCA_030710605.1. Lineage (NCBI taxonomy): Eukaryota > Metazoa > Arthropoda > Arachnida > Pseudoscorpiones > Chernetidae > Cordylochernes > Cordylochernes scorpioides. The sequence goes on along the minus strand of CP092868.1, from coordinate 11,087,237 downwards.
CACACACACAAAAGAAAATGGCATCACCTAGAAATACTCATGTAAATTCCCTAAATATTGGTGAGCTATATAATGGTAATGAAAATTAATTGATTGACTTTTTTTAAAAGAATATAAATTTATTGAGATATACACCTTTTATCATTTCTTCGCGTGTCCTCCTCCTTTGGCACGTATACAAACAGCTACACGATGAGGCATACTGTTATACAGCCTTTTTTTTTATCGCTTCTTGAGAAATGCTAGTCCGAGCTATTTCAATTTTTTGTCGGAGATGTTGAAGATTACTTGGCTGTGGAAATTACCAAATTTTCTTCCCCATCATGTTTCATACATGCTCAATTGGGGAAAGATCTGAGGAACATGCGGGCCAGGGAGGGATGTCAACATTTTGAAGAAAGGCTTGTAATATGTTGGCTCTTTGTGGTCAGGCATTATCTTGTTGGAAAATCGCATCGTTAGTTCAAGAAATGGTAACACAACAGGTTGCAACACATCTGCAATGTATAGTTGAACATTCATTGTGGCTTGAATAAAGAATAAAGGAATCCTACTTTTATAGATGATGCCATCGCACACCATGAAGCCAGGGATTCTTGCTGTATGCCCTTCCACAATACAGTCCTGATTGGATCCTTCATGGGGACTACGTCTAACATGTATCCTGTCGTCATGAACTCCCAAACTGAATTTGGATTCATCAGAAAAAATATCAGAATGCCATTCTTGAGCGCTTAGACATGAAGGAAAAACTAGAAAGCCATTAAAGGCTCACAAGATAATGGAGTTGGCTTTGATATTATTTGTCAGAGCAACAAACAAAATCTCAACAGAAAGCTTTGTAAAAGAGAAAGTTGTGGCATCATTGTGCAGGCAAAGGTTTTAATACTCCAAAGAGAGAAGAAACAAAACAGTAAAAAGACACAAGATTATGATAAAAATAAGAGGTATTTATTATACATAAATTACAGAGGGGAGCAGAGCTACATAAAGTATTGTAGGGTGTGGGGTTTATCACCAGCCGTGGTGGCCCTTGCCCCAACCGCCCCAACCACCGCCGTAGCCTCCGAGACCGCCGTAGCCCCAACCGCCATGACCGCCATAGCCGCGGCCCCAGCCTCCGTAGCCTCCAAGACCGCCGTAGCCCCAGCCTCCGTGGCCGCCATAGCCTCCGTAGCCTCCGTAGCCCCAGCCGCCATGTCCGCCATAGCCGCGGCCCCCAACCACCATAGCCTCCGAGACCTCCCCAGCCACCATAACCTCCGTAGCCTCCCCAGTGTCCGGCCTTCTGGTTGTCTACGCTGTAGACCACGGCAGCGTCCTTGGTGACATGGCCGTGGTAGACGGCGGCGCCCAGGGCGAACACGGCCAACAGGCAAGCGGCGGCAAGCTGAAGCAACCACAGTACCACACTCAGAACATCAGTTGGAAGCCGCTGCCTTAAAACTCCGGCTACAAACACATATACCTTCAGGCTCAGCGTGAACGAGAAATGCCCATTGTCCAAACATGCGTGACATCTGTCTTTCAAAATATCTCGGAAAAAAAAGTATTTTGGTAGGAACTTCTTTTTCAGAAGAAATCACAGTGAAATAAAAACCTATGGTGATGTCATACTCAACATGCTACCGAAAGTATGTAAATAGTGTTTAACAATATGTAAATATGTAAAGTTTTTAATATTCTAAATATTTTTATTTTCAACATTATTAAATAATTATTTTTTAAATGTATGCCTTATGATTCTTTTTGTTTTTAAGCTACAGTAGAGAGTACCGTAAATGACCAACCCCATAGGGATATTCAAACACTATGTGTGAGATGAACAAAACCAGAAAGTTTTAATGTCTGAAGAAGGTGAAAATCTTTGTATTTACTAAATTATCTAGTAAATTATCTGGTTTAGTTTATACTCAGAATGTAGGAAGCTATATTTGCATATTGTTCTAAACCCTCATTCAGCAGTTTTAAAAAATAATAAATTCTTCAATGGCTAATGATTATTCCCAACAGTGATGTTTGGAATCATGCAAGGGCAAAGTCTGTGTTCTTAAAATAAGGAATAGTTTCTGGAGAAATATTAGGAAGGATGGTGCAGTTCTGTAATTCTTTTGGTAATTTACTTACATCTCTAAATTGGGAATTAAGCTAAACAATATATACAATAGATTTTCGATTTTACCCGGAAATTTTGAGTACTTTTTTTGTTTCGTTTTTAACTCTCTAATGAGCGTACACTATATATAGAAGTATAAAGAATAAATGAGTATATTAATAATTTTATCATTTTAAATTAATTCCTATATATATAGCGCTTCATGGGATGACCAGAAACAAATTTGAATATTTCAGGTTTCTATAGAGAAAGCGTCTATTTTATAGTAGATGGTTAAGTGGAGTGAACATAGGGAGACAGAGCTGCTAGTGGAGTGAACACGGAAAGAAAAGCTGTTAACTAGACTTAACATGGAGAGAGGAAGCTTCTATGTGGAGTGAACATGGGGAGAAAAGATGCTGAGAGGAGTGAACATGGGGAGACAGAGTTGCTAACTAGACTGAACATGGGGAGAGGAAGCTTCTATGTGGAGTGAACATAGGGAGACAGAGCTGCCAGTGGAGTGAACATGGGAAGAAAAGCTGTTAACTAGACTGAACATGGGGAGAGGAAGCTTCTATGTAGAGGGAACATGGGGAGAAAGCTGCTAAATGGAGTGAACATGGGGAGAAAAAGATGCTGAGTGGAGAAATCATGGGAAGAAAATCTGTTAAATAGACTGGCATGGGGAGAGGAAGCTTCTATGTGGAGGGAACATGGGGAGAAAGCTGCTAAGTGAAGTGAACATAGGGAGAAAAAGATTCTGAGTGGAGGGAACATGGGAAGAAGAGCTGCTAACTAGACTGAACATAGGGAGACAGAGCTGTTAAATTGAGTTAACATGGGGAGAAAGCTGCTAAGTGGAGTGAACATGGAGAGAAAGAGGCAATGAACTAAGAGAGCCCTGTACTCACTGTGAGCTTCATGTCGATATGGCACCGTCCACCACGGCCGGCTTATATACCGGGGCCAGAGGTCACCTGGTGGGTGACACCCTGTCAAGGCCGCCAGCTCCAATTATGTAAAACCTTGTTTTTGCTGAATGGCGCGATATGGAGCGTTGCCTGATCCCGGAAGCTTCAAATAGCTTTGATATGGTCCAACTTGTGAAATCGGTTATTTTAAATGAAATTTTTATTTCCCCCAACTCCGGTCAAATTTTGTGTGGTTCTTTATAAGGAATTTAATAAACTCTAAGGATTTAGTTATCTCAACTATGTAGGAAAAATATTCTTTGTCAAATAAAAAGGTACATTAGAAATTTGCTAATTTCGGTCAAACTTTAATTTGATAACAATCATAAATCGGTGTTATCCTTGTTAGTTCAATTTTTGTGTCTCTCTTTAAATTTGATGTTGAAAATTCTCTATTAATTCGTGAGACAATGAAACTCCGCCTTTGCCGGTCCCAAGCCCGGATGAAAAAGGAGGAGGGGGAGCAGTAAAAAGCTCGGTAAAAAAACCTGGACTCAGCTGGCCCGGCTGATAGTACCCTGTAAGGGCTCCTAATCCAGGTATACAGGATGAGCAGCGTTTGTACTCCATGTTAGGAGCGGCTGTACATGGCGTCTGTTCCTCATGTCAGAGGTGGCCTTTTTTTTTTTTTTTGGAACTAAGTCGGCCTGCCACTGAGTAGTGCTCCCAGTCTTGATGACAAAGGCATTCTACTTCACCCAGTGTGGTGATAAGAAAGAAGAAGAAGATGATGAGACAATGAATCTATTTATTCCTGTGCAGTAGAAGGTCAACATATAATTCAGAATTCTATTTATTTAAATCAATTGTGCACCTCTAAGTTTGATGATAAGGATTCTCACTTACCACACAGTTATGAAGAAAAGTAATTATATTTCATATACACTGGGAATTTATTTTTCGGTCAACATTTAATTCAGTGTTGACATTATTTCGGTCAAATATTTTGTGGCTATCTTAAAATTGGAAGATAAGGAATGGAGTCATCGGTTAAAAGAGAAAATATGTTGAAGAAATTATTACACATACATCATAAAATAAGCGTTATTGTTAATTTTCAAAATATTCACACCTATATTTTACAATAATTATTTTGTCCATAATATAAATATATATATCAAAATATTTTCTCCCCATTGAATATAACAAAATATTTTTAAAAACTTAATGCTGTTGACGTTATGTGGCGCTGAGTTTGTTGTTGACACACTTTAAAATGTTATAACACCTTGATAAAGGTTGGCGTTCAGCCAACTGAAATATTGGTAAAATAAATATTTTGATCCAATATATGCCTTTTTTAATTAAATACATCATAATGCTCAAGATTATTCTCTCTAAATTCCTCAACACTGTATCGAGCATGTTAGGGACAAGAAATCCAGAATTGGCAACGGCCTGTCTGATCTCAAGACGGCTTTAAGCTCCTGATAGGATCCAGATGTCCCTTCAGAGAAGGTCTCGTCTGGTATAACTATTTTTCTTTATTTTAAATCTAATTACTTACTTTGCTGTTGACTAGGTGTCAATTACCTTGTTTTAATTGCCATCATAATGCTCCTAGGTCGAAGAATAATTCTGTAAAAAAATATATATATATATATTTCTTGACAATTTTTTTACTGAGATCCTTTTTATTTAATTCTATTCACACAAATTCAATTATTATTTATGGAGGGAGAAAATCAACATTTACCTCATATACAAATTAAACTCGTTAATTCAGTAAATATCTTAATTTCGTTTTTGTTTAAATCATAATTAGCTCATTTTATTGCCTCGCTCTCTCTCTATTTTGATATTTAATTCTAAGAATATAGTTAGGGTTATATAAAAAAATAAAAAAGTAAATATTTGCTGTACTGTAGTATATATATATAAAGTTAAACCTGTCTATAGCGCCCCCTCTAAATAGCGCCCGATTTTAAATACGTAGTACGATGCGATTTACATAAAAAGTGACCTGTCTATAGCACCCCCTCTCTATAGCACCCTATTTTGGTGAGTCCCAAGAGGGGGCGCTATAGACAGGTTTAACTGTATATATATAACAAATGAAAACATTGAGACGATTTTTCATGATTATACGAGGGTTTGGGCAACTACAGAAAAGGATAGATTATGCCGCAACTTTTACTGATCGAATGTTTTATTTTAAAATATTTTAGCTAAAAAGTGACTCCACGTCTGAATATGTCAAATATTTTTTATTCAAACATAGAATTTCTAATACATAATCACATTAACTATTGTTTATTTTAAATATTTCGTACCTATTTTTCTAATGTTTTGAGAACCTTTATTTGGGGCTATTCCTTAATACTCTAGTTGGAGGCTGGAATTTGAATACCTTGAGAACTCTAGTGTATATATGTTATATATAAAAAAAGAGATTTTCTGTGATTTTGGAAGTATTTCCAAGGATTATGCTATGGTAATGCAGTCGTGGTTAAAAATCTTGAAAGAATAATAATAAAAATAGTTTTGATCAGATATTGCTTTAATTGAACTAAGGAATATATAAAAAAGTATAATTTGATAAAAGTAATGCCTGGCTTAAGGCGTAAGAATAAAAAAAAATGAAAACTTATTTACATAATGTACAAAATATTTGAGCCGGCCAACGGGAAACAACAACAAGTTTTTATAGGGGAAGCATGACCTCTGGCGGTCGATTTAGCAGAGTATTTGAATCTATGAAATATAATTTTAAATAATATTTTAATATAACATATATACCTATATATTTTTATTTATTTTATTTTTTCACATGTTTAGCTTATTTACGCAAGTTTGTGGCCTTAAATACCCATTTCTTGATTTCTCAAGAAGCCTCTGGAACCAAAATAATTTTGGTCGTAGAAGTACAGTCTGCATTACGCTGATGAGGGCCAACAGCCGGAAATGCGTTCATTGTTGGCTTTTCTTGATTTATCAATAAAATTGGTTGGCCAAATATCAGGTAACGAATAGTTGATTTCTGTTCCACTAGATGGCGCTCTGCCATCTAAAAGGTTCCTATGAACCTGGTCAGGATATGCATTTTATGATTTTAATACCTATATCTATACTGTCATGGACAACCTCAGAATAATTGTTCGAAACCCAAAGAGAATATAAGCTTTTCAAGATGTATATATTTATTCCCATGTGTTTTCAAATGGAACATATGTTCTAGTGTGTAAATATGTAAATAGAAAATTCACTTTTTCAACCATCGCTATATGTAATATCTATATTAATTTTTTTGCATTGTGAGTAGGTTCTCAGAGAGAGGAAATAATAATTTCTAATATTTTATTTATTCGATTTTTTTTATCGTCACAAGGACAGCATATACAGGGTGTTCCATTTTTAAAATAACGATTTTAGTGCTTTATTAAAAATAATGTATTAATGTTTGTACAACATATTGTTCTCTATGTGTAAGCCTTACCTTCAGCAACAGCCCTGCATCGATGTTTCCAGGAAATAAGGCTTCGTCTTGAAATATTTTGATCAAGACCATCCAAACAGTCCTTAACAACTTTCCAGAGACCATCTAGTGTCTTCTGATTTATAGATCTAAGAGCAGTTTTCAACAAGCCAAAAGCACAAAAATCCATAGGGGCCAAGTCTGGAGATTTTTCAGGGATGTGCTTAAAAGGGATGTACGGAATGCCGGTTTCATTCATCTTCTCGTCCAGGTATTGACGTGTTGAACGTGATGTATGGAACGCTTCACGATTTTGCGTGTCATCCTTGCGCAGGGGCCATGCTAATCTTCTCTGTATCGTTCCAATTTGAACGTGATGTATGACTTGTGGCTTTATCCTGGTACAGTCACACGGATCTTGAGTCACTTGGATAAATAAAAATCGGGACCTTATTGCTGAATAACGGGCCTAAGACAAGTCTTTGGTAGATTTGCGTATTTTTTCCACATTTGGGTCCACCTTATTTATTGAAAGCTTCCCATTGTAGCAGAAACCTGAAACGATCATGAAGCCTTTTCAGAAACTTTCTTGCATTGCTTGACCAAGTTCTGAAAGGTGTTTATTTGAGATTTAGCGTAGTAAATGGCACGGGGTTGGTTGCTATCATTGAGGTAACCCATGTCTCGTCCAGTGTAACAACATTCTTCTATTTTTCACTTGCCAGGTACTTTTCATAAAGGGCCCTTTTGCAGGTTTTTCGTTCCTCAATATGGTGCGGCTCAAGAACATGAACTTTCGCCTTTTAAAGTATTTTAAGCAGATTTTTCCCTAATAATACGGTTAACGATAGAAAGTGGTACGTTGGTTATTGTGAAAATGTTCCTTTGATAAGGTGGATTCTCTCAAACAACCATTTCCTTTATTTTTCTTTTGGTTGGAGTTAAAGGTTTCTTCAGGCACCTTTTTTCAGGGGAATTTTTTCATTAATTTCAAAGATATCAAAATTTTCTTTGGATTCCTCTATTATGTGACTGATTGTGAACTTAGCAATATCAATATTCTTTCATAATTTTAATAATTTGCGAAAACGAGTATTTCTCCTCGGAAAGTATGAAAACGTAATCTTTTACTAAATCAATTATATTTTAGACATTTAAAATATTTAAAAATAGTTTTGTTATGTGATATAAATCAATGCTTGTTATTTCGAATAAAAATAACATCACGCAAATCGAGCGCTTCTTTCGCGAGCTACAGCGTTGCAAAATCATTATTTTAAAAATGGTACACCCTCTGTACAAGTGCTCAAACACACATACTTCCCAGTTGGAAAATAGAGGCGAATTTTCTGTCATAACAAATGTGGCTCGGGGAGCAGTTAACCCGCATAATCTGCAAAGTATTTCTTATTTGGTTCTTTGAAAGGAATATTTTTCACAGATTTCTTGTGATGAAATCCATGGTAGGTGTTCTTTGTGGCTTGGTGAACATTTTTCTGGCTTGCACTTTTCAAATAGAATATATCAACGTTTTTCGGATTCTATTTTTTTACCCATTGAAGCCCGCATTTTCAAAATTTAAATAATGAAATATTGTTTCTATGACAACCACCCCATTCTTCTAACCAATAAATGTATGTGGTCAAACGGGACTCAGACACTATGTAAATAAGTATAAAAATCAAACTTATTTCTACATGTGCACAGATGTAATATATTTACAGTATAAACAGTAAATTATTTTATGTTTCTGTGTGACGAACAGAATTGAAATTACGTTTCCCACTGCTTACATGTGGTGGATAGAAATTTCACTAAATGTTTACACCAAAATTTTTACAGAAGAACCTGCTGCTTGATAATATGCTTAGTATCCACTTCAGTGTTAAGTGAGCAACACTAAGTTGGTTTCTACTCTTTTTTAAGTGTAATTTGAATGTTTGTAGTGATGTTTTATGACTTCATTAGGTTGTGTTAACCTAAAGCTAAATTAACTAAGCAATAAAGTAAAACTAAGGATTAAATTGTACAACTTCCAACAATCAGCAATGTGGGGAGATAGGTTTTACCACCAAAGCTTTAGCCTTAGTGAAGACATTTTCAAATCATTTCAAATTTGATTTTAGAAAGGTGGGAGACACTTGTATGCTCTGTTTAAAATCTTGCATAATTGTTGAATAAAAAACAATTTTCTATATATTACCACCGAAACGGATGATAAAAACTAGCGATCCGATGATGGAAGAGTTCACCTTTGATGTGAATAATTCCTCAAATTTTCACATTTTTCACTTAAGAAAAAGGCATCTCCTTATCGTGCAATTGAAAGTTGCTGATGGCTTGCGCCCGTGGTTAGCTTTTCTTGATTAATAAAGAATGAGTATTTGGCCAATTCTGGAATATTTAAAGATCAACGAGAATAGTTGATATTTATTCCGATAGATGGCGCAAGCCATCAGTAACTTTCAGTTGCACGATAAGGAGATGCCTTTTTCTTAATTTATGCACCTTATCCCAGTACAATATTACATTTGTACTATTTTTTCACATTGTGTTACATTTTTCACTTACTGATCGTTGAAATGTGTTCTACATTAAAAATATACTTAGCAACATAACGATATAAAAAAAGACATTGTATAAATCTCTGTTAGAGGGTTAGGTAGTTGTTAAGTGAGTTAATGGAATAGGTTTCATTGTTTCCATTGTAACCCAGATCTCAGGTGGGTATTGGCAGGAAGGTGGCGTAAGTTTGTCAGTTCTTGACCAACGGGTTTCCCGCCCAGTATCCGGGAATGTACCTACATTACGTCATACATGTGGCGATGTGATGTAGAGAGAGAGATTGAAAACATTTTATTGTGACAAGTAAACGGTAGGAGAGAGAATGCTATATTCTAAGTACCGCTTTGGCACTTTGATAAAAAGGGGGAAAATATTAAAGAAAGTAAAAATATACAATGTAGATGATAATAATGCAATGTAAATAGGACATTTTCAGTTTTAGTAGTTCACCATACATTCTCGATTCTTTCAATAGTATATATGTTATGTATAAAAATGATTTTTTTTGCTTGAATTTAGATCATGTTGAGGATTATGGTAATGGTAATGCAGTCGTGGGAATAATAAAATAATTTTGATCAGAGATTTCTTTATTTGAGCTGAGGAATATATATAAAAGAACATAATTTGATAAAAGTAATGCCTGGCTTAAAGGCGAGTAGAATAAGGAAAACAAAAGATTATTTACATAATGTACGAAAGTTTTGAGCCGGCCATTGGGATAAAACAACAATGAGTTTTTATAGGGGAAGAGTGACCTCTGGCGATCGATTTATCAGAGTATTTGAATCTATGAAATTATAATTTAAAATAAAATAATATTTTTATATAAGATATATATGCAGTAAAATGATATTCAGTCTATTAAAGTAATTTTCTGATAGTGTGTGTGTAAACTAAAAGCTGATCATAGCTATGGTTGACAAACTATTTAAAGGAGAGAACTCTGATCACCAACTTGCCTCTAGGAACCTTTATAAAATATCATCATTACAATAAGAGCTGGATATCTTTGCTAAGAAGATATAAAAACAACGAGTTTATTTATTGATGAGAGATAAGCTTGGCAAGCTTTTCGAACAATAACATCCTTCAACTGGCTGTAATACAAGTATTCGTATCACAGCCTGTTGAAAGAATTTATTGTCCGAAATCTCGCTAAACTTATATTTCTTTAATAAAGAAACTCATCGTTGTTAGTTTTATCTCTTCTTATCAAATCATCATCAAATAAATATCATCATGAAGAAATTTTCTTTGTTTGAGGGCGAAATTTCTGATGGCCTATGACCTATGTATCAGTGGTGACAGTGTTTGATGGAGTTAATATCGTGAAACCTGTCTCAAAAGGACATTAGTGGATTTTCACAAATAGTACAAAAGTACTCTTACAAGGACACCATCGTACTATGGTGTTTCCACCATGGTAAAAGAAAGCATCATTCTAGAATTTTAGGCGTCATACGCTACTATGGCCTTTACGCCATAGAAGAAATTAGTGGATCTTCACAAATAGTAGACAGGTACACTACAAGGACACCATCGTACTATGGGGTTCCTACTATAATAAAATAAAGTATCATTCTATAGGATGTAAGGCGTCATACGCTACTATGGCTTTTACGTCATAGAAGAAATTAGTGAATCTTCACAAATAGTACACTACAAGGACACCATCGTACTATGGGGTTCCTACTATAATAAAATAAAGTATCATTCTATATAGGATGTAAGGCGTCATACGCTACTATGGCCTTTACGTCCTAGAAGAAATTAATAGATCTTCATAAAAACTGCATAGTAAAGTTTGAAGTACTCCTACAAGGACACCATCGTACTATGGGGTTCCCACTATGGTAAAAGAAGGCATTATTCTAGTATGTTAGGAATCATACGCTACTCTGCGTCATAGAAGAAAAGAACACCATTGGATGATAGGCTGCCTAGAACAAAATCTATATGTAAATAGGAAATGGGTATATAATCACTAATCAAGATCCTACAGACAGTGCTATAATTTTGTGTTTATATTAATTAGGTAAGATCTACAAAGGGTTCACGAAAGCATTTGAATTGACCAAAGAGGCATTTAGCTGGTAAAGTTATCAGGATTAATGGCCAAAATGTAGATAGAAATTTTGCCGAGAGTAAAACGATCTTTGAAAAAGAAAAAAAAAAGATCCTTCTCGTGTTAAAATAGATTCAATGTTGCTTCATAATATATATTTTTATTTGCATATTTCGCACATAAATTTTTTACATTAATTGTTGACCTTCCTTGGGAGAATTGGATATTATAAAATTAAATAAATTTATGCTGCTAATATTTCTCACATAACTATATTTACTATTATTATTAATTTATAACCATTGTTATATAAGCGTACTTGAAGTCATTGTTAGAGCTTATACAATGGGGGGGGGGGGGGGGGGGGGGTTCTCCGATTGTTCCATTCTTGTAATGCTGGCCACTGAATATTCATCAATTCAACACCAACATGAATTACTTTCTTTTAAACCATCTTGTTTTTATGTTATATAATGGCATTGCGATGACTGTCTTTGTGATTTCATGGGATCCAAAGAACCTTTAATATAGGTTAAAGAAAGGTTTAAATAGTAAGTGATTAGTTAAATTACATAGCCCAAATGGAAATATGTAAAATTGTTATTCTGTAGGAAATTTATCTTAAAATTCAAATGCTCCCTATTCCGTCAAAATGATACAAACCTACGGCTACAGCAGTCAACTTCTATTAGGTTTCATTCCAATCCGGCCTATAGCTTTCTAATAGTTTCCACCTTTTCTATTTCCAATACCTTTTATTTGTAAAATTAACGAGCAATCAGATTCTTCGATTGAAACTATCATTGAAGAATCCTGAAGATAGAGGTTGCTTGGCCGAGGTGTCTATTTTTCATAGAAATCATTGAAGAAGTTTAAAGGATTATTTAAATCGCTTCAATAGTCTCGATTATTGTAAAAGTTCAACATTATAAATAAGTACAAGGATCCAAAATAGGTTCTGACATCTTGTAAGTGCTGAGTCAAACTGAATCTATTTGTGTAGACATGTGGTGCACTTAGAGCAGCTATAAAACCCACCATGATGTCTGTCCATTGTGTAAAGTACATTTGCTGAGAAGGTATATGATAAGACATAGGTTTGGCATTCCATGGAAGGTATCTTACACATTCCTAAAGTCCGAGTGTCCTCAAACACCACCAGCCTAGGTGACACTGTAAGGTGTAATTCTCCATTCGACCCGGATATTGCGGCTATTTATCCTTATTTCCTTGATCTAACGGTAAATTGGAAGATTTGTCCGATTGGTGGAAAACCTTTGCTACAAACACTCAGCGCAGACTCAATAATATGCAAATATAGAGCAAATTAAAATTGCACTAGAAGAAGAATTTAATCTTCTTGATGCGGATTTATGTACTCGTGTTTGTCAAAGTGTCTCTAAAAAACTTTTTTGAAAATAACTTTATTACCTAAAATAGCTATATTTTTTTTATTCTAGTTTTCCTTTTAAAAATTTATAACTAAGTACTTGTTACATGTGGAAAACCAATTTTAAATTAATTTTCTATATGCGTACCTAATGTAAATGTACCCAATAGTGAGAGTTGAGGATATCTAAACTAAAACTTTAATCTTCTTGATGCGGATTTATGTGCTCGTGTTTATCAAAGTCCCTAAAAAACTTTGATTGTATTTGGAAGCAAATGAAGGACATTTTGAATAACCATTAAATTTAAATATATTTGAAAAACTTTAATCTCCCTAAAATAAAATAGCTATAGTTTTTTAAATTCTAGTTTGTCTTTTAATTTTTAATTTAAATGAATGAAGAGGTTCAGGAATTATATTGGTTACCCTGTATAGTAGATATAGTTGGAAATTTGACCAGGAGGAAATTGATCTGTAAAAGCAAACGTTGTCTCTCCTGTCAAAATAAACATCAAAACTAGATCCCATCTTTTGACCATCGCAGCGAACTAGCGGCCTCGCGTTTAGCTTTATTTTGCTAAATAACGAAACCCTTTGCTCTTCATAAACAGCACGTAAATATTTAGGAAACACATAAGTATCATTTTATTAACTTAAATCTAAATTTGTTTACATTTTCTTGTTTTAAGACGTTGCAAAAAAAAAATCATTAACCCTTAAGTACTCGCGCGGGGTGTATCACACCCCAAGCTATCACTTTACCTCAAGAAAATCATTAAATCCTTAACCAAAATCTTCCAATTTTTCAATAGCTTAATATTTCAATGTGCCAAATAGACATGTCAAATTTCAACAAAATTAATAGAGGGAATATATTTGTAATTTATTCTTTTTGCTAGAATGGGGTGTGTCACACCCCGCGCGAGTACTTACGTAACAAAGTTTTGTAATCAGCCCGAATATGATACTGCTGAATTCTCACGCACCATGAGTCATTTCCCCTACCTTTCAGTGTCAATTTAGTTTCACTTTGCCCATCATCTAAGCTTACTTTGATCCAATATTATAATGGATAGCAAAAATATTCAATCACTTTTTAGCTTGTTTGATGAGGAAGAAGAAGATTTTGATGAGCTAGATGATGATAACTTTAGTGATGATGAAGAATATATCCCCCATAGCTCAGATTCAGAACAAGAAGAAGACGATGAACAAGAACCACATCAGGATTCTACGTACTTCTTTGGAAGAGATAAAATGACCAAATGGAAAAAGGAAGAATGGAGAACATCAAGGGTACGTACAAGAGCTATAAATATTATTACACACTTACCTTGTTCTAAACAATTTGGTAAGAACACTCCAACTCCATTAGAAGCTTTTTTGAAATTTATTAGTATTGACATAATCAAAAAAATAGTTGAATACACAAATATTTTTATTGAGACCATCAGGCCAAATTATAGCAGGGAGAGAGATTGCCGCAATACAGATGAAAATGAAATCCGTTGTCTGCTCGGACTCATAATAATAATCGGAAAAAATCGTGCATCGCATTTGCATTTCAAAGAAATTTGGAATGCAAATGGCACTGGTATAGAAATATGCAGAGCAGCAATGGCCTACGAACGATTTTTGTTCCTTTTGCGAGTAATTCGATTTGACAATGTCCTTACTAGACAGATCAGAAGAGATAATGACAAATTTGCTGCCCTGAGGGAAATTTTTGAAATGTTTGTTGCCAACTGTAAACAAATGTATTCCCCTGGCGAATATTTAACAATCGATGAAAAGCTTATTCCTTTTAGAGGGAAATGTAATTTTCGCCAATACATACCAAACAAACCTGCAAAATATGGCTTGAAAATATACATGATGTCTGATGCACACACGTTCTATACTGTGAATATGGAGCCGTATGTTGGTAACAATCGTGGACCTTTTTATAAATCCAATGCTTCTGATGATGTTGTCAAAAGATTGGTGGAACCAGTATCAGGAACAAAACGAAATATTACCACTGATAACTGGTATACAAGTTTCCCACTAGCTCAAAGTTTGTTGACTGAACATAACTTGACCCTCGTTGGAACTTTGAAAAAAAAATAAAAAGGAAATTCCTGTAGAGTTTTTACCCAACAGGAATAGACCTATCTTTTCTTCAATTTTTGGCTTCAATGAAAATACAACTCTTGTATCATATGTCCCCAAGAAATCAAAATCAGTTATCCTATTGTCAACAATGCACTCAACAATGACAATTGACGAGGACACAGGAGATAAAATGAAGCCGGAAATAGTCACTTTTTATAACCAAACCAAGATAGGCGTTGATGTTGTTGACCAAATGTCGGGGACCTACAGTGTAGGACGACGCACAAGAAGATGGCCTCTGTGTATTTTCTTTGATCTCGTCAATGTTGCAGAAATAAATGCACAAGTACTTTACAACGCAAATCACCTGCAAGAAGAACCCATTAAAAGACGCCACTTTTTGGAAAAGATCGGACTGAGTTTGATAGATGAACATATCAAAGAACGCCTTTGCATTGTGTCACTACCTAAAGATATAAAACTTGCTCTTCGAAGGATAATTGGAATGGCAAATGAACAAACAGTAAGTAAAAATGTTATTTACCAATATAAATAAACATGATAAATTTTATGATGGTTTTTTTTTAGGTACCAGGACCATCAGAACCACTTTCAAAAAAGCAAAAGCGATGCCATCTTTGTGACCGATCTAAAGATAGGAAAACAAAGACTACCTGCAAAAATTGCAAAAGAAATATCTGCAATAATCATTCCTTCATTATGTGTGCAGAATGCTTTGAAAATTAATGAAAAAAATATAAGATTTATTTTTGTGAATAATGAATATGCATAAAAATTGTAAATGCTTATAGGATTTAGAAAACATGTACAAGCACTGGAATAATTAAATATTTTATTATTTTATTTACATTTTAATTAATATCCATTCTTTTCTCTATAATATAAATATAAATACGTTGTATTTGGCTTACATTATATATATTAGATTTAGGTTTATATTTTGGGGTGTGATACACCCCGCGCGAGTACTTATGTAACAAAAAATGCCGCGAGTACTTAAGGGTTAATCTATATATATAGGGCATCTCAGTTGGCCCGATATTGTGATCAGGGTGCATGGACCGATTTGATCTGCTCCATGGACAAGACACCACCACCTCAGTTGGCCGGTATTGTGATCAGAGTGCATGGACCGATTTACTTCATGGATAAGACACCATCACCAATCTATATATAATATTCAATGATCAATAAAAACAATGGGAAAAAATCATTTAAAAAAATAGATTGCTAAAATAATTAATAAAGGCATAAAGGTTTGTTAAATTATAAAGAAACGTATATTGCATGAAATTTTACAACGGGTTGTGACAAATATAAGACAATAAAACAATTTTAATGTAAAATAAGTTTTAATTATCAACAGACGAACACGTTTTAAGATTAAACATACTTCTTCAAAGTAAATTACATTGTGTGCATTTTAATTAAAACCACCACAAATAACGTCGCAGTTTTATTTATTATACAGAGAGGGTAAACAAAATTAAATAATATTAAAACTTTTGTTATAAACAAAGGCAATAAATTGTCTACAATACACAGTTAAGTTGCATTATATAAATAGAATTATTGTTTATATATTTACATATTGGGCGGCAATATGCTCCTTTTCTGCTGGGTTACCCGCACAGTTTGTAGGTAGATGGGTTTTCGGGATTTCGGGAATTTTTTTTACATATTAGATGACAAAATCCAAGGCGGTTATATTTCATTAATATGTAACCTTCTTTTGACTTGCTGCGCTTTTTAGGAGATATGAGATTTAAAATACTAGACTCCCGTACGGTAGTTAGAAGCTAGAAATTTACGTTGTTATATCTGTGATCTATATTTTGAATATTTAGATTTCTCAAAACTATATATAAATACTATTAAAAAAACAACCCAAAAATGAAATTGTAGTAGGATCGAATGGAGGATTTAATTGATTAATTAAGAAGGTGTATTTGAAATATTGATGTAAATAATATTATAATTGAGTTAAATAAATTTAAAATATTTGCAGAGTTTCTTTATTAAGGTATCGGGAGGCAAACTTTCGCGCTGTCGCGCTTCATCAGGCCACTGGCTCCGCAAAGGTGTGCAACAGATACAATAGAGATTCAGAGAAATACATTTTAAAAAATCAAAAATAAAAATAGTGCCCAGTTGTAGAGGGTAAGAAAGTGTATATTAGACCAATATTTTGAAATAATTTAGAAAAACAACGGTCAATTGATATTTATTCAGTAAGGTGGCACAATCCATCAGTAACATTCAGTTGTTTATAAAACTTTTCTGTAAAAGACTACACCTAGTTTCAGAACCAAAGTATCCTTTAGAAAGAGTGAGATGTTTTCTCTTACTGGAGAGTATCTAATTCGTAAACATTATAATTTATGGGATGAAAACTGTCCTTTGTAGACAATTTGACAATTTAAACAATTTTATTGATTCTTTCAATCAAATTTTACAAAGGTGGAAATATAAAAGAGTAAAAGGGCATGTCCTTTGTAGAGAGGTGTCGTTTCATGGAGGTTCTACTGTATAATGTAAAATGCTGTTATGTGAATTTCGAATAAAGATATTCTATAAGAAGAGTGTTATGGAAGCGCCAATTATAATGAAGAAAGAGAAAGGAAGGACATGTCGATGATATTGTAGAAAGTGTGGAAGTTGAGGATAATAATTGCCGTGATGTTGTATTGGGATAGAAAAGAAAACAATTGCAACTTCTGATAATAGATGACGTGCTTTAAGATTTCAGCCGATTCCCTCGGGTCGAACGAAGCTCTGCACGAGTCACGCGACGCCTGCGTTCGAGAAACTGTTGTTTTGATAACTAGAATCGATGGAACGTTTTTTTGTGGGATCCAAGAGATGCAGAAGGGAGTCAACGGCGACACGACTAGTGATTCACGGTGAAAGAAGCGGCGTTGTCACATAAAGTATCAAGGACACGACAATATCATCAATGGTCCGTCATATCTCCTCAGAGAAGAAAGAAACAACTGGCTGAACAGAATGAATAGACATGTCACTATTTATAGGTCATGCAATTTGATGGGAATGGATCCACACTAAACCTTGTAAAGTTGTTATTGTCGTGTCCAATGAAGAGCCTCAGATGTCTTCATGCATCTCTATCACAGCAGCAGCAATGTCCAATATCTTGGGTGTGTAAAGCTGCTGCTCTGGGTCTATGTCAATTTTCTGCAAGGCTGCAGCCATTGCTGGGTATGAGAATATGTGAGTTGGTGTTAGTTACACACCAGGATAGTTGTTGCATGTCCTATAGGTTCTTTTGTCATCTGGATGTATTGGCATTCCTTTATAGACCTTGTAAAGTGGATCTATTATAAGCTGACTAGTCTAGTAGCTCAGTAACTCTATCTCCAGTAGCACCATTGTTGCGGTTATGCTCTCAGACGGACGTCAACAAGAAGGCTACAACAAGGTCTACAGTAGATGGTTTACGTATAGCGATAGTGTTCAGTTTTGGACAGTCTTGAGAGAATTATTTTCTTACTACTCGACGCTGGAGAGAAATTTCTATACGAAGTCTTTTTTCTCACGATAAAACTACCTGCATACATTCTTATTTGCATATAATATCACAAAACAGAGATGAATTAGTAAAATATTGTCTTTATCTGACTTTTTAAAGCTAATATTTTAGAGGGTATTATGGAATCATATTTCTCATATCAAATTTTGTTCATGATTAGATGATTTCTACATGTGTCAGGATTCTCCGTTTTTCAGGAAGGATGAGGTAACAAAACATTTCTGAATAGAAATTTGGTTCGTAGGTCTCTGTTGCTTTCAAATGTTTTTGTTTGACCCAGAGTCAGAAGATAGAAGTTCGTTGGTGAAGCAATAACTTTTGTATCGTTTATAAGGATTGAATAGTTTGGATTGTAGAGATGGAATAAAAAATTTCAATGACAATATGTAAATAAGTACACTATTATCGTAAAGATAGAGGCTGCCTGGCCGGCATTCATAGTTCTTTAAATTAAAGATACTTCGGCCAGTAAATCTTTTTTATTGTCTCGATAAAAATCTTTTGTCCTCGTCAGGGGCGAACAAAAATTAAAACATTTGGAAAAGCGCAAAGAGAATAATTTTAAACGCTTTGCCAAATGTTTTCATTTTTGTTCGCTCCTGATAAGGACAAAAGATTTTTGTCGAAATGTTGAGACAATGAAAAAGATTTACTGGCTGAAGTAACTTTGACTTGAAGAAGTATACTATTATTTTGAAAATAGATAGCAATCCATAAATAGATCTTTAATCAAAAAGGCATATATTGAATAAATATTAAAGTACACTATATGTGATGTTTTGGAAGGACTTTGATCTGATACTGGGAGTAATGAATTACCAAAACACACCACGTCTATTTTCGTCTTTTGTTACCTTTCGATATGTTACATATCAGAATGGCAGTAAGCTTTCAGGGTCATTTTGCCATAGCTTGATAGATATTGTAGACCCTCGTGGTCTCTGTGTTGCTGCTACAGTGATATAGTAGACACGGAATCAAGAAACAACAAATTGAAAATGAGAAACATTTATTATACATAAATTACAGAGGGAAGCAGAGCTACAGAAAGTATTGTAGGGTGTGGGGTTTATCACCAGCCGTGGTGGCCCTTGCCCCAACCGCCCCAACCACCGCCGTAGCCTCCGAGACCACCGTAGCCCCAACCGCCATGACCGCCATAGCCGCGGCCCCAGCCTCCGTAGCCTCCGAGACCGCCGTAGCCCCAGCCTCCGTGGCCGCCATAGCCTCCGTAGCCTCCGAGACCTCCGTAGCCCCAGCCGCCATGTCCGCCATAGCCTCCATAGCCTCCCCATCCTCCGTAGCCTCCCCAATGTCCGGCCTTCTGGTTGTCCACGCTGTAGACCACGGCAGCGTCCTTGGTGACATGGCCGTGGTAGACGGCGGCGCCCAGGGCGAACACGGCCAACAGGCAAGCGGCGGCAAGCTGAAGCAACCACAGTACCACACTCAGAACATCAATGAGCGCCAATCACAGACAACACATCGATGGTAGAAGACACCACAAGGCCTACGATATAGAGAATGAACCCAACAACATGGATATCTACCGTATCTCCCAGCATATTCATGCAACTACAAGATACCAGGCTAACCTAACAGTCACTTTAACTCATTGATCACATAAATTATTAAAGCACACCAGGTATAGTTCTAAATTTTAACTTTATAAATTCTTTATCTGCGGTTTCTTTAGAAATATTATTTCGAAGAGAGTAGCAGATCACATGAACGAATTCGAAAGACAAACATTAAAAACAAGCTTTAAATTTTATATTCATTTCTTTGGAAAAATAAGAAAAGTGCCTAAGTTCAGATGATAAAATTACAAAAAAAAAAAAAAAAAATCTCGTAATCGTTAAACTGAAAGTTACTAATGGTTTACGCCATCTATCGGAATAAATATATATTCCAATAGATGGGTCAAGCGATCAGCAACGTGTAGTTGCACGATCAAGAGATTTTTTACTAAAAAAGAGAGGGTGAGGGTGTTTAAACCTTACTTCAAGATATACCACTTAAGAATTTTTAATACTAAGATTGTCATTTGGACTTTGAAACAAAATATTAATTCTTGAAACGGTCGATAGATGGCAGTCTTCCATTAATTTGAATTTGATAGCAAACACTCCACATTTATTATTCTCTCGAAATTATAATGCCATTTTTACAATTTATTTTTTATTTTTTCAAATAAAAAAGTCATTAGTAAAGTAATCCTAACAAATAATACCCTATTAATATTTTTCTAATTTTTTTTCTTACTTTAAAGAGATAAATCCTTTTTAAAAATTAGTGTACGGTTGATAATTATTAATAAATCATAGAGTGAAGCCAATTCTGTCTATAATGCGTCTCGCTAATATTTTACGCTAAGACAATTGTTTTTTTCCCTTCTAAATCATCCAACATTTTCCTGATTTAAATTGGAGAGATTTGAAAGAAAGAAAGTATTTTTCACAGACCATTATTTATCAATAAAGAAAATATGAAATAATGTTTTTTTTTTTTTAAGAAAAGAAAATAGAGGCAGACATTCATTAATCACTGAGCCATCATCATCATCACTCGCGTCTATCATCATCATTTTTAAAAATTGTAAACTCTCTCCCATCCATTACGGATGCATTAACGTCATTTATGGAAGTTGTAATTAGTAGGGCTAGATACGGTGAATATGAAGGGTAGGACGCTTTGTTACGAACAAAATGGCTTTATCAGGAAGTATGATTTATACCTGTATATAGTTAGCTATAAAGATTATTTACGTGGCAGTTTAATAGACAATTAGTAATATCTTTTAAACATTGCTTGATTGATTTACAGTAAGTTTTCTTATTGAGTTCAGAGTTGTTTGATTAAGAATTGAAAAGATTGATTATCAAATAGATTAATTTGAACTTTTGAATATAAAACACGTTTAAAATGTTTCAAAATTAATATAGAATTTGTTATGTTAATCCCCCCTATATATTTTTATAAATGGTAAAGAAATAAAGATAATTATTTCCAGATAATGTTCTTAAGAATTAAATAAAGAGAACACATATATTAATTAATTGAAATGGCGTCTTTAAAAATAGTGGTCAAAATGTTTATAAATAATATAATGAATAAAAAATAAAATAGAACGTGTTTTTTTAAATTTATGATATAATTTATATATATGGGTATGTATATGTACAGAAAAAGGCACTTCTTCTTTTAAAAAGCATTGAAACAATGTATTGGCTTATTTTTTATCACTGTGCTCTGTACTGGAGTGAAAAACAAATATTATGCGTTAAATGTTAACGCATAAATTGTTAAATGCGTTTTAACGGGAGAGGTGTCCCTTTCGGTGTACATAAATATTATCCTGCCGCAATATGCAATTTGTCATATTTGTTAGTTTGGTCAATTCCTGGTTAAGATTAAACCGAGGAAATAAGAATTTTTATAGGGACGATCCATTCAAACCATCAAATTATTACTAATGTAGTTGGCCAATGTTATTAGTCAAACCCTCTCCTTGTATGTAAATAAGAAAGGAACGTATTGTCTATTTACATATTACATTTCCTAAACACCTCCCACTGATGTAAATAAAACCCTGTAGAACATTGCTGAATTATCCGAGCGAATAAGAAAGAGAATGGATGAAGAAATAGTAATAAATTGGTTATCTTTTACTGTACATCCTAGTTCAATACTTCAAACAAAGAAGACAACCTACCAAACAAGTAAACTGTGGCCTCTCACGCTCTTCCATGAGTTGAGTATGCAAAACCAAGAACAAGTACTGAAGAATGAAGAGAGGGGGGCTTGTAGTTTAGCACTTCAAATAAAATTCATAAATAGTGCTAAGTCAGGTTTACAATGGCGTACTCGCAGCTCCAAACTTGAGTACTTCAAACAAGATATAGTGCGAAAATAGATAAACAGTTCACTCTAGTACTGAACAACGAATGGTAAGTACAGTGGTGTAGTCATGGCCCCAGAGATCCAAACATAAAAGAACTAAACAGTACTAGATTGGCTGAGTTAGTACTTACAGTGAGCTTCATAGTTGCCAGTATGCCGAGACCCCGCTGCTACTGCTTTTATACCAGCTGACCAAGGGTCAAGCGGGGCGTGGTGAGGTCGACCTTGCTCTGATATTTTTTTCCTTCCATTATCCAGTAGTGCGCATTTGTTGCGCAATAGACGTCAGCTAAATATAACATTCCTATGTTTACTGAGGATGTACACCCTGATATCGGGGGGACAAACTTGATTTGGTCGAATTTGCATAAGTTGGAGTACAACTATCCGATGTCATTCTTGACCTAAGTTCTATTTGTTTTATCGACATGTGAAGATCCAATTCTCATTTATTAATAAATATGAAAAAAGCCTATCAGGATATCTCCATCTTGAAAATTATAGATTTTTAGATAGAAGTTTTTAGACTCTGTTTAAAAAAACAAATTAATAAGACCAAATCCAAATAAACAGTGTGCGGCGTTTCTGTAACAACGCTGTTACTGAGACGTCAGACAATATTTATTTATTTGGATTTGGTCTTATTACCTTGTGTTTATAATCTATAATCCAAATTATGCTTTATCATAGACTCTCTGGGGATGAATTTTACAGGCAAAAAGACGCCACTGCTATGGGTTTGCCTTACAAATATGATCACTGCTGACATAGTATCATCAAATAATAATCCCTTTTGTATAAAAAATAGATGTTTGCTACAATGTATCTCCAAGTGTTTTTAAACACCGTCATTTCTAGTGTTGACTTAATAAATAAGTTTAACACCAACATCTCACCCCACTTAATTCTTACAGAAAGTTGGTGAGTTTGTTATGAATCAATTCTCAAAAGAATATTTTCACTTCCTCCTTTCTTCCATTGTCAAAATTATCTTCCACTTCGACGCCCCATTGTTGTACATTTCTAATAAAGAAATAAAAAGGATTTTTGTGAAACATTCTCAAACAACCAGAATGACCTAAATATAGCGATAGAAACCTCCCTCAACATTCGTTGAATTGCCGCTTTATGGAGAGGTCGTTTCTCATAGGTTGGACACGACAATTATAATAATTTCACATCGCGTTTTCGATACCATCAATGATATTAATATAGAAACGGACGTATATGTATACATAATTTAAAATAAAATGGAATTAAATACAAATTTGACTTATGAAAAAGGTTCCTAATTGAAATAAACTATTTAGAAAAGTCTGAAGGAGGGAATTAATTGGAAGTAAAATACCTAGAAACACTAATGGCTTTTTGTTCTTTTGTTTCCTCGTGTGAAAGGGATAACGAAATCAAAGAGGAAATACAAGGGATTGGTAACGTCGGGTACAAACTGTCTTATTTCGACACAATCACGACTAGGAATTGAATCTAACGTTGGGCTTTTTTTCCAAAAAGGAATGTTCCAATGGTACTCTGATTCTTGCACTAGTCCAACCACACTAGTGAGTACAACTTACTAAATGACGGTCTGATATTTCCTCTCTCTCTCTTTCTGTTAGTCGAACTGCTATCTACATGGGTAGAGGCATTTGGTGATGCACCTACAGTAAAAACGATCTTAAACCTCTATTCACCATGATTATCATGGCCTATAGCTTGTTAATTGGGATAAGTAAAAGGTAAATACCTTAAAACCTTCCATGAACGACCCATCTGAAGAGCGTCAATATCCAGAAGCGGTAATTTCTGTGAATATACAAGACTTCTGTAAATAATACTTCACCTGACATAACTCATCATACGATAAAGGGAGTGTGTTCCTGTTTTTAACGGATTATCAAGAGAACTTCCATTGTAATCCAGCTGGGCCAAGAATGTGTAGAAAAAAAAAAGAATTTGCTTTCCAACAGCGGGAATTAGCATATTTTGCCAAATATAAAGAGCTCCAAAATTACTTTAGTCACAATTTTCTTAACGGAATCCACACACAAAGTTTCACACAAAAATATCTTGTCCTTTTTCTCTAAAACATAGCTACTAATTTTGTTTTTACTTATCCAAAGTACACGCGGTATAAACCATGATAATCATATAGAGTAGTTATCGACTGCCTTTACTGTAAGTGTACCACATATCTACACATGTAGTAAGTAGTTCGACATGTACATTTACAAGTATGTCAGAGCCCTGTCAAGTTACTTTCACTCATTGGTGGTTTGGACTTGTGCAAGAATCGGGTTCCATTAAAGATTTCTTTTTAGAAAAAAAAGTGTCCAATGCAGGATTCCATCCCAGATCGTGGCTGTAGAAAAGAGACGGTGTTTATACCATTCCTCCACCATCTCCCCCTAGGTTTAATTTGAAAGGCACGTGGTTAGATTGTTGTGTTCACAGAGATGGGGAGTTATATATTATATCATAAAATGTTCTATCTATAGAACTCCCTATTTTATATATAACGTACTTTTATAATTCTCCATCAAGAATATCTCACTACCTTTTAAATATTTTCGCATAGAATAAAATAAGGGAAGATAAACGTCAGGATGACTATGTAATTTATTTATATCAAAACAATCAACTTATTTACATAGAGTCAACAGGGGTTCAATATTATGAATATTGGATTAGTCTATTGATTTTATTGATGAAATAATTTTTATTCTGAAAACACTATATTATATAATGATAAATATATTACACTATACACATGAGAGACTATGCAATATATTTATATAAAAACAATCAACTTATTTGCATAAAGTCAACAGGGGTTCAATATTATGAATATTGGATTGGTCTATTGACTCTATTGATGAAATAATAAATATTCTGTGCAATATATTATATAATAATAAAAATATATATTGTATATATCAAATTGTATATAACTATATATATATTGTATATAACAAAACTTATTTTCTCTACTTGGGGATTATTGTGTTACGTAGAGAATTGCTCTTATTGCCTCTTAAGTTATTTTAGGCAAATAAAATGTAATTGCTTTGATCAAAATAAATTGGCTTGTCATCCTAACTTTGGTCTATCTTTTATTACTTGGACACACAAAGCCTTTATTAATATAGTTTAGTTTTACATACGATTCTCTCCTGGTAGATTTAGAAGTAAAGAAATTAATATAAAGGTAGAGATATTAATTTGCATACAAATATGTAATAATATGAATTTGGTGTGTTAAAAGTTATTCTTATGTTTAATTTACATATTTTTAAAAAGTGAGTTTATGTAGTCCTTAATCGAATATATATATACTCCTTATTTCCTTGATTTTTTGTTTAAAAGTTTCTCTCTCTCTCTCTCTTTTTTGGTTTATTGCCATATTAGCATATGTTTTTCTTTTAAACTTTGTAGCACTAGGAATTATGTAAATAATAATGTATATATAAAAATTCTATTTATTATTAAGTTTTTAGCGTGATAATCCTGTTGAAGGGCTGACAAGTCCGAAAGCTTGACAATAAAAAGTTGCACAAGAAACTTAACCCTGGAAGCTTCATTTATTTAATAATAAAAATATTTAAAAATTGGCAAATATGTTTAATATTTTAACTTTGGATTAGGATCATTTATACTGAGAGATTTTGTATGAAATATTCATCCTTTTATCAAAATACTTCCAGTCTTCAGAATCTAAACACCGCTATTTCTCTATTTTGTAGTATTTTGTAGTTGTATATATATATATATACTAGCCGAATGACCCGGGCAACGCCCGTGTTTCACCCGTCTGTAGATGTTACAACGGTGATCCTTAGGTCGCTGGTTCAAATCCGGCTCGAGGGAGCCGGCGAGCACGTGACCTCCCTGTGCGCGCGCATCCGTGACAGAGGCCGATGAGGAAAGACGGTCGTGACTATATATATATAATAATATAATATAATATATGTATGAGTACATTTTGTGTGTGTAGAAATAGGTTTAGTTGACTTTTTATAAGGTAAACTTATTCATACAGTTTGTATCCCTCGATAGCTCAGTTGGCAGAGCGGAGGACTGTAGATGTTACAACGGTGATCCTTAGGTCGCTGGTTCAAATCCGGCTCGAGGGAGTTTTTTTATTTTTTATTTTTATTGGCTGCCGGCGAGCACGTGACCTCCCTGTGCGCGCGCATCCGTGACAGAGGCCGATGAGGAAAGACGGTCGTGACTATATATAGGGATATATATATATATTAAAAATAAAAAAGCCATATCCTGACCAGGAGCACATGTACTTTTTATATGGCAGAGCGCCATCTAGTGGAACAGAAATCAACTAAACGTTGATTTAACCTGTTCCCTGATATTTGGCCAACCCAATTTCTTGATAAATCAAGAAAAGACATCCACGAACGCTGGTCAGGAAATGCTTTTTTTATTTTTAATATTAACACCTGACCTTTTTATTTTTTCTATTATTTTTTCATTTATGTTATATAAAAATATTATTTTATTTAAAAAAAAAATTATAATTTCATAGATTTAAATACTCTACTAAATCGACCCTCAGAGGTCACACACTTCCCCTATAAAAACTCGTTGTTGTTCTATCCCAATGGCCGGTTCAAAACCTTTGTACATTATGTAAATAATCTATTGTTTTCCTTATTCTACTCGCCTTAAGCCAGGCATTACTTTTATCAAATTATGCCTTTTTATATATTCCTTTAGTTCAATTAAATTACTGATCAAAATAAATTTTATTATCATACTTTCAAGATTTTTAACCACGACTGCATTACCTTTTCTAAATCTCAACAATTCCAAAATATGCAGAAAATCTAATTCATTTTCTTTATTAAATATAATATATATTTTACATTTATTTATCTTTATTTTTATTCACATATTTTAATTTAAACCTATATAATAGTATATGGACTATATAATAAAAGTAGTTTCAATCTCAAAAACATCTAATTTGTAGCTGTAACTTCTCTCCTACATTTTAGGAAGCAGTACAATGGATGAAATAGCCTATTGTTAGGGTGTGATATTCAGGCAATACAAAGCTCATTTAGAAAGCAACTTCGAGCTGAAGTATTAATTTCTTGTTAGCGAGGAAATAGCACACAGAGAGTGTTGTACCTATTGTACTCTCAAATTTCTCTTTTTCTCTAATTGAAATCAAATAGAAGAAAAGACTAAAAGGAACTGAGGAATTTACATCTTTAGATTAGATTTTACAAGCTTTACTGACATTCAAGTCAATTATTTCTACTTATTTAGTTTTTACATAGATAGTGCCACCTTATATAGGGCCTAATAGGGATAGGATGTGGATCTCATGGAATAAAGTCCGCCCTAGGCTGACGAGGGCTTTAGCCCGAAACCATGAGCTCCAGGTGGACGCTTCTCAGTTTGCCAAAGCTGGTGTTGTGGCTTTGTCCCCGACCCGCTAGTTTACGGCGACGGTCAATAGAAGAAGTCTAGCTTTAACGTCTCTTTTGACGGTAGAAGTGTTCTTTTTGTCTCTGTATATAAATTTATTAAAATCTAAAAAGACATATCCTGATCGCACTCACTTTAGCCTTTTAGATGGCAGAGCGCCATCTAGTGGAACAAAAATAAACTAAAAGTTTATTTAACTTGTTCCGTGATATTTGGCCAATCCAATTTCTTGATAAATCAAGAAAAGCCAACCACGTACGCGTTTCGGGCTGTTAGCTCTCGTCAGCGTGGTGCAGGCTGTACCTCTCCGACCAAATTTAGTCCCACAGGCTTCCTGAGAAATCAATAAATGGGTATTTAAGGCCAAGTTTGCGTAAATATGCTGTTCATGTGAAAAATATTTTTTTTTAATAGAAAAGGTCAGGGGTAGATATATTTCATGCCAGATGGACTCCTGCCGTACAGACAGACAGACAGCCAATATCATCAGGCCAGGTGGCCTCCTACCGTATAGACAGACAGACAGTACAATCGGGCCAGATTGCTTCCTGCCGTATAGACAGACAGACAGTACAATCGGGCCGGATTGCCTCCTGCCGTACATACAGTACCATCGGGCCAGATGGCCTCCTGCCGTACAGACAGACAGTACCATCGGGCCAGATGGCCTCCTGCCGTACAGATAGACAGACAGTACCATCGGGCCAGATGGCCTCCTGCCGTACAGACAGACAGACAGTACCATCGGGCCAGATGGCCTCCTGCCGTACAGACAGACAGACAGTACCATCGGGCCATATGGCCTCCTGCCGTACAGACAGACAGACAGTACCATCGGGCTAGATTACCTCCTGCCGTACAGACAGACAGACAGTACCATCGGGCCGTACAGACAGACAGACAGTAGCTGTGACATCGCTAGGTTAATCGTCCTCCTTTGTTTTGTCCCAGATTCCAAAGATTTGTGACCTTTAGCTTAGTGTTGTCATGGTTACCGCCCATTCCAGTCCTTGGAACTACTTTTCCTTTCTCCAGGCGAGAAATCAAGATAGCAGGGACGTTTTTGTCGCATTATTTCACCAGGTCTACCCTTTCATTACCTTTGTTGGAATGGTAATTCAACTCCCTCCGTGGGTTTTTTAAACTACTTTCCCCACCTTTTTATTTATTTCTTTCCGGACCTCCTTACTTACTCACTTACAATACTTAAATGGCTTTTATGATGTAGATGTCAAATAGCATGTTGTAGTCTATGTAAATTTTATTGACATGTGTAAATATGTTGTTGATTTCTTTCTATACATTGGAATCGATAAGTTCACAATGGATATGTGTTCTACATGTCGTGTGTGTCAGAGGTGTTTTAGGTCAATTGACAGATTATTTCCTTCGTTCCTTTCTTTTTCTTTCTTCTAAAGCCCAGGTGATTTTAAGCTCTTTTTGGGACGCGGTGTACTTTAGGTTGTTATTTTCTATGAGCATTAAGAAGTTGTTCCAGGGATTGTATACGTTTAGGTTGGCGTGGAACCTTAGCTTGCCGAATTACTAAGTAGGAAAAAAAACGATAACATAGACGTCAGGTTATGACAAAGTGTTTTTTAACAATCTTTCTTCTTTAAAAAAGGAGTATATACCTGTATATATGAATCTATGATAATCATTAAAATATTGTGAATATTTATATATATAATTGATATATATTATTTTATATATATTATTATATTGATATTTATATATATGTGGATAAAATAATAATAAAGGTGTTGATCTGTAATATTATATATAATTGTTAGCTGTATATATACTGAATGTAATATTTTAAATCAAAAATACAATTCTTTCATTGGCCTTGTAGAACGAGAGTGGTGTACGCATGCTCGCAAGTTTTAGTGAGAAACATCCTCGATAAAGAGAGGTGGGTTGCCCCTCGAAATATTGGAACAATAAAAGCATTATCAATCCAATATATGCATCTTTGTTGAATATATAAATTTGATTTATTCTTCTCAAGCTTTCGGGTTTTACAAACCCTTCTGCAGTTGTATGTAATTATATTTTCCTATCTTCTTATTTTTTTACCATTTTTTCTATATATATATATTTTTTTCGCATATTTTGAACATATGACTTTAGTATAGCCAACCCGTGCCATTTTAAACATGTTTTATGGGTTTGTTTCCATATTAGTTCTCAGGTGAATGTTTCTCTGTACTTCATCCTTTTTCTTAACGACTTTTCAAGTTGTTATTTTTATTTTGAAAAAGTATAAAAGAAAAAAGATTTAACCCTTCGAACGTATAGTTTCCAATTTCTACTTCGTTTTTTTTTTTACTTATTCAAAATACAGGTAGTACAGACCACTTGATAATCATGGTGGATAATTAGCGACTGCTTTGTATAAGTGCACCAATGTAGAAATCATCTGATATATAATTATATGCTGTAAATAGCTCTAAATTTCTGTTCTTATGTGATGTTCACTAATATTCATTATAGGGTAATAAAATCGTTAACTAACCGACAAATATGTTAATAATTTCTATTATAATAACTAAAATCATATTAATAATTACTGTAAATAAGCTCCCAAACTTGTGTATGCATGCAAATATCAAATACGGATATCGCGTGCTTTGTAAATGATAATAAAAAAATGTAGAAATCATGTTTGAATTTTATACTTACAAGTGTGTCAGAGCTCGTTTTGATTACTTGCACTCACTGGTGGGGTTGGATTTTGTAAGAAGCAGTGGATTATTGAGACATTTTTTTTTCCAGAAAAAAAAAAGTGACCAATGTGGGATTTGATCCCAGGTCGTGATTGTTTAAAACCGACGGTTACACCACTCACACACATCCCCTTCTACTTCTCGTTGTCGTTTCTTATCCTCATGTGCAAATATTACACGAATTCCATAAGTCGATGCTCCTCAAACTGCTACCTCGTACTAAGGAACTGTTGTAAAACGACATTTGAAAATTATCCCGCATGAGTTTCTTTTCAACGAAAAATCAAAATTTATTCCAAGGAGAAATTACGATTATTTTCAACCTTAGGGATGAGGTATGAATGGATGAATTGTGAAGAGTAATGATAAACTTGGAATAAATTTAGATTTTTCGTTGAAAAGAAACTCATGCGGGATAATTTTCAAATGTCGTTCTACAATCACAAACCGCATTATATTGTAATATATTATAAGGAACGGTTATAGATCAATATGAATGAAATCTTTCCAACTTTCTTCAACACGAGAGGGACATATGTTTCTTGTCGCTATTTCAACCCCTTGATTACCATTTTCTTCAATCCTCTCATCCTTTGAAGTGACTACAACTTGGTAGCTAAGTTTTGGTTCTTTATCTCACCTGTGTTTCTATAGGTTCCCATCTTTGCCACGAATTGATCAATATTTGTAATTATTTAATCTATTATAATATAATGCGGCTTGTGATTGTAAAACGACATTTGAAAATTATC
>CP092868.1:11011326-11056130 GCA_030710605.1 Cordylochernes scorpioides | reverse complement strand
CTCTCTTCTGGCACAAATATTTACATTTTAAACTACCATCAAGTGTTAAAACGTAGGGGAACGGAATTTGAACCATAAAATCGAGGACATACCTATCTTCACAACTAGATTAAATCTTGATTAACCAAGGTGGGATGTTTCCATAAACTGCATTCATTCTTGTGACGTGCACAATGTCTTGGGTTCTACAATGTTTTCTTTGTCCTACAAATGGCTTTATATACCTCACCTCAAAGGCCATTTCTTTTCATGTTCTGGTACAACCTGGTAGGGTCTGATGTATTGTTTATTTCCCACATGTACTGGTGTGTAGATCCATACCAAGTCTCTTTGTGAAATATCAATTCTTGGATAATATTTTCACCAGTTTCTGTATATAGGTGAATAACCTATCTAGAGGGGTTTCAGATTGCCTCCTGTGGATGGTGTGAGCCAGATGGGAGTGTAAACAGAAGTGAAGACGGGTAAGATTTCATCCTAATAACATCTGCTTAAGATTCACAGCCAATATGCCACAGTTTAGCCTTGCATTCAAAGTCCAGTATAATGGGTATATTACACATTATATAATAGATGATATATAATCAATAAAATGACGTGTGTCGAATACATACAGTAGTGTCAAGCTGTGCCCCATCTTACAGAAAAATTTATGTACAATACATACCATAGTTTTGTTAATGGTTTGGTGTAGCATGGTTGAAAGCATTATCTACAACACTCAGTTGGAATTCCTTTCAATATAATTTTAGTTTTTTCTTCTCATTGAACTGCACATATTATAATAGAATATAATTGGATCTTGTTGCAGATAGTTTGTGCCATCTATCTGAATAAAATGATATTTATTCTGGTAGAAAGCAATCATCTACTCTTAGTTGGGAGATTTATTATTTGATAGACTTTTATCAAATTGGCATTTTCTACTAACACCCAGTCTGGACACTTCAGGTATGTCTATCTGTAATGAGAATGGAATACTCTCACAACCAGTAGTTTATAGAATATATAGAGTAAACCACTCTCTAGTGAAACTCAACTTTTGTTTACTATAGTACTACACTATATATTTTTTACTCTATCCTCAAAATATTCACATTGTATAATAAAAGAACAGGCATACATGCAGAAAAGGGCTTCCTCTTAATAATGGTCACTTTTATTTAATTCTCTCTATATATTAATGACCTATTTCCATACATTAAAGCTGAATATCAAAAGTAGTCATTTTTTGAAATCATAGATTTTTTTTTTATCATTATATGTATCTCTATATCTAATATAAAATTCAAACCAAATCCAAGGCAAAGCTTTATTAGTTAGATATTGAAAGATATAAAATTATTTTAAAACACATACATATCTCTTTATCATCTATATATATAATTGCCTTATTCTGTCTGAAGCTCACGGATAGAATGCGCGCCCATTGGCTGCCGGCGAACACGTGTCCTCCCTGCCCCCCTCTAGACAACCCTGTTATCAGCAGTGTGTTACATCCACCTGTCTATACAAACCACCCTGTCTATAGCGGTCACCTTAGGCAACCCTGTAATCAGCAGTGTGTTACATCCACCTGTCTATACAGACCACCCTGTCTATAGCGGTCACTTTAGGCAACCCTGTTATCAGCAGTGTGATACATACACCTGTCTATACAGACCACCCTGTCTACAGCGGCCACTCTAGACAACCCTGTTATCAGCTGTGTGATACATACACCTGTCTATACAGACCACCCTGTCTATAGCGACCACTCTAGACAACCCTGTTATCAGCTGTGTGATACATCCACCTCTCTATACAGACCACCCTGTATATAGCGGCCATTCTAGATAACCCTGTTATCAGGTGTGTGATACATACACCTGTCTATAGCGGCCACTCTAGACAACCCTGTTATCAGCTGTGTGATACATCCACCTGTCTATACAGACCACCCTGTCTATAGCGGCCACTCTAGGCAACCCTAGGAAGCAAGATGTATACAAGGTGTAGACAAGATGAAGATCTAGATGAAGAATAAAACGTTTTTAAAATATATTCGCACTCGGGTAAAACCCGGGCGTTGCCCGGGCCATTCGTCTAGTATTATATAATTACAAAGTTTACGTGACAAAGTCTATAATACTTTGTTGCTTTATAGTGCACTTCAAGCATTGCCTTTCAAATGAAATTATTATTTTTTTCCAATTCCAAATATTCTTCTTAAGTCTACAGGGTGAAGCAGCTATTTGAGAACACACAATATAGGTGCCACACTGTGTTATAGTAACATAGTTTTTTTTTCTGATCAGGTAGACATGGCAGAAGCTACTCTTATGCAAGAAATAAAGAGGCATGCAGTTATTGTCTCCTTGGCTGCAAGACACACCAATTCAGAAACTGCTGCTTTCTTGAAAGTCATCTGATCATTTGTTTTCAAAGTTCGAAAATAATTAGGAGCTGCAAAGTGTGATGTGGCGGAAGTTTCTAAAAGGAAACAACATTTTCAAAAAAAGAAAAAAAAAATGTTCTGAAAGTATCAGGATGCCAGACTTTAAAAGCCATGTCCAAGCTGCCATTGAGAGGACCCTGGGATGTTGATGAGGGCACTCACCAGAGAACTGCAGGTTGAGAAGGCTACCATCTGACGTGTGGTTCATGAGGACCTCCATTACAAATCATACGTGATGCGGAGAGAACAGTTCATATCTGAAAGAACCAAGGTGAACCACTTGACCAGCGAAAAGCACCTTCTGAACAAGCTCAAACATCCCAAGGAGCCAGGAATGATCTGTTTGTTTCTCAAAAGAGAAGAACTTTGTTCAGGATCAGAAGGTGAACCGCAAAAATTATCAGTAGCTGTGTAAAAGACCTGATGAGGTACCTACAGTCATGCATACCAAATTTCCAGTATCATTGATAGTTCTTGGTGTTGTTAGCAGTGAAGGTGATGTCTCCACATCCTTTTACTCCAGGTGCCAGTCAATGACGTTGCTTACACCGAGGTCTTAGCCACAGTTGTCAAGCCTTGGATCACTACTGTAGCACACGGGAGGCCATATGTTTTAAAGACTTAGAACCATCTTATACAGCCAGAACAACCTAAGAATGGATGGTTGAGAATCTTCACGACCATGTCACACCTAACGTTTGACTCCCCAGCTCACCAGATATCAATCCGCTGGACTATTACGTGTGGGACGTAGTTGAGAGGGACTCCAATAGTCATTCCCACAACACAGAGCTGCTATAGTGGAAACAATGGTAAACATTGCCAAGGTCCATCTCATTACTACCTGCAGTCGGTTTCAACAACGTATAGAAGCTGTTATTGCCGCTGATGGCGGGTTCATTGAATAATGTTGTCCTTTAGGTGTATGTGTTCATATATATAAAACTTAAATATGTAATAAATGCTCTTTCTTCTTTATCTATTGATTTTTTCCCATGGACATCAGTTTGTTCTCAAATAGCTGCCGAACCCTATAATTCATTATAGGGGTAGTTCTTCATTTTGAAAATCCTAAATTCTTTATAACAATTGGTTTGGTTTTATTTATAAAAATGAAATTTTAAATGGAATGGATTTGGGGATTATATATATATATATATTGAAACAGCAAGTAGGTAAACAGCGTGGTAAGTTTCTTTATTGGGAACTACGAGCTTTCGGACATCAGCTGCCCTTCATCAGGTACAATTGTACCTGATGAAGGGCAGCTGATGTCCGAAAGCTCGTAGTTCCCAATAAAGAAACTTACCACGCTGTTTACCTACTTGCTGTTTCAATATATTGAGCGTGGCTATAATTATATATATATATATATACCCTAGGTTTGTTATAAGAGAAGGTTCATTATAACCAGGGTTATTTTTAGAGGAGTTCTACTGTATATGTATTGGATAGGTATATTTTGCTGGGAGGAAATTAATATTGAAAAAAAAAAAAAGGCGGCAAAACCAGCTTTGTCACAGGCTGGTGGAGACAGCCAATATTGTTCCAGAAGTGAACCTTCCTCTAAGATCAACAATTTAACATGAAGATACAAAGAGCCTATTGATGTTTTTATATCAATAAATCTAATAGGAAATTCTATTGTATCAACACTGAGAATCATACAGCGCTGTCTTTGATATTGAGATCAACCATCATGGAAGGCCCTGCACAACTTCTGACTTAGGAAGGCTGATAGAAGGACCCTTAGAACTGACTATTGGTTTATTTGCCAGACTACTTTCTTTATAACTGTGTGCAGAGAATTAGCATTGTATTTTTTAAAATTATTTTATTCAGGATAGAGGATATTTTTCCAACCATTTACAAAACTTTCTCTCTAATTTTGATAATTAAAAAAAAAATTGAAAAGACACATATTTTAACTTGAACTGATTGGGTAAAGGTTTTTTTTTTTTCTTATCCCTAGTACACGTGGTACAGGACATGATAATCATAGGTAGAAGTAGGCAACTGCTTTTACTGTAAGTGCACCACAAATGCACTTACAAATGTGCCAGAGCCCCGTGGGTGAAGGGTGCATCTATGAATTGCTGACTTCAAGAGTGTATAAGCAAATATTATCATGGAATCTAAATACTGTGAATTATCAAAAAGAACAAAATGATTAACCAGCAACTACTTTACAGGCACAACAAAGTACTTAACAGCAGCCTTCTAGTAAATATTGGCATCAACCTTTTAGTCATTGGGCCAGCTGAAGATGTCACAAGTCCACTTTATAGGGGTCTTCACAGGTTGGCTTACTGAATGTCAGTCACAATTGCAGGGACAGATTTCACATACAGTTAAACCTGTCTATAGCGCCCCCTCTATATAGCGCCTTCCTCTCTATAGCGCCCAATTTTAAATATATAGTATGATGCGATTTACATTAAAAGTGACCTGTCTATAGTACCCTATTTTGGTGAGTCCCAAAAGGGGGCGCTATAGACAGGTTTAACTGTAGTTGTTGGATGAAATAAGTGTCTTTTTCTCTATTATAACAGAGAAGCATAATAAACCTTGAGATAATACTTCACCCCGCCACAGTTCCAAATACAATCCCCTGTATAAAAACTTTGTTTCCTGATTTAATCCTGAAAGTTTGAGAATCTTGACATATTGGTCACATGTGGGGTTGGACCACAAGAATTATCATTGAAAAATACAATTAAATTATAAGAACAATGTGGAATGCTGAGATGTTTGAAAAGGAGAGATCACACAGGCAATTTTATCACTAAATATATTTCATATTTTTATTTAAAAATACAACTTGCCTGTCGTTACACACAAATAGTCAGAAATTAAAGGACCCAAAAAGTACAATGAATTTAGCATCGTAACATGTTATAAATATATAAATGAATCAAAAATTTGAAATAAGACAAAACACCTATATGTGGCTTAAGAGAGATATATATAACTAACAACTTGATTTTATAAAATATATTCATGGAAGTATATATTTAACCAACAATAAAAACATCTTGCTGCTCCATCAATTTAAGGCACAAAAAAAAGTTTTAGCCAAAGTCCATCATATCATCTATCTCTCTTTGAGAGAATTTATCCTTGTGGTCTTTGAGGAGTCTCAGGACGGACCTGAGGACCTTCCCCTCATGATCCCAGTCCGTCACTCCAGGGACCTGGAACCTGTAGTTGAGGACTTGGTGCAGGGTGTCACGGAGTCTCTGGACAGTTACAGAGAGAAATAATTTAACATAAGGCACCAGCTATATATATAACTGAAGTATTACCTCTTTTTCAATCATTTTTCTAATCCCAATCTCATATTTTAATGATTAAATTCACTAGGAAACACACCTGATATTGAAGATGTTTAACTATACATAATTTTTTCTTTTTCCAATAAGACAACTTTCTATTGTCCTTAATGCAATGTGAAAATTGCGCTAGTTCAATTTCTAATATACAGATTGGCCTAACTGGCATCTCTGACAATTGTCTGCAATGTTTTCTCAATGGAGTAAAGAAAGTTATTTGAAAAAGAACCTCGGGTTGTGTGAGGGGTAAAAGTAATCAATTCCATTTGTAAATATTTCAGTTTTTACAGGTTATTGATTGTTCTTTATAAGATATTCTGACTGTAAGAGATGTGTTGTCCTTCTAGGATATCAGTAAGGTCTGGCCACGCCATCAGAACCCTGCTGTTGAACCTGCAGTACTAACACAACATTACTAAAAGAAAGGCCACTGACCCAAATCAGCAGAGACAGTCAATGGTTTGACAGGAGTCCCTTTTTTTCATGTGAATCAATTTATCCATCTACACTTGAACTATATTTACCGCATTTCTCTCTCTATCTTACTTAGAACTGTTCTTAACCCCTTGTGGCCCCCACCCCCTATATTTTCACAATTATCTTCAAGTCCTTATCCTCTAGCACAATTAAAAAAAAAAATCAAATAATGGTAACTTCTAAAGTATTTGTCACAACTAATTTATTTAGCTGGTCTATTGTCATTAGCTTTGAGAAATGAATGATATCTGCCATCAAATACTGCCTAAACTAGATGAAAATACAAGTCCCCAAGATCTCCTAGTGCAGAAACACCCTCTTTGAACCATTTGCTGACAAAAGGGCAGAAGCATTCATCTGGATGTTGGGGATTGGAGAGCTCAGTAGCCATCCAGCCACGAAGAGAAACCAACCCCTTCCTCAAATGTGTCTACCAAGACAGAAATCTTTAAGTAAAAACTTTTTATACATTTAAAAGGGCCACTAATTCAATGCCATGGATACATTTCAAGCCAACAAAAGGCTACTTTTAAAATGTCACCAAAGCTAGGGAATACTGAATTTGGGAGGATTTTAGCAACAGCAGTGCGAGTGTCTTCATCATTCAGGGCCAACAACTCTACTCGAAACACATTGTGAAGCCAGACCAACCAATTTATATGATTATACCACCAAACACACCATTTGACAATCACATTAAGAAAGGGAAGAGTTTAGGCTAAACCACAAGTAAGCAGGAAAATGTACCTGGAGCACAGCGGCACTCGAAGGTGTAGCCTTGATCTCAGCCCAGCCATCCACCTTTATAACAGAGCTGTCTCCAGCCTTCCGGACCTGCAAGTCCTTGCTGAAGAGGATCATGGCCAGGGGGTTGATGTAGGTGACGTCGTGGATAAGAAAGTCCTTCTGCTTCATGGACTGGTAGAAGACAGCCCAGCATCGGGTTGTCAGCCCAGACTGGCACACTGAGGATTTCTTGTGGATGAAGCCAGGGCCTTGCTTCAGGACCACTGCCCTGCACACACTTAGTGGTTAATTATTATATATAGATGGGTCTAAGTATTGTGTGATACTCACAGACAGATGGGAGGTAATATCAGCTGACCTAATGTACATGTAAATGACCTTCAGATATGAAGGCCAGCTGCGAAACAAGCAGAGTAACTGTCGAATAAGCAGTCGCGGACCAACAGCACAATTGTTAGAAGAGGAGTAGACCTCTTTAAAAATCCTGACTTCAACTGACCCAGTTGATGGACCTCAGCAAGGGTCCCACTCCAGGGATACGGAGGAGCTGCGTCTGTACTCATGTTAGAGTCGGCAGCAAAGGCGTCTGCTTCCATGTTAGAAACGGCCTCAAACTACAGGCAAAGTCAGACTTTCACCAAAGTGTGCCTGGATCATGGTGCCATGATCAACGAAAGCTGCACCCCTACACCCCATTCCATGAGATCAGATGTTGATTTGCATGCTGCATCGCCCGTCGCGCAGAATAAACAGGGGCGCGTTCAGGACTTATAGGTAGAGGGTTCTGTCCGATAAGTATAATACAGTCTCCACAAACTTCTAACTTTGCAGCTTCCAAGCAATTGAGAATTTTGCAGTGCAACATAAATGGATTGTGCTCAACAGCAACAAAAATAAAATTAGAAGAAATAATGGAAATAGCTGAAAAACAAAAGATACAAATTATAGCCCTACAGGAAACCAAATTAAATGAAAATACAATCTCAAATACAAAAACTACAATATCCTCAAAAAAGACAGAAATAAAGAAGGGGGTGGCCTTGCATTTTTAATCAAGAATTTGTACTATGAAGACATAACCATTAATATTCCAAATACATCAGACCTCGAAGCCCAAGGTATCAAAGTCTACCTCAGTCAAAACAAAACCATCAACATATTCAATATGTATCACCCACCAAACAATAAACTTATTGACGATGGAACAATGGCTCAATTTCTTACAGACAACACTATTATTGTAGGTGACCTTAATGCCAAACATCAACTATGGGGATGTTCCATGCCAAACCCAAGAGGCAAAATACTTTCAAACTTATTTGACGACAATGCCTTCATGTGCTTAAATGATGGGAATCCTACCCACCATTCCTACAGCTATAATACTGCACAAGCACTTGATATAAGTTTCTCCAGTCCTGACATTTTCCACAAATGCAAATGGCAAATATTAAAAAGTATTGGAAGTGATCATTTGCCTATTTTGATAGAAATTAGCACCAAGACCAAAACAAGCTCAATTAAAGAAAAATTCTGGAACTTCAAAAAGGCTAATTGGAATCTTTACCAGCAAAACACCAATGAAGACTTTAGAAAAGCACCCACTAGCATAAAAGATCTGGAACAAAATTGGATATCTTTCAAAAACACCATTATTAAAGCAGCCAAAGTTTCAATACCAAGAGGTAATATTAAGAAATGGATTCCAAATTATACACACCAGGCAAAAGATATTCAAACACTTATAACTAAAAGAAATGAACTACAAAAAAAGTGCACCCAAACCAAACAAATTGTAGAACTGAACTGAACATTGTGAATGCAAAAATAAAAAGGTTATATGTAAATATGAAAAGGGAAAAATTGAAACAAACTTGTGAAAACCTGAACCCAAGAAACCCAAATACAAAACTTTGGCATTTGGCAAAACAAATTGACAGATCCCAGTCACAAACTGAAAACACAAATATGATTAAGAATACAGATGGTACCCCAGCAACTAATGACAAAAATGCTGCTAATCTTTTAGGTAATTCATATCAAATAAGTAGTAAAATCAAATTTGAAATAAAAGATAAGAAAGTTGAAAAAAAGGCCCGAAAGATTATTCATGACTGTAAAAATATCACCAGCACTCATAATATTTTCCATGAAAAAATCAATATGAAAGAGCTAGATTATGCATTAGAAAACACTGACCTAAACAAGACTCCTGGGTCAGATGGAATCCATGGCCAAATGATATCAAACTTGGGCAAAAATGGCAAAGAAAGACTTCTTGATATTTTCAATAACTCCTGGAAAACTGGAAAATTGCCTCAAGACTGGAAAACTGCAACAATAATTCCTATTAAAAAACTTGACAAATCTGCTGATGACCCAAAAAACTACCGACCTATCTCCCTCACAAGTATTTGTTGCAAATTAATGGAAAAAATTATACTCAGGGGACTCACTTACCACCTCGACACAAAAAATCTCTTACCAGAAGAACAATATGGATTTAGGAAAGGACATGGGACAATAGACCAACTCTTATTTTTCACACAAAAGGTAAAAGATGCACAAAACAGAAAACCAACTAACCACACCATAGCTGCTTTTTTAGACCTTACACAAGCTTTTGATAAAGAGTATGGAAAAACAAGTTAATTACAAAATTATACAAGCATTTCAAAATTGATGGAAAAGCTATCACTTGGATAAATGATTTCCTTAAAAATAGATACATCAGGGTCAAATATAATGGAACTCTATCTAAAACCTTCAAATTGTACCAAGGATTACCACAAGGATCAGTCCTTAGCCCAACTCTCTTCACCCTATTTATTGCAGGCATAGAAGAAAAAATTTCACATAAAACCAATATTGGACTTTTCGCTGATGACATTATTCTATGGAGCAGTAACACTAACTGGAAAAAAGCTGAAAGGGATTTGAACAAGACTCTTCTCCACCTAGAAAAATTTGCTAATAAACATAAATCAGAATTTAACCCCCAAAAATCTGAAACCTGTCTTTTTACTACCGATAAGAAACTATACAAAATAAGGCCAAAAATTATTCTGAAAGAACAACAATTACAATATAATAAACATCCTAAATATCTTGGCTACACCCTGGATCCAGAAATTAACTCCAGTAAACATATTGAAGAAGTTATTAGAAAAGGAAGAGACCGACTAAAAATCCTGAAATATATTTCAGGAAGAGAGTGGGGAGCTGATGCAACCACACTAAAATTAACTTACACATCTCTAATTAGACCTATCCTGGAATATGGATATCAAATCTATGGTACAGCATCTGAAACAAATCTAAAATCACTGGAAAGGATACAACTAAGTGCAACTAGAATTATTACAGGTCTTCGAAATACCTGCCCTAACGATATTGTACTTTACGAGGCAGACATTATGCCCTTAAAGGATAGAAGAAGCTACAATCTGCCAAAATATATAAACAAAATCAAGAGTTATGGAAACAAACACAGAACTTCCAATTACATACTTAATTGGGAATCCAATCTAAGACTCAAAAAAGAAGGCCCTCTCCACCTGGCCAAAAGAAATGGATTTTTAAAATATAAAGTAGGAAAAAATTATTTAGCAGAAAAAATTTCTCCATGCGAACCACTACAAAATGTTATTTTTAATGCCTCTTTAAATGAACCCACCAACAAACAATGCCAAAATCCAGAATACTTAAAACAATTATCATTAGAAATAATTAATAACATTCCTAAAAATGCAATAACTATTTATACCGATGGTAGCAGAGACGAGCTAGGACACACTGGCAGTGGCTGTCTCATCAAAACCACAAATGGCATTGAGAAAATGAACAGAAGAAACCCAGATTTTTGCTCAGTCTTCAGATCAGAACTTATAGCCATCTATGAAGCCTTAAAATCCATCAGAAATACTAATTATCAAGATATCTGGATTCTTACTGATAGTAGAAGTGCCATACAACACTTGAGTCACACAGGGGAACTCAGAGACAAAGTAAGCAGGAACATAATTGGCTATCTCCAAAAACTCTCAAAAACCTCAAAAATTCACCTTCAATGGATACCCTCACATGTTGGAATTGAAGGCAATGAAGCTGCTGATGTGCTAGCGAAAAAAGGCACAAAAGAACCCTTGCCACAGAAAAATAAACTTACTTTTAAAGAAATAGAGACAGTAGGCAAAACAAAAATAAACAAGAACTGGAGGATCCTACCTAAGCACAGTTGGTACAGTGGAGTGAACCCAGGATCAGCTCTGAACATCAGAAATAGACAGCATCAAACAACACTAACAAGATTTAGAACAGGCCATCTCAAGCCATTGAAGATAGAAAATAATAACAAAATCTACCCCACTTGCCCAAAATGTAGCTTGGCACCTGCAGCTCCAGAACACATTTTGGCTTGCATTAGATGCACTAAACAGGACCTTTGGGAGAGGCCGCTGCTCATCATAAAACAGCTCGAGGAGCATGAACTCATGGAATTCGTGTAATCTTTACACAAGGGGATAAGAAACAACAACAACAACATGTAAAACGTGTTTTGACAGGACATAGAGAAAAATCTGGAAAAGATATTTATCGGATTTTTAGCCAACAAAAAATAAAATTGACAGGTTCTGGGCAAAAATAGTTGTTTTTTTGTCAGAAAATGATGATGACAATATTGTTGTATCATGTTTGATTATCAGATACAAAATTATATCGGGAAAAATATTCCAAAAAGCTGAGACCACGGGTGAAGCCAGTTCATTTTAGGTGTGCAGGAACAAAATTCTAACAGAAAAACATTCATTCGAGCAGTAGACACAAAGCCAGATCATCTCTTTATAAAAATATCGCTTCTCTGACACGAAGTTTGGAGCGGGACGTTTCACAAGAGTGACATCCACGGCGCCCATTTATAATTGTAACGAATAGTATTTGAATAAAAACATTTATTCGGGTAAAACCTGGGCGTTGCCCGGGTCATTCGGCTAGTTATAAATAAAAGACAATTCACTGAGGAAAGAGTTTATTAATAAAAGAGATTGATCTAAAATATTATTGATAAAAGAAACTCTTTCCTCAGTGATTTGCCTTTTATTTATAATTATACCGAAGGGATTATATTAATAAAAAAGATGATAATGTTCGATCACATGCTGCAGCACCCGTACTTAGAAATGCTCAATAGCTGCCATATAGCCCAGACATTGCTCCTTCTGATAACTATCTCTTCCAATCAATGCAACATGGCCAGGCTGACAGCACTTCTCCAATTTCAATGAAGTCAAAAAATGAATCGATTAATGGATAGCAGACAAAGAGCCGTCCTTTTTTCGCGATCAGATCCATCGATTGCCAGAAAGATGGGAAAAGTAGTGGTTAGCAAAAGACAATACTTTGAACATTGAATGTCTAATCAATTTTTCACAATAAAGCTTCAATTTTCAGGGGAAAAATAGCACAAACTTATTTATACTCTTAATATTTAAATAAAGTATCTCTTCAAATGTTCTGTGCTGAAAGCCATAATATATGTGTGGGAAGACTGGGGCTAGATATCCAATTCATGGGAATAAGGGTAAGTGTGACAGACTTACTGCTTATTTGCAGAGTTGCGTGCATTGGAAGCCATTGCTAGGTTGGGGTAGAGTCCAGCGCAGATGATGGCTCGACGGAGCTCTAGATCATCTGAAAAACATAAACACAACCTTTTATTTTAAAAGATTATCAAGAGATAGGAATGTCAAAATTATATCCAACCTGAAAGTTTATTCCAAGTACATGTGATACAGACTGTGATCAATCATGGAGACTACTTTTACTGCAAGTGCACCACATGTTGAACCATAGCCCTATTTGGTCACTTGCTCTAACTGGTGGAGTTGGACTTTCAAAGGAATCAATTTTCTAGAGAAAATGTGCCAAATGCAGGATCCTGGGTTGTCAAAAATCACCAGTTTATACCATTCCTCAATAAATCCCCTTTAACAAAGATAATTACAAACTTTGATTAGCATTGTAACATATTAGGTAAAATTTGGTCTTATTATTACCTTGTGTCTTAAAACAAAAATACATGAAAACAAAAAAGGTTTTATGATATATTGTAATTTTAATTTAATTGAAAAATTGTCTTTGTGATGTATAATCTTTATATATAAGGAAGTAACAACAAACTTCTTAACTATTTCCAACAAACTTCTAAAAGGTAACAATTAAGTAAACTTGTGAGTTTCATCAGATAACTTATTATGGCTTTATGTTTCTCCACACAATCCAAATTTCATATTCACTTGATGTTTACACTTACCTTTATATTTATTGTAAAGTTCTATATCTGCTTCTTTTTTCACAAAACCTATTTTCACCAAATCTTTAAAAAGTTGTCTTCTAAAT
The DNA here is from genome assembly GCA_030710605.1 of Cordylochernes scorpioides. Taxonomy (NCBI): domain Eukaryota; kingdom Metazoa; phylum Arthropoda; class Arachnida; order Pseudoscorpiones; family Chernetidae; genus Cordylochernes; species Cordylochernes scorpioides. The sequence continues at coordinate 11,042,738 of CP092868.1, read as the reverse complement.
TTATCCAAATCCTGAAACACAATTTGAAACGGGTTTCAATTTTTATATTCATATAGTTTCTTAAAATAATACTAATGTAATAGAAAAGAGAAAGTTAAATAATACATACAATCATTGTTTTAATTGAAATGTGATTTATAAGGCAATAATCTTCTCGCTCCTTTTTGGTTTTCAGTTCCTGCACACAGGGTGAATTAGGCAGGCTGCCTTTATTGTACTGTTGCTTCTTACCGAAATCTGCTGGAAGACATTGGCAACCAGGAGGTGATCACTGTCCAGCTTGTCTCCCAGGATTCTCTTGGTTGCTTCCATGTCTTTCTCACTGCCCTGAGGAACACACCACCACCATTCCCTAATACTTGTATTAATACCACCTCATGGGGCTGTCCTTTATTGACAACCATGAGTGCAACCTACATTTAAAAAAAAAAAAGGATTTCAATGGCTCCCCAATTCTGTAATAAGTTTGAGACCGCACCAGTGAGTGTGGATAATGGGCTCTGGCACCTTTGTTAGCGCAACATTGAATTGCTCCTTTACATTACTACATAGGACATGTGGGGGTCTAAGCAGGCGGCATGATTATCATGGCCTGCACTGCAGCAGCTACGGAACCATTGCACTTAGCCCACACACAAGTAAAACACTTCTCAAAAACACAGAAAAGAATAGAACCTCATTTAAATTGAGGATTATCACAAGAACATAGAAATTGATGGACAAAAGTTAAATATATAACCTGAAATGGATAAAAGAAAGAAGGCAATAAAAGAGATAAATAAAAAATATAGTAAAGCTTTTGATTGTGCAAATCCCACTAAACTATGGACACCACTGAGACTTATGGGAGCACCAGAATTGTTCTGTTTAAGGACTATATAACAGAACAGGAAGCCACAGGCCAATGGGAACATTGATTGTGTTCCTCGATATGATGCTGATTGAAAACATGAACGTTAGCATTTTCCCATAGTTTTAAGCCAATTTTTCCCCTGATAATGCAATTAACAGTAGAATGTGGTATGTTGGTTAATGTTCCTTTGGTGGATTCTCTCCGACAACCATTTCCTTTTTCTTTTTTTCCAGTTGGAGTTAGTTTCTTCAGACACCTTTTTCCAGAGGAATTTTTTTTTTTTAATTTATAATTTCATAGTAATAAAAATTCTTTTTTTTTTTCTTTATTATTTGACTGAGTGAGCATTTAGTAATAACAATATTCTTTCATAATTTTAACTATTTGGGTAAACGAGTATTTCTCCTCAGAAAGACTGAAAACAAATCTTTTAGAAAATCTCCCTTATTATTTTAGGTATCTCAAATATTTAAAAATCGTTTTTTCATGAGATAATAAATCAATGTTTGTTCTTTCACACAAATATATAAAATCAATTAAATTGCTCGTCTTTTGCAAAGACAAATTGTTCTTTTAAAAATGTAAATACCTCTGTTTATATTTTGTAGCATGTATTATATATATATATGGTAATAATATTTTAATACACCTAGAGAAATAACCTTTTTATAAAAAAATATATATATATATAATTGGCAAAATTGGGATGCTTTGGCTTTTATGAGCTTAAGAAAAAAATGCAAACAGCTTTCCCCAACTTGGCAGCCATACCTGAGTGTAGAAGAAGATGTCCCTTTCAGCGAGGGAGGCAGCGATGGTGAGGATGGGATCCAGACATGAGAAGATGGCTCCCAGGATGATCATCTTGCCAGTCTGGGGGTCCAGGGGGAGGCGGGAGAGGTGGTGGCCCAGGGGGGTGAGTTCTTCACTTGGACTCAGGGCATTCTGCTCACATCCACACTTGTAGCCTGGTCCCACTAGGAGCCTGCCTTCACAATGCCAGCTGGAGTGTATTGCTAGATCCAGGCCCAAATGGGGTTGATGGTAAAACCATTCATTTTAAACAGCCATGACCTAGGATCAAACCCCACATTGGACACACTTTACTGAGCCCTATTTCTTGCACAAGTCCAACCCCCACCAGTTAATGCAAGAAACCAAACTGGATTTGTGCAGATAGGTAAATGTTGAACCGCTTTTTTTTTTTTTACATGTGTAGACCTATGGTGCACATAGAGTAAAAGCATCACTAACTACCCACCATGATTGTCTATATCAAGTGTACTTGGGATAAGTTTTAAAAAATGTTTCTCATTGTAAATATACACAAGGTGATGTGGAATGGCTTATGAAGCCAAATATAAGAAGGTATGGGAGAAGTTCTTTGGATGAATGAACCACAACCCACCAGAGTTTTAAGGAATTGGGTTGATGGACATTGTCCAGAGGAAGGTTATAGAGCCTGGAATATAACCCACTACAGTAATGTAGTACCAAGTGTGAGTACTAAGTGAAACTAGTACCATTATATACCAACCAGAGTCTGAAGGAAGTGGATGGAGCTCTTGACATTTTCCAGAGGAGGGACAGAGAGGGCCTTCTCCAGGAAGGGGATGATAGATCCCAGCTTGAGGTTCTGAGGGCCGGCCGGTGAGTTGGGAGAGGGATGGAAGGTGCGGCACCCACCTTGATTCTGAGGCAGAGCACCTCCAACCTCAGGTGGCAGATCTCAGGTTCAATGTGCTCGCTCATCAGGTGGTAGCGGGCACTGGTGAACAGACGGTAGCACTCCCCGTCTCGCACACTGCACACAATTTGCTTAACTATGATTCTTCCATAGAATTTTATGAAAGATGGTGTTCCTCTCCCTATTCTGATACAAGTTGGTGATGTCACATTGTTCCTTAAAAAATATCATATGCTGTGTGCACAAGCCAAATAAGCATCACAATACATGATAGTACTTGAATCATTTGTATTTGAGAAGTATGTTTGTGTATATATATTAAGTTACCATGTAATTAAAGGGAGAGGTTTTAGTACATATGTGTATTTGTGATATTTGAGGAGGATCTATTAAGCACTTTCATGATGGGGGCAAAAGAGAAATATTTGATAAGGCACAATTTGGATTATAGATTATAAACACAAGGTAAAAAGACCAAATCCAAATAAATAAATAGTGTGTGACATTTCGGTAACAACGCTGTCTCTGAAACATCACACACTATTTATTTATTCGGATTTGGTCTTATCACCTTGTGTTTAAGAAAAATATTTGTTTTACTTATTGTCTGTCTCACTTTTAAGAGAATAAAAAAGTGAGCCTACAAACCTGTATTTGGTTCTATAGCACATCCCTCCATGACGGAGATATATTATAGAAAGGGAAGCAGCTAGCTACCTCATTGTCTAGTGGAGTGTGCTACCATTGAAGGCAAACCTTAAATTTATGAGAACACCATTTAAACTTAGGAAATTTTGATTGAAACCATCATTGACTCTAAAATAGCCAAATTTTGTAACAACTAAAATTAAGAAATGGGTGGGTAATATAGTGATGTGTCGTTTACAGCAGTAAACTACAGCTTAGATTCTCTTATATATATATATTTAAATTCCACTAGAATATATTCAAGAAGAGCAATCATTGTGGAGTTTGATTGCTGGTCCATCCTTCACATCTCTGGTCAACAAAAAAATGATGACTCACCGCCCGGCTCTACCAGCTCGCTGTATGGCGTTGGCCTTAGAGATCCAGTTGGCTGAGAGGGTGTTGAAATTTTTCTCTGCGCTGTACTGCGCGGTGTTGGCCTTCCCGCAGTCAATGACGTACACCACATCCTCAATGGTGATGCTGCACACACTTCCTTTATATCACTTCACTCTTTAATGGTTGGCATACCAATTTCCACCAGAGAAATCAAAATAGGTACAGGGTGCTGATATTTCAGATGACATTATCTCTTATATCGGTTACACATCCTTTTGTGTTGCAGGTAAACATGGCAGGGCTTTAAAATACTGGCATCTCCTTGGACAGAGATTTCTGCCTTCCTGAATGTAACTTACACATTCATCTTCATAAGAGAGAGAAAAGTGGGGACCACTGTTTCCCACACTAAACGAAAGTGTCATCTGCATTGAAACAGTCACATTCATGCTGCTATAAACAAGAATATGTGAGAGAATATACTATGTTGGCCACCATTTGAAATTTGGATCCCAAGGACCATCGAGTCATACAGGATCCCCTGACATCTCTTGGACAAATTCAAACATCTATAGGAGCCTGAAATGTTATGTTTCTCCAGAGAAAAACCTGGTCCAGAATGTCTTCTTACTTATCTCCACTCAATTATATTATGGGGTCAAGTCTGTGGATCTTAAGATTTTTTTTCTGCTACTTTCTTCTGGGAATGAGTAGGGCTCATCGATGGATGAGCTAAAGCAGTCAATGATGTGTTTTGGGTTGTAGGTGCAACCACTCTAGAAGGTCATCATTGTTCATAGATGGCCAGACTTAAGTCTGGAAACCAAGGATTGCTGTTCCCTTGGTAGGACAGAATTGATAAGTTTTTTTCTCTACATGGCAAATGTGGTAATTATGAGGTTCAGAAATAACACACTTTTATTCATTAATGTCTTGGTAAGTCAACTATTTTTCTAATTGGATAGAAGGTTGGAGAGGAAGAAAATATATAAAATAAAAAAAGGTAGGAGTCAACTCTCAAAAAATGTTTAGGGAGAAAAGGAGAGGGTGAAACAGTAGAGACAATCTCCTAAATTATGTCTAAATAAATTTGGTCCCAGGTTTAGCCAGGCTATGGTCCCTGTAATTTGGTTAACTTAGTTAGCAAGAAGCAAGGTAAAACATCAATGTTGACAATGTGGCCACATGAGAAGAAAGGGAGACCTGGTCTCAGCAATGTTGGTGGCCAGGATTATCTTGCAGACAGGGGCAGTTGGGGTCTTGTTGATGGCTTCTCGGATTTTCTTGTTGAAGGGCACCATGGAGTGTAGGACGTAGATCTGGTACCTATACATTGCTGGAAAACAAATTAGGATGATCTCACACTTGAAGTCTGTAGAAGTTAGAATAGACATCAAGTCTTTAGAAAACTTCACTCAGGAGAGAAATACCAAATAATATACAGACAAGAAGGTGTGAGTTGCCCAAACATCAATAGAAATATATTTGTAGCAAACAGTTTTTGAACTTATAACAGATAAATAATAAAGTTGACAAAATAAAACAGAAATACAGTAAAACCCCTCTATAGTGAACCCCAACGGGACAGAGCTTTTGGTTCACTATAGCCACAGGTTTAGCCTTTTTTTTTTTAAATTTTTCAAATCATTTACTATATAATTAAAAGACAGCCATACACATAGGAAAAAGCAGCCACTTAATATTGGTCACTTTATTTTAAATCCCTAAACTGACATATTTCCTTACATTAATGCTGAATATCAAAAGTCATTTGATAATAGGTTTTTATCATTAGCATACATGTTTATATATAAACTTAATTTAAAAATTAAGACAAATCCTAGGCAAAGCTTTGTTAATTATATACAGTAAAACCCTGCTAATACGAACCCTGGATATAACGAACCTTCCCTTATAATGAACCCACGCCGATTCCATTCCATTGAAAATACCATCGTTATAACGAACTTTGCGATTTTTAGAATAATGAACTACCCCTATAACGAACCTATTTTCGGTCCCAAAATAATAAAATCTATTTAAAATACTATGCTTATAACGAACTTAGAATTGTAATAAATATAAAAAAATTAAAACAACCAAATTTTGAGCATGTTTCAGCTCGTGGATCGCGATTTCAAAACAATAAATTTAGCGGCATTGTTTGTTTTGAATTTTGCACTTTATTTTTGCTGTATGATGTATAAATTTTAACACATTATACTTTTTATTAAATAGAATATATTTGCATCCATTAAATTTTAAATATAAAAATACAAATGGCTTCCAAAATGAAGAAAACAAAGGCATTTTAAAAACAAAAGCGTTATTTCTTTTTAAAAAAAGCCATTTTCAGAACTTTTCAAAGTGAAACAACACAGGCAAAATGTTAAGAACATATTAAAATAAGAAAATATAACTTTTCTATTATAAAAGATAAAATATAAAGCTATTAAAAATTGTTACAAAGAGGAATCAACCTCAACTTTTGCTGCGATCGCGATCGTACGTTTTAGGGCTAAAAAAAAAAAATCCTAATAAATTGTCCCGTTAGAAAACAAAAACTATTTTTATGCCATTAACTATGGTGATTTTAAAGTCAGCAATGTTTTGCATGACAGGTTAAAAAAAAAAAACGAAATCTAGACCTAGAAGAATATGTGGGAAAATGAAATGGATGAAAAACAATAACTTTATTTGAATGGTGCAATGCTTGAAGAATGCTTTGAAGCAACAAGGTGTTAGAGCCATTTTTCCAAGTAAACAATGTATTATATAATGTGATAATGATGTTTTGAAATCATTTTATATCTTTGAATATATATTTAATAAAACTTTGCCTAGGATTTGTCTTGATTTTTAAATTGGACATAGAGGTACATTATGTTAATGATAAGAAGAACCTATCATCTAATGATTTCTATTATTCAGTATTAATGTAAGGAAATTGGTCAATTAAGGGAATTAAAACAAAGTGACCACTATTAAGAGGAAGCCTCTTCTTGTGTGTATGGCTGTCCTTTAATTATACGGTCTAAAAATTTTGAAAAAAAAAAAAAAAAAAAGCCAAACCGTGGCTATAGTGAACCAAAAGCTCTGTCCCATTGGGGTTCACTATAGAGGGGTTTTATTGTATTTAAAAGGTATAAGAGTATTTTAGAACATCTTTATCAAAAAATAAATAATACTAAATTTATTTGAAAAAATGTCTCAAATACCATGTTGGTTGAAAGTGAAAATCAGAAGTGGCTTAAAATATCGTTATTTCTATCAAAGGAATAAAGTTCCGTGTACTCTGAATCAAAAGTATCCGATACCGAAAAATCAGATGCGAAACATGTTGATACGCTAGTAAAATCGCCTTTAAAAAATTTGAAATTGCAAACACAAAATCTGTAGTTAAACGGGCGGCCAGCAGTAATATCCGCGAATCCTGAATGAGTCATATCTTCTGTTCTGAAAATAGAACTGTAGCAGTCATTTTTGACAATTTATAAATCGATGTGTTGTGACCCGTGAGATGTTTAACGGGTTAATAAGTATTTTTCCTCCATTTCCAGTTTCCACATATTCTTCTGAAGTATAGATTTTGAGTTTTACAATGCAATAACGCACCATCTATATAAAAGGAATGAAGACATTAAGATGCAAGTGTTTTTTTCACAAATAAATCCAACTTCTGCTGTCCTTACTGCGATGGAAAGATATTAAGAGGACTTGGCTCATCAGAGATGAACCCTTCCAGCAGTTTCACCCATTTAATCTACCATACCGCTTCCTTAGAGCTCTAATACTGTATTGGATCATTCTGCTTTTATATGCTACACGGAAGGGTGGAATCTTAGAAATGGTATTTAAGCAAACTATGGACATAAGCTTTTAGGACAGTAGATTTATATCTAAATATTTGCATTGAGCAATGCTCTTCCGCAAACAATAAGGGCAAGTTAGGCATTAAATAATACAATGCAATAACTATACAGTAACTATTTTATCTGATTGTACAGTGCTGTCGATAAATTTGGATCTGCAATTGTTCCATTGTGTGATTTTGAAGGGCCTCTGTGTTCATTATATTGAAAGACTGCTCTAAAGGATGGCACAGTTATAAGGGAGAGAAGAATTCATGATATTTACACTGTATAAATTTATATATGTTTTGGTGTGTTAACTACAATCACAATAGAAGATTGGAGAACTTCTCAATCTCCTACCTAAACAAGAAATCTTGGTGGTGATTGATATTAAATTGATATTTAAAAGGAAAGATTACTTCTGTGCTTCTCCAGGTCAGTTTTGAGGGCGGTGATTTCGTTCCAGCCTGGGAGGAAGACAAGGATGGCTCCCATCTGCAGGCAACACACACACTGGTTATCCAAATCAGGTCTTGGCTGGGGACCATTTAAGGCAGCTCAGAGAATGCCATGATGGCCTCAGATAGAACTACCCTTTAATGTCAAGAATCTGGAAATTTTGGGCTTTAGGTGTGGACAGTCAATGTCCTGGATGTGACACCTTTCTGTAGAGGACTGCATCATGACATGTTTCGTTATTAGGACTAAATACTTTCTTCCCTTACTTCAAAAGTGCTTTAGTAAAAGGTTACACATACATGGTGGGATGCCACCAGCTGGGTGGGAACACTGCAGAAATGAGGGGACAATGTGATGACATCATGTCTCCTCTATCTTTCTCCGAGCTAATATCAAATAAATGTTGTTTTAAACAAACATATATTCCAGAATGGCCTCCAAAACCTCACCCTGAGAAATATATAAAGGCCAACTGCATGTAGATTTTGGACTGTTGGCATTTGTCAGCATTAAGCAAGCAGGCTATATATCAAGAGGTAGTCAAAAATGTTTAGTCTAGTTAAAAAAAAAAAAAGGTAAAGAATGGCCAAGGGTTAATGAGTGTCTCAAATAAGAGAGCCCCTAGGATCAAATATAAAACCAAGAGCTGTGGGTGTACAATGCAAAAGTGTAGATGAAATGTTTATATTACCTTATGTTTTTCTTTAACGGCGGCCATTCTAATTTCCTTATCGCAGATGGAGTTGATCAGTTTACGGATAAACTTCATGTTGATGACCCTCTCCGGCCACAACTTCAAAGCGTCGAGTTCTTCTGCACTCAACCTGACACACACATGCCTTGTCAGATTCATTCTAAAAATGATCCAAGCATTTACTTGAGCTAAACTGTACTGTTTCGTTATTTGGCAACAGGGAAGCTATTTTGGAAGTCTGGGACAAAAACATCTCTCTTGTATATGGCATGTTGTTGTTAGCACTCATCATGTACAGTTCAACATTTGGTGACACTATGGACAACTATTCTCCAATTTAATTTGTTAATGACTATCACTGGCAGCTCATCAGGTGATCTTCTGGTAGCTTCTTTGATACCTTCCAGGCAGCTCATTTTTACATTTTTGGGCTTCTAGGGATCTACCAGGATCAATTTCTTGTAAGATTGATATATTCTCCATTTTATCTATCCAAGGCACTCTGTGTAGTTTTCTGCATGTCCACATTTCAAAAGCATCAATTCGTTTTGCTTTCCTCAGCATCCAGTTATTGCATCCACAAGAGGTGCACCCATATTACATGTAGATATAAATAAATGTTTATTCCACGGAGTTTCTATAATACGTATTTGACCCAACGATAAAACACCATAGAAAATTAGGCCTGGAAGGAGTCGCTGCCTTAACTTTGATTAAATAATCCAACATTGGCTAATTTGCATATTTAATTAGTTTGACAAAGTTTTTTTTCACAATATCGCAACCTGCTCTGAAGAAACTTTAGACAGGATTTAGAGTTAGGTCTGGAAGGAGACCTGTTTACATACTGGAATATGTAAATTAGTCCAACAACAGGCCAATTTTCAGATCTTGATATTTATTCTCTTGGTTCAATAGGGGCATTACTGTAGTTTGGTGATTGTTATCTGGTTGTAAATTACAAAGTTCTGATTATTTAATAATACATTAAATTTACGATATTGAAATGCTTTTGACTTTACACAAAAAAGAAAGGGGGCCACAATGGAAGCTGTTTACTCATATTGAGTTCTATAAACTGCCGGTATGAAGAGTCATTCCTTTAAACATTTATATTCCAGTCTTTACTTGATTTATCTCTCTCTCATAGCGCCATCTAGTGAAGCAAAAATAAATTAAATGTTTATTTAACTTGCTCCGTGATATTTGGCCAACCCAATTTCGTGATAAATATCAAGGTTGGACAAATATCACGGAGCAAGTTATATAAACGTTTAGTTTATTTTTGCTCCACTAGATGGCGCTTTGCCATCTAAAAGGCACATATGCTTTTGGTCAGGTATGCCTTCATTATTTTTAATATCAACACCTGACTTTTTTTTCTATTGTTTTCTCATATATATTGTGGCAAAGAAATAATTTATTATTTAATTTAATTATTCAATGAAAATATTCAACAGATTATATAAATATATATTAATCTGTTATGTAAAATAATGATCAAAATATTTCTTTGCTTGCTTGCTCAAGATTCTCTAGCTGTAGATAGTTTGGTTGAGTTGTTAATAATTGTCGACTTGTCGTGCTGACGTCATCAATAAATACTTTCACATCCCCAGATATAAAAAGACTTGATTTTCTACGCTACAATATATATTGCAATAATTCAATATATACATTTATTTAAGGCACAATATCTCTTTTACAAAATGTGACATAAGGTTTTGAAATAGTTATTATATATACGAGGGTGAGTAGTAAAGTAAGGTCTTCTACGAGATAATTTCCGAACGCGCATTGCTAGGTGAAATCCGACAACACCGCTGTCTTCCTTGGTTCCCCCTCTACCGTCTAGAACCTTCCCGGTGATCTTGGGATGCTCAGTCACTGTCTGGCAGCCGTTCGCGATGGAGCTTCCCCTTAGCTCTCCCGCCAAGTGCGAGTTGGGCTCAGTTAAACGCTTTTTAAATGCGAAAAATAATTCTCCGGTCGAAATTCACCGTCAGTTAGTGGAAGTGTATGGTGAGAAGTGCATGGACATCAAAAATGTGCGGAAATGGTGCCGGGAGTTTAACGAGGGGCGGATAAACGTCCACGATAAACAGCGGTCTGGGCGGCTGAGTTTGCTGGAATCAACCGTGGCTCGAATCGACGAAATGGTGCGCGCAAACCGGCGGATAACCCTTGAAGAGATCGAGGATGGCCTGAATGAAGATTGCAGCCACTTCTCCATGCACAAGATTGTGTCTGAGACCCTCGGCTACAGAAAGGTGTCCGCCAGGTGGGTCGACAAGTGGCTCAAAAAGGCGGCGGGAGAGTGGTACAACACCGGAATTACAAAGTTGGTTGAAAGGATGAAAAAAGTGATTGAGCATCAAGGCGACTATGTAGAAAAATAGCAAAGTGTCCAACCTTTCCAATGATGCATAAAAAGTTGTGATTAAATGTGTTTTTCTATGAAAAAAAAAATATGAGACCTTACTTTTCTACTCACCCTCGTAAAAGGCAGTGGTAAACATCTAATATAAGTGATAAAAATAATGGAAGACACAAGGGAGTATTTTTATACTTATTTTGTTGCTCGAGCTCCTCGTAGAAACTCTTGAAGTGTTCTTTCTCTCTTTCAGTGAGCTCGGACTTCAAATAGCCAGGTTTGCTGGCACCTCTGTGGACACCACACAAACAATACATCATCATCGTCAACAAATGCTGTTCAAGTTGTTAGAGGAAAAATACAAATTGTGAGAATTTGCAAATAAATATATTTTAAATACCTGAGCTTCAAGGAAGTGGTGTAGACTAAATTTCTAAAAGTTATTATGAATATTGTTGCATCATGGCTAATGAACCTATTTTATTTTAATTTGTAATATTATTTTTCATATATTTTAAATTCAAATTTATATTTTATATTTACTTATTTTATTAAAGAGAATATATGTATTATAGAATCACCATTTGTATTTAGGTACACTGTGTGACTTCACTGCTCTCTTTGATGTGAGAAATAAATAAATAATTCTGGAGGCTACTTAGAGTTATCTCATTATTCCTTTATATAAATTTGTAGAATGGTTGAAACACGCTCTGGTAAGATGCAAGACCCGGCACAGGAGAGAATCAAGGTTGAAGAGTCTGCCAAGCCGCAACCTGGTGCAACAATATATATATGTAGTATATTTTGAGTTAGATAGTTAACAACCTTCTTCTAATATTTATGTTAACCCCATATCTATATAAAAATATGTATTGAACTTGTAACAATGGAAATGACAAATAAAACAAAGGAGTAAAGGTAGACCAGACGAACAGGTGTTTATGATAATGAGTTCAATCACCCCGTCAACAGGTGGCCGGACAGGTGGCGTGATTATGGGAGCCAATCAGAACTTGCCACCATATGCGGGCGTCCCATATATAAAGCCCCCAAGATGGGACAAAAGTAGTTGTTTTCAGAGCGACGCCGTTATACGGTCGGACGGATCTCTCACCCCTCCCTTCTATCCGCGTAGGCTAGGGCATCCGTGACGTCCGTGGTCTACCTCTACCTCTTGGAGCTACCATCTAGACCTGCCTCTGTCTCTTGCTGTCCCTGTGCAGGAATCCCATCACGCACCCACTACCACGACTGCCCAGTACATTCCACATCGGGATTACTACATATATATATATGTATATATATATATATAAATTATATATACAGGGTGTACCAGGTAAATTGGGAATTTCAACAATGGTATTTTAACTGAAATTTTTTGCAAGTAAAAATTAAAATATCCGAATGAAATTTGACACAGTAGTAGATAAAAGGATATAGTTTTTATTTATTCAATGTAGTTTCCATTATTAGCTACAACAGTCTCGAGGCGAGTGCGGAATGAAGCACAGGCCTTGGCGACGATGACCTTGTCCATTTGGGTCATCACCGTGTGAACTGCTTTCTTGACAGACTGGATGGTGGTATGAGGAGCTTTGTTGACATCTCTCTCAACAACGCCCCATACATAGTAGTCGAGGGGATTGCAATCTGGAGAATTAGGGGGCCAAATATCAGGACCCCAGTGACTAGGGACGTTAAGTGTCAGCCACGATTGTCTTTTTTGCCTTATGGGCTGGAGCTGGGTCCTGTTGGAAGACATACTTCCTTCCTGCGGCCACCATGTCCATCCAAGGCTTCACAACGGTCTCCAGAACATTGATGTAGGTGTCAGCGTTCATCCTAAGGCCCTTCTCGAAGAAATGGGGAGGCATGACATCACCTTCACTGCTGATAACGCCAAGGACCATTACGGAGGCAGGAAATTTCGTGTGCATCACGACAGGTATCTCTGAGGGGTCTTTACAGATCCAGCGATCATTCCTGGGATTTACCTTTTGGTCCACGTCAAAGTTCTTTTCGTCAGAGAAGAACCTTAGCATGCCAAAAGAGTCGTGTTTCAGGTTGTTGAGGAGGGCAGCAGCCTTTCCTTTTCTGTTATTCTTCATATTCTCAGTCAGCAACTGACCTTTCCGAAGGGCATAATACTTGAGACCAAGGTCCTCATGGATAGTTCTGACAATTGTCATAGAGCCAACGTCCATTTCCTTGGCTATGGCCCTCATGCTCTTCCCAGGGTTTCCATCAATCTTCTCCTTGACATTTTTGACAAATTCTTCGCCTCTTACCCTGTCCGATCGACGCGAGTGCTTTTTCCTTGTAGCTATCCCCTCTTTGTTACTGTCGGCCTCATCAAACTGCTTCTTGACACGATAAATAGTGGTTTTGGGCAACTTAAGAAACTCCACTATCTCTTTGGGGCTCCTTCCGGCGCGCAGAGCAATGATGATGGCAGCTCGATTTTCAAATTCTCGGTTACTCTTCATCACTACACTGCGCACACATGTACTGTTGCATTTTACATGAATATGGCTACGTAATGAAAAAAAAAACAAGTTTTTAATCTCAAGTAGTTTTTGTTTTATGGACTGTCAAAGTTAGTCCCAATTTACCTGGTACACCCTGTATAAATACATATATACGTAACACTATGCGGCGCTGAGTTTGTGTATACAAAAATGTAATGCCTCGATAAAGGTTGGCGTTCAGCCAGCCGAAATATTGGCAAAATAAATATTTTATTAAATCCAATATATGCCTTTTATTATCTAATATATATATATATATATATATAGTGTTGGAATGAAAATGCCAACTATGTAACCTTTCTCTACCTATAAATATAACTTATTAGATTCAGGCATTAAGTTCTTGGACAGGTGAAGCTTGTAGGCCGACATATTTGTTATGATATTGTAGCAAAGAGTATTTATTATATGTAAGGATTATATATTTATTTTTGATACTCTGAAAACTTCCCCCATTGCTTACCTTGTATCTTATAAATGTTGACTTTGTGCTTGTGACTTAAATAAATTGCTGTGTCATTCTGAAGTTTGTCTTTCCTCATTTTCTACGTGACAATATTATTAAAGCTGGTTAAGTAGGAATTGATTTTTACTTGAAAAAAAAAAAAAATTGGTGCAGATAGATGCCGACCTATCTTATCTTAATATAAGATGACACAAAAAATTCTTAATCACATCAATTTCACTAAAAGAGAATTTTCATTGGCTAATACAACTATAAATGTTATACATATAAAATTGGAATAGAAGTTGAAATAACTAGATTGATGGGGATAAAAAAAAACAGCATGATAAACCACCAAGAATGGAGTTTTAATAAGATGTGTCACCTGTCTCTTACCTGCAATCTTCCATTATCAAGCTCACCATGTCCTCCAGGTAGTAGTTCTTGATTGTGTGCTTCCTTCTTACATTGATATCAAAGACCTGGCAGTTATCTGGATCAACAAATATGCTCTATAAGCGACAGAATATTTTATCAACACATTATTAGGTTTGTTGCTCTGCTCCCATATTTCTCATTTTGCCTTCTCTTTTTTTATGGTACAATATTTTAACCTGAAATGATATAGGTGATTTGGGAATTATACAGGGTGGCCCAAAGGTCCAGAAAACTCTCTCTTTTTTTATTAAAAATTAAAAGGCAAACTAGAATAAATATTGTTGTGGGTCGGTGATGCAAAAGAACAGCCATATAAGTGATTTTATATAGTATTATTATTAAATATAAGGATATATATGATGACACAAGAATAGCAACCGCACACAGCAGTAGAACAAAAGCAGGCTTAAGACTATATACAAGATGACGGCGGCAGAAAGGGGGGGGGCCGTTCCCATTGGTCAGTTATCTTCATGCAGCGCCGCCACGCGGCCGCGTCCACGCTTCTCTCATCATTCCCCCACTGAAGCGCTGGACTGGAGAACAGTTCATGAAGTCACAGGCGTTCTTGTGAGCCACTTTGCTCAGGGTCTTGGTGAAGACGTCGGCCAGGTTCTCCTTTGTAGGGATGTAGACAATCTTGATCTCTCCGCTAATTATTCTTTCTCTGACGTGATGGTATCTTATGTCAATGTGTTTGGATCTGTTGTTCTCCACATTATTTTTGGAAAAGTCTATAGCGGATCTATTATCGCAATGAATTATCAAGGGAAAGGCAAAATTCGATAAGAACTTTAATTCTTTCAAGATGATAGCGATCCAAACTGCTTCCTTAGTGGTCTGGGATAGCGCTAAATATTCTGCCTCCATTGTGGAAAGTGAGACACACTTCTGTTTGCTAGTCTTCCATATGACTAAGGAATGTCCTATAGTGATAGCGGTCCCACTATTGGACCGTCTGTCATTGATGTCGCTAGCCCAATCTGCATCACTGTATGCACAAACATCATTGGAATCAGTCCGGCGATAAACGAGAGATAGATTTAAGCTGCCGTGTAAATATCTTAAGACGTGTTTGGCAGCTTGCCAATGTCGACGTCCAGGGTTGCTGGCGAATTGAGCTAATCTCGTAACAGAAAACATTAAGTCTGGCCTAGTACAATTCGCAAGATAAAGGAGTGACCCGATTAGTTCCCTATATGAAATAGCTTTCATCCTCTCTTTCTCTTCTTCATCTGTGAGGCAATCTCCTTTTGAGATTGGAAAACTAATGTCTAACGGTGTGGATACCGGTCGACATTCAATCATGTTCAAACTTAACGTTATCAAAACTTTGATTACAGCTAAGTTAATAACAGGTGCATAAGTTTCCTGAAAATCGATTCCTTGTTTCTGTGAGAAACCTCTAGCAACTAAACATGCTTTGAAACGCTCTACATTTCCGCTCTCATTTGTCTTCACTTTATACACCCATCTGCTGCTAATCGGTTTCTTTCCCGGCGGTAATGTTGATAACTCCCAAGTGCCTCGTTCCTGAAGCACTCTAAGCTCATCTTCGGGAGATTGGACTGCCTCTTCAAAACTTTGCGGCTCGGTAACATCTAAAAAATTTAACTCTACTCTTGGTTTACCTTTTCTCCCAAATGGATTTCGAACAATGTTTTTGGAGGTGGAGGGTTGTGGTAGAGTGTCCTCTACCCCCACTGAATCCAAATTACTCGGCAATTCATTCTCTAGGTCGTTATCATAATTAGTCTCAGGTTCTAGCCAAACGTGGTTGTACCTTTCCGGTTCTGTCTCTTTGACTATTTTGGTCCACTCTAGTCCAATTTTAGACTCATCGAATCTAACATGTTTTGTTTCAATCACCTTTTGTGATTCTGGGCACCTGAGACGATATCCACGTGTTTGAGTGGAGTATCCTACCAGAATACATCTACATGCCCGATGGTCTAATTTTCGCCTTCTTTCTCTTGGTATATGGCTATATGCCAAACAACCAAATGCTTTTAGGTGTCTTACACTAGGATTTCTTTCTAACCAAAGTCCATCAGGTACTTTGTCTTTTAGAGCAGCATTATAACATTTGTTTTTAATGTAAGCAGCTGTGTTTACCGCCTCTGCCCAAAACCTTTGGGGGAGATTAGCGCTATGTAAACAAGCGCGGGCCATGTCTAAAAGTGTTCGATTTACAGGTTCTGCCACACCGTTCATTTGCGGAGAATACACGTTTGTGCGTTCATGCTTTATCCCTAGTTTTTGTAATTTGTCTTGGAATTCTCTATTGCAAAACTCAAGTCCATTATCCGATCGTAACACTTTAATTTTATTACCAGTTTGTCTCTCTACAGTGGTTCTATAGATATCGAAATGTTTTAATACCTCATCTTTGTTTTTCAGAAAATACACAGTAATCCTTCTTGAGAAATCATCAACAAAAGATAGAAAGTATCTATTGCCTCCGGTTGATTTTACCGGCATTGGACCGCAAATATCTGTGTGGATAAGCTCCAAGGTCCGTTTTGATCTAATATTGCCTAGGTATTTATGTGACGCTTTAGTGGATTTAGCGATACAACAATCGTCGCATAGGCCTTTGTCTCTAGAGGAAATTTCTAAGCCTATTACCAGCTCCTCCAGCGCCATCTTTTCAATGGCGTTACTGTCAATATGGCATAACCTTTGATGCCACGTTCTCAAGGAATTGTTCTGAAAATGGTCCCTTTCACTATTAAATGCTGTTTTACTGGAGTTTAAGGTCTTACCTTTCACAATGTAGAGGCCATTTACATTTGTCGCTTCCGCTATAATCCTGTTTTCTGGGTTGAAAACGCGAGCTACCATATTACGAAAGGTCACACGGTTGCCGTTTTCTTCTATCTTGGAGACTGACAGCAGATTCCTTCGCACATTTGGGACGTATAACACATTGTTTAGCTTGATTTCGATGCTTTCATTATGGATAGACGCCTGGAGAAATATGTGTCCATATCCTTTGGCCTCAGTTGTCCCACTCGCAGTCATGATAGGATCAGATGACATCTCCCGAAGGTCAACGAACCAGTCTTTGTTTCTGCATACATGGTTGGTTGCTCCGCTGTCCAGTAGCCACGAATCCTCGCCGCTCGTTAGGTTGAGTGCAGCCAGGAAGTTATCTGATTTGTTTACCTTCCTCTGATAATGCTGATTATCGCGGTTCCTAGTAGTTGTTTGCTTCATTCCTCGGCAGTTGGTGGCGATGTGGCCGATCTTCCTGCATCGGTAGCATTTTCTTCGACTGTCGGTGCTGCTGTTATTTTGATGCTTGTTCACCTGTAGCACCTCCTTGGATGAATCCTCTTTTCTGGATGTTCTTCTCTCGTGTTCCGTTAGCAGGACCTGCCTTACCTTGGATGACGTGAACTCATCATCCGTCATGTTGCTAAAGTTCATTATAATCCCATCATAGGAGTCTGGTAGTCCAACTAGCATAGAGTATGCCAGATCTTCATCCTTTACTTCACATCCCGCTTCTCTGAGATGATCATTGCAGGTCTTTAATCTTGATATGTAATTTATCATATTTTCTTCTTCGATGAACTTGATGTTCACGAATTGTTTCTTGAGTTGAAGAATTCGCGCCCTTGATTTCGGTTCAAATATTTGTTCCAGGGTCGTCCAGGCTTCACTTGCAGTCTTACAGTCGATAACGTGTATTTGTTGCTCTGTAGAAATTGATAGAGCAATCGTTGCCAGTGCCTTTTTTTGTTTAATTTTTGTCTTCTCATATTTTCTTTGATCCTCATCAGCGTCGATCGTTTCTCCGTTAATCACACATTCCCATAATCCTCTTTCGATCAGAAGCATCTTCATGTTAAATTTCCATGATCGATAATTGCTGCCGGTGAGCTTCTCGACGTTCAGGGCAAGCGCTTGGGAAGATGACGCCATCTTGGTTTCACTTACTTTTCGTTCTTTTTATGCAGCTAACCACGCTCTGCTACCATGTTGTGGGTCGGTGATGCAAAAGAACAGCCATATAAGTGATTTTATAAATATAGTATTATTATTAAATATAAGGATATATATGATGACACAAGAATAGCAACCGCACACAGCAGTAGAACAAAAGCAGGCCTAAGACTATATACAAGATGACGGCGGCAGAAAGGGGGGGGGCCGTTCCCATTGGTCAGTTATCTTCATGCAGCGCCGCCACGCGGCCGCGTCCACGCTTCTCTCATCAAAAATTAACCTAAAATAAAATATAGTTTTTTTTTTTTATTCTAGTTTGCCTTTCAATTTTTAATCTAAAAAATAAAAGGGTTCATGACTTAGGGGCCACCCTGTAGATAAGAAAAACAAGATCAAATTAATAAACTGTGTGTAACATTTCAGTAACAGTGTTGTTACCACAATACTTTTGTCTAATGATGGTATGAACAATTACTGAAATGGCATACCCAATCTATTAGTTTAAATTTGGCTTTATCTTAATGCTTGGATGCTTCTCTTCCCTTAATTTTATATGTGACATAAATAATAGGAAAAAAATGGGAGGGGGGATTTCTCTCTCCTGATCGTGCAAATAAAAGTTGCTGATGACTTGCGCCATCTGTTGGAATAATTATCAATAAATCATTGATGATAAGGCACAATTTGGATTATAGGTTAGAAATACAAGGTAATAAGAACAATGGATTTGGTCTTATCACCTTGTATAATTGATCTTGATTTTTAATTATTGCAGAATAAATAAAACTGGATTAATTAAAATTCAATGATTAATTAAAATTTATTCTGACAGATGGTACAAGCCATCAGCAACTTTTAGTTGCAGGAGATACCCCCCCCCCCCCCCCCCTCCTTTATTTTGTCTTAATTTATCCACCTGATCCTAGTAAAATTTCTCTTTTATGCTATTTTCACATAAATAATAGAGTTAATCCAATTTTGTAAAGTGTCTATTCCCTATTTGAAGTTGAAATGGTAAGGTTTGAAAGATCTATCCTAAACTCATGAATAATGTATAGACAAAAAACTTTGCTAATATTGCAATAAAAGAGACAAAAACAATAAAAATCAATGTGTATCAAGAAGCCCAGAGAACTTGACCCACCAAAGTAGTGGGCAAACTTGCTCTGGTCCATGGAAGCACTCATCAGAACCACCCTCAGATCCTTCCTCTGCTTCACCAGTTCCTTCATGATGATAAGGAGGAAGTCTGTCTCCATGCTGCGCTCATGGGCCTCGTCCAGGAACACATGGCTGTATTCCTCTAGGAGCCTGGGGACACACAGCACCTTGTTGCGACATCAGTAACACTGTATTATAGGAGAGTGTTTCAACACCCCCATGTTGCAGCGACACCAGTGAGGAGATCCCCATGTCAGAGAAATGTTGCCACCCACCTGCTGGACTTGAGATTTTGCAGCAGGATTCCTGTGGTACAGAACAGGATGGAGCCATTCTTGCTCCGTGGGGGTTTCCTGGACAGGACAAACCTCTTGGCTATATGAGAGGAAAGGGATCACCAATACAATTAACACCATATGGGTACACCCGCCTTTGCTGGTCTCAAGCCCAGATGAAAAAGGAGGAGGGGGAGCAGTAACAAGCTCACTAAAAAACCTGGGCTCAGCTGGCCCGGCTGATAGTACCCTGTAAGGGCTCCAGGGGTACAGGATGAGCAGCATTTGTACTCCATGTTAGGAGCGGCTGCACATGGCGTCTGTTCCTCATGTCAGAGGCGGCCATTTCTTTTGGAGCTAAGTCGGCCTGCCACTGAGTAGTGCTCCCAGTCTTAATGACAAAGGCAGACGCATTATACTTCATCCAGTGTGGAGATAAGAAAGAAGAATAGGAAGACACCATATGGAAAACCTTAATTGTAGAAAATGTGTAACTTACAATGACAACTGTAAAGATACAGAGTTTATCCCCAGTGTCATTGTTGCCCTAAATCCCCAAGTGTTCAAAGTACAGTGGAATCCCCATGAGAGACCATAGCCTCATGGCCACACCCCATCTCACATCACACTCCAGGCCTAGTTATGACCAATTCTTTCAACACAACCATTGTACTAGTTTTTCCTTTAGGTGGCATACATAAGTTTAATAAGTGAACATTTTAGAAACACAAGGTGATAAGACCTAATAATTAGTTTGTGATATTTCGGTAACAGTGTTACTGTCGGACAAAAGTATTGATGATGGTAACAATGCTGTTACCTTGGTACATCCTTGGAGCATTGGCCACCCAGACCTTTCGGTCCATAAACCGGCATGTGATAGCATACCCATGTTACCTTGGTACAGTGGAGTGAACCCAGGAGAAGCTCTGAACATCAGAAATAGACAGTATCAAACAACACTAACAAGATTTAGAACAGGCCATCTCAAGCCATTTAAGATAGAAAATAATAACAAAATCTACCCCACTTGCCCAAAATGTAGTTTGGTACCTGCATCTCCAGAACACATTTTGGCTTGCATTAGATGCACTAAACAGGACCTTTAGGAGAGGTCACTGCTCATCATAAAACAGCTCGAGGAGCGTGAACTCATGGAATTCGAGTAATCTTTACACAAGGGGATAAGAAACAACAACAATGCTGTTACCCAAATATCACACTCAATTTGGTCTTATTACCTTGTGTTTCTAATCCTGTTATATAAATTGCACCTAATCTAAAGTAAACATTTTCTCTATTATTCTTATAATACCAGCCAAATGAACCAAGCAATCCTGGAGTTTTACATGAATGCATTTTTACCTTAGTGTATACGCATAAAATAAAATGCTATTTTTTTATTGGATCAAATAATATTCTTTATAATTATAGGTTACGACACTGCTTGGTTTGGGTTCTCCCCGATTGAATGTTTGCCTAACAAATAATGTTTTATTAAATGTTATTTATTTTGATGATATCTTGTTATCACTCTCTAAAGTGATAAAATTGAATGATAAAGCACAATTTGAATTATAGGATAATACAAGAAAATAAGACCTAATCTAAATAATTCACTAGTGTGTGATGTTTCGGCAACAGCATTGTCACAATCATCAGACAAAAGAATAAATAAAAAAATTTCACAGCAAGTTCTTTAAAAAAAAATCCACTTTTAATTCTAAGAAGAATATTTCAAGTTGTCTTAAAAAAAACTATTTTTCCTTATCTGTTATCCTGTTTAAACACTTGATAACAGTACTATTTAAGAACTTGCTGTGATATTTTTTCTCATTTATTCTTTTGTCTGATGATGGTGATAATGCTATTGCCGAAACGTCACACACTATTAAATTATTTGGATTAGGTCTTATATGCGTGAATTATTTCATTTTCAAAAATTCCCAGCATCTTATATATATATATATACACACTGCCCTAAAAGTTCATGTTTTCCACTTTAAAATAATAATAATCCAAAATTAGACACTATAATTCTACATGTACAACTTACTTATTCAGTCGAACTTTGTAGCCCACATTTTCACCAAGATCTTGCTTTCTTTCATCTGCTACTCTTTGAGCAACCTACAGCAAAATAACAACACCACGTATTAAGGCCCAAAGTTATAGAGAGAGATTGAGTCCAATATATTGTCTGTCAGTTATGTATGGTTTCAACTTTTAAAAAGTATAATCAATATTGTAACAAAAAAAAACTATTTATAAAAAACAAAATCCTCAATAATAAAGGCAAACCATGGAACAACTTCATAATAACTTCATATTTGAAAAAAAAAAAAAAATTCCAAGTTTTAAACTTCATTTTTATTAACAACAACATAACGGAGGTGGAGATGTTGTTAGAAAGGGGCTTGACTGAGAACTCAATCTCTACCACAGCTTACTGTGGTTATGATGATTAAAAATCCTGAGTTCAACTGACCCAGTTGATAGACCTCAGCAATGGTCCCACTCCAGGGATATGGAGGAGCTGCGTCTGTGCTCATGTTAGAGTCGGCAGCATAGGCTTCCATGTTAGGAATGGCCTCAAATTACAGGCAAAGTCAGACTTTCACAGTGAGATCATAAACTCATGGAATTCGTGTAATCTTTACACAAGGGGATAAGAAACAACAACAACATGATGGGACAAATGTTTCTCAAGTAATGTAGAGAAGAATTCCAAGGTTTGGTGTACATAACAACAACTACTGGTGAGGATATGTATCTACCATGATAGCACTCAGTCTACGGGGCTGGGTACAGACGATGTTACAGCGCTGGCCCTTCTGCTGGCAGGAATCCAGGACAAACTGGGGCAGCTGGACACATGGTGTTAGAGGGAAATATTGAAAACACTACAGAGACAACTTGTCTGCCACTATTAGACAGTGATTGGCTACTGCTGAAGTGGAACCTGTCCACGCTGGAAAATGTTTACTGGCCCTCAAGAGGTTTTTTACATGTCAACATTATAAAAATTTATTTCAAAAAAATATTTTGCATTATTTATTTTATATTAATGTCTTAATTCTAATTTTACATAAAAAAAAAAAAGAATTAATTTATGCAGCAGTCCTTTAATACCTGTTAAAAAAACACAAGTCTGTGCATACGCACAAACTTTCCACCCCCACAAATTTTACCTTTCTGAGAGCCACAAAAAGCTGAACTAGAGAACCTAAGGGACCATAACTTGTGGTTAAGATGAAATTATAATTCCTCGCTAGTGTTCTAGGACATGTAGATTACATCTGGTAAAGTTGTAGCGGCTCCCATATATTAACATTAATATCATATTAATTGTTGTCATATCAATATAATAAAATAATTATATATCATTTTAAATATAAAACATAAATCATATAAAATGTAAATATTTATCTAGGGGGTCGGTGGAAGGCTGGTTAAACCGTTTGGTTTTCGACCACTACGACCCGGGTTCGATTCCCGCATTGGACACTTTTTATGTTAAAAAAAAAAAAATGCTCCAATGGCCCCCCGATTCTTGCAAAAGTCCAACCCCACCAGCGAGTGCAAGTAACCAAACGGGGCTCTGGCACATTTGTAAGTGCAAAGTCGAACTGCTTTCACATGTGTAGACATGTGGTGCACTTACAGTAAAAAAAAGCAGTCGCTAACTACCCACCATGATTATCATAGCCTGTACCATGTGTACTAGGGATAAGCAAAAAAATATATATATATATTTATCTATAATATATCAAACACATATATCTAACATTATATAATCTAGAAATGATATTTGACCACACACATATATACAAAAAATAACTTCAACATGTAATATACACCAATTTAACCCTCCTGATAATTTGTATAAATAAATGTAATTAAAAGTTGATTTTACAATAAATAATTTGTTATATGACTCCGCTTATAAATCTATGCCGCCCACATAAATTGGTGAGCCGCGTATTTAAAATATAAACTTTAACGAACATTTGCAAGCAATCAAACAAGAATTTCAATTTGATCAAAAGTGAAAAATAAAATTACTCATAATATCAAATTATAAATATTTAAGAAATACATATTAAATATTTATATTTAAAACAAAAAATATAACATATTTCGCAATATTTAAAAACAACGAAAACGTACATCGTTTGGTATTTAATTCAAGGCAAATTTTCAACTTAAAACAAAATCGCTATCAAATATAATTTTAAGAAATTATTTATGTGGATTGTCGTTATTAACCACCACAAAGTAATTAGGTTGATAGAAATTTTTAAAAAGGGTTAAATTAAAATAGGTATAGAAAGATATGGCTGAATGTGAGAGGTGTGCTGGGTAAGAAGGGAGACCTGGGTAGTCTTGCCACAGCCAGTTTCCCCGGACACCACCAGCACCTGGTGTTTCTCCAACAGCTCCAAAAATTGCTGAGACACACACACATCTAGTTTAGACTTTCAACAAACATTTCTTCATGATCACATCAGGGCTGATTATAGATTTTTTTCAAAAAACATCCTCCAATAATATAATGAGTTCTTATCTTTATCATCTGGGGAGTTACACAGGAAAAATTAGTCCCAATCTGATTAGGTATAATCTCAATTATAGATTAGGTAGAATTTAGATTATAGATAGAAACAAAGGTAATACTCTAATTAACATCAGAAAAAAATCTAATGTTTTAAGCCAAATATTTGTGAGATAAGAAGTGTTGTAAATACACATAAGAGGACTATTCTTTACTGGCACTACACTAGAGCGGCCATGAGAGGACACTGAGGACAACACCTCTCTACCAATAATACTTGTAATTTTTAACAATTAACTACTCTCCAGTAAGATGACATTTCTCTCTAAAGGAAGTTATTGTCACTTACCTTGCGGTAGCGAAGCACCTCCAAATCTTTATCTGACTCTAGGGTACTACTGGAATTATCCTGGATGGCTGCTGCCGGCTCTTCAGTTGGTTCCGGCTTGATGATGTCCCACTCTTCTGGGTCCAGTGGGAGGACATCTTCTTCCGGAGTGATGGGGCGGAGAGGAAAGTACTTGTGTGGTTCATTCTGAACATCCCTCACGAGATAGTTCAACCTTTCCTGGAGCCTCTCTCCAATCTCCAGGAAGTCCTGGTAACACATGGGGTGATCATTTTGGGAGCCAACTTCCTCTGGGAACAATAATTCTGTTAGCCATTTGAATTTATTCATCATCTTCAGAGAGTTCTTGGCCCTCTCAACACTAACAGCTCCTGTTACAATCCCGGCAATAGTAGATACACTTAATTCTATAAACACTTGTTATGTTCTGAGAGTTCTTAGCCCTCTCTACAATAATAACTCCTATTACAATTCTGCTAATCCAGACAATGGTAGATACACCAATTGTATGATATGTTCTGAGAGTTCTTGGCCCTCTCTACAATAATAACTCCTATTACAATTCTGCTAATCCAGACAATGGTAAATACACCAATTGTATGATATTGTTGTGTGTCAACAAGCAACCGACCGGAAATACACGTGACCGTTACAAAATTATCTTAAATTTTGTTTATTATTTTATTTATCAGAGAAATGGCACCACAGAGATAACAGGTACAAGTTGTATTTGACCACGGACCACCGTTTTCGCGGAATGCTAACAAATACAACGTGCCAGTTATCGTTGGACCTTCGTGCATTTTATTTATTTTTTTTTTTTCTTTTTATCCTTGCCCGGCGAACGAAAGATGTCTTGTACCAGATCTAACCCTACCAACGGCTATACCGCAGAGAATCGGACCCCAACAACCCTCCAGAACCGGACCACAAGCCCAGCCCTGGAACGGGCCATGGTGACCATAGCCCACCAGGACAATGTACTGCAACCTACCAATAAATTGAGTTTTATATCCCCACTTCAGCCTCATCAATATGTTCTGAGATTTCTTGGCCCTCTCTCGACTCCTGTTATAATTCAGACAATCCTGGCAGACACCACTAGACCGACTGTCCAGTAGAGGTATTCCCTTATGGCACAACAACAGTCTCAACTCTTTGCAGTATTTAGGGTAGGTACCACTGAATGTGGTGGGCAGAATGTCTTATCCTCTAGTTCAAACCTTTATTCAAACCCTTAGGTCAGATTACCACATTCAAGTAAGTAAACATTGTTACATGAGCGGTCTCTTTCAAAATAATGTTCATCCCTTTTAATCCTATATGAACTAATTTATTTAGTGTTTTAAATTTAATATTTTCACCAAAATTTATTTAAAATCCAGACCAAACAATATAGTAAAGAAAGAAAAAAAAAAAAAAGAATGCATGAAGATGGCAACAAAATTCATGCATTGTGTGAGAAAAGCATTACAAATTTATAGTCCTGTGTCATTTCTGTAAGAGGTTTCTAAAACGTTGGACAAAAGTTACTAACTCATGATATTCTGGGGTATATATCACAATGACCCCCTTTCCTCCCAGCAAAACCCTGAACATTTACTTAAAACTTAATATTATGGGGAGGAGGTAAAGCCATATTAGCTCTTATATAATGGACCACGCACAAACTTTCCAAAACCAAAACTCGTGTAGATAAGGTTCAAGATAAGATTACATTTTCCCCCTGCTGCCATTTTATCACTTGTTCTAATCTGGTTCAGTGTTGTGATGAAGCTTTATACATTACAGTTTTGTATCTAGAGCAAGGTCATTTTATTAGGCTGATGTATATATCTTCACACTTGATTTTGATAAGGTACAATTTGGATTATAGATTGGAAATAAAAGGCCAAAACACCTAATTTATTTATTTATATTTGGTCTTTTTACTTTTGAATTTATTTCACATGAAAAAAAAAAAAAGGTATAATGAGGATATTTGATAGGAATCTCAAGACCCAATAAATATTTAGTCAACAACAACAAAAGTCTTTAGGGAATTAATACCATTTAGTCTTATACAGATTCTCAGAGTGGAAATGTAGGAATAACAGTAAAAATTTCAGTAAAATAAGTATTTAGTTTTGTTATTATTTTATTTCGACTTAGAGCGCTATGTCCCCCTAGGGACACTTGCACTACAAAGGTAAACTAAACATCGAAAGGAAAGAAATCTGAAATATGTACAAGAATTAGTATGCAAGTTTTAGTTAGATGAGAAGAGAAAAATATCAACACAATTGAAATATGTACAAAAATTATTTGCAAGTTTTAGGTTTTGTTATCAAATTTAGGTTTTCAAAGTACTGGAATATGGCCCCATCTCCTAGGAAGGGAAAAGCTGGAACCACACCCTAGATAACCAGAACAGGGCCGAGCAGAGACCGGGATAAGTCTCCTACTCCATCCTAATATGACCACTTACTCTCCCTATTTGCTACAGAAGACAAAACACAAGTCGAGGAGAAGCACTTCTTTATACAAGAGGATGATTGTACAAGCTTTTAGGTAAGACACTTCTATGGATACAAAATGACACAAGTGGCAATGGTATATATGAACCATTGCCACTTATGTCATTTTGGGCTTGTACAATGGTCCTCTTATACTTACTTACTCTTGGAAACAGCTTCTAAAGTGTATGACCTTTCTATTTGGTCAACAGCATATAGATTCAGAAGGTAAGGGGAGTAAACCACCACATTGTTTTTACTGTGAAAATGCTCAAAGAATGGACAATCTTTACCAGACTATGGCTGTAGATTGATTACCTTTGAGGAGCTAGATTGCACACCCCACTTGAAATAAATAAATATTCACAAGTTCAAGTTGATTTAGTGGCCCAACATCACAAACGGTTGAATGATTTGGTCTTGTTACCTTTTAATTCTAATTGTATCATTTCAGATCAGGATTTTTAATAAGAAATAAAAAACAGCATCTCCTGTTTATGCAACTGAACAATCCTGATGGCTAGGTTGTTTTGGCCACAATATGTAGGGAATAAATCAACCTTTATTAAATATGTACTTTGACACACACACACCATCAATATTCACACACAGCTCAATTAAATTACCTAGGTCTATATTGGAAAAAATGGAGGATTGGAATACCTTATATTACAATGGAAAAAAGCACGAATAGATTTTTAAAAATATATATAGAGAGACAAGATCAATAGAACATTACTTTATTTTAAACAACAAAATGAGAAGAAAAATATTTACATATTTGTTACAAAGGAAGCAAGGAACAGAAACCAAAAGTAAACCAGGTGAAACCAAAACAAAAGTTGATGATTGGCCAATAGAGGTTGGTTTCTAGTTTCCACAGCAACCTCGCACTTTCCCACACCTCTGCCAGTGAATTCATAGCTGTGTTTCCAAGTGGTTGGTAGAAGAAGGGCTTGTTGGCCCTGAGAGTGAGCATGGAGCTCTCACTTTCATCTTTTATGTCCACAGTGATAGTAAATCAATGGTGCATGAGGGGAACTGGAGAATCAACAGGAATAGGATAAACACTGAAGGAACTATAACACTCATTTTTCCCACCCAATGTTTCCCATACAAATTATCCCATCCCTACCCTTGATGGATAATTCTGATTGGCTGATTGCCAGTTAGAATGATGTAACAGGGAGGAAACTGGCCATTTTTTTCCTCAGTGTGTCTAAACATAAGGTAACAAGATGGCATCTAAATGAATAAATTATGTGTATCATTCAGTACCCTTTGTCTGAGGAGGATAACAACACTGTTAACAAAATGTCAGGCATAAATGATTCATTTAAATATGGTCTTGTTTACCTTATGTTTCAAATCTATAATCCACAAATTGTGTATACCCATTCATTTTCCCAGTCTCATATTTTAGTTATTTCATAAAAAAAATGATGTTATCAACAGAGTAGGTGGGAAAGAAACAGTGCTGTATTTATCTCCTGCTGATGTAAAATTTGGCCAACCTTTGATATCTGACTGATTGACGCTGGGAGTTATATATAGAGAGCAGATATTCCGGGAAGTCTCAGGAATAGCTCCCTTGTTTACTAGCCATTACCTGAACCTAACACTACCTTATCATGGCTGCTATATGCTAGATTAGGGTTAGTAAATCAGGATGTTAGTCCTGAGATTACAGATACTTCTCTATAACAGTATTGTCATCACACACACATTTGTATAATAAAAAATTCCATCAAATATTTAAACAAGTGACTCATTCTTCTATACCAACATTATGTATTACTGGGGTGAGATAAACCAAAATGTGTTATTTTGATACATTTCTAAAGAGATAGGCATCTCTTTTGGGGTACACATATATATATTTTTTATCCATTATCCATTTAAACAAATTCTGGAGATCATGATCATTATAAGGCATTTGTAGACTTTCTTTGGTCACTTGTGTAGAGAACTCTTGTACATGGCATCAAATATTAAATCAAAAGAATAAAGATTAATTGGGAGATTTCGGGACAAGATGGACTTATCATCCTAAATTTACCTTCAAAACTTCAAAATGGCTTGAAAAAACACTTTATACTATATATGGGTTAGTAAACCCAGCAAACTTGTACCAAGAATTCCCAAGCTCATTTCTCCAGGAGGACACTGTAAATGGGTAAAATATCAAAAAGGTTGATCCCAAGTTTTAAAATCAAGAAAAGTGACACATTTTTTGCTCTTATATCAATTTTTAGTTTACCTATTGTGTTATTTTATTACCCTTTGAATGTTATCACCCTCTATATGGGCTGAATTCTTTATTCATCAATGATATGAATGGGTATAAAAGTTTAAAAATATATATATTTTTTTGGTATAAAGGTAAAAAATATATTTTTGTTACAATTTTGTTTTAAAGAAATTAGTAATATATAAATTATTAACCAGCCAAAACTAGAGAAAAAGGTGACTTTTCCCACCCAAACAATTTAAAAAAAATCTTATTATAAGATTGTACGATTGTCAGATTGCATTTATTTTGGGGATTAATCCATTATATATATAGTAGAACCTCTCTTCAGCAGACACCTCTCCACAAAGGAGAGTTTTCATTAGCAAAATTACCATTTTTACTATTTAGCAACTCTTCAGTAAGAGGACACCTCTCCCTAAAGGACACTTTGGCTCTGTAATTAGGTGTCCTTTACAGGGAGGTTCTACTGTATGTAGAAAAAATGTGTGTGGAAAAAAATTTACAATAGAAACATACATAGTTTCATCAGACAGTGTTTCATGGTGTCATTTCAATCTTAAGACAACTTTATACCATAATTGAGTTAATTGGCAATTAATTAAAAATTGGCATACCGATGAAGGCAGACTTGGATTCATGCTTATTTTTACATGGTGTCTTGGGGTTTATATTGTTTTACGACCGATAAAAAAAAATGATGAAAATTAAGTTTAACATTTAAAATTATTGATACATATAAACTTTTTAAATATGTCCAACTTTTGTAAAACGAATAAAATTTAGAAAACATTCCTTTCAATTTTGATAAAACGAAAATAAATAATTAAATTCTTTTGATTATTTACTTTTCATATTTAATTAACGTATATACAATTCGATTAACGATATCAAAAGATTATTTCAACTATTGCATTTTAGGTAGAAATAAAATATAAAATGAACTGAAAAAGTATAACCGGAATACCGCCATATTATTATTTTGAGAAAAGAATAATAAACAATCTGAGAGGCATAAATAGTCTGAGTTTTATTGAGCTCGCTTAAGTAAGAAAAAACAGAAAATTGTACTTACGTCTGCCATCCGAAACATTTGAAGTAAAAGTATGTATCATTCGTAACAAAAAATTACCTTCTATTTCCAAATTCCTTATTTTATATCCCTTTTAGTTTCGGTTTTGCCCCTAAAGAACACGTCATTTCCGATAAAAGAATGGAAAATACAACTTACATAATATTTACAGAATAAAAAATATAAATAGGTCAAAAATATATATATAAAAAGAGAGAGAATTATAAAAATATTAATTGATTATATATTCTAAAGTGATTTAAATTTTTTTGTGAAATTTCGAGAAAAATAATTTTAATAAATATTTTTTCGTTTAATAAATGAGTTAAAAATAGCTCAATGTTAAAAAATTACTTTGAAAATGATAATAGAATAAAGAATGCACTAGAAGATTTAGAAATTCATACTTTTTCAAAAAATATATATATATCAAAAATATGAATAAATTCAATAAAAACATGAACAATATGATAATTTGTATATTATTATTAATTATCAATATTCAAATACCAGAATATATCGGGGTAATTATTATACTTTAAAATGTCTAATATTTTCCCACAAAGAATAAAAATCCGCAAATGATTTAACAACATTGGCAATATAAACAAAAATAAAGTTTAGTTTTTGTATTTGTTTTTTTTTTTAATACTTTTCCATTTTTCTTTTTTTTTTTTTTTCCTTCACAATATAATTTCATTTATTCTTCTTAGCTCATGGTGCATAAGTAAGCAACTGCTTTTACTGTAAGTGCATTACATGTCTATGCACGTTGAAAGAACGTTGCACTTGGTTACTTGCACTCACTGGTGGGGTTGGACATTTTCAAGAATCGGGAGCCATTGAAGCAATTTTTTTTTTCATTAAAAAGTGATCAATGAGGGATTTGATCCCGTATCGTGGCTGTCGAAAATGTGTAGACCGTTTATACCATTTCCA
>CP092868.1:10723685-11011226 GCA_030710605.1 Cordylochernes scorpioides | reverse complement strand
TTAAAAGTGGATTTTTTTTTTTAAAGAACTTGCTGTGAAATTTTTTTCATTTATTCTTTTGTATGATGATTGTGACAATGCTGTTGCCGAAACATAACACACTAGTAAATTATTTAGATTAGGTCTTATTTTCTTGTATTATCCTATAATCCAAATTGTGCTTTATCATTCAATTTTATTACTTTAGAGAGTGATAACAGAATATGATCAAAATAAATAATATTTAATAAAACATTATTTGTTTAGGCAAACATTTAATCGGGGAGAACCCAAACCAAGCAGTGTCGTAACCTATAATTATAAAGAATATTATTTGATCCAATAAAAAAAAATTGCATTTTATTTTATGCGTATACACTAAGGTAAAAATGCACTCATGTAAAACTCCAGCATTGTTTGGTTCATTTGGCTGGTATTATAAGAATAATAGAGAAAATGTTTACTTTAGATTAGGTGCAATTTATATAACAGGATTAGAAACACAAGGTAATAAGACCAAATTGTGTGTGATATTTGAGTAACAGAATTGTTGTTGTTGTTGTTTCTTATCCCCTTGTGTAAAGATTACACGAATTCCATGAGTTCATGCTCCTCGAGCTATTTTATGATGAGCAGCGGTCTCTCCTAAAGGTCCTGTTTAGTGCATCTAATGCAAGCCAAAATGTGTTCTGGAGCTGCAGGTACCAAACTACATTTTGGGCAAGTGGGATAAATTTTGTTATTATTTTCTATCTTCAATGGCTTGAGATGGCCTGTTCTAAATCTTGTTAGTGTTGTTTGATGCTGTCTATTTCTGATGTTCAGAGCTTCTCCTGGGTTCACTCCACTGTACCAAGGTAACATGGGTATGCTATCGCATGCCGGTTTATGGACCGAAAGGTCTGGGTGGCCACTGCTCCAAGGATGTACCAAGGTAACAGCATTGTTACCATCATCAATACTTTTGTCCAACAGTAACACTGTTACAGAAATATCACAAACTAATTATTAGGTCTTATCACCTTGTGTTTCTAAAATGTTCACTTATTAAACTTATGTATGCCACCTAAAGGAAAAACTAGTACAATGGTTGTGTTGAAAGAATTGGTCATAACTAGGCCTGGAGTGTGATGTGAGATGGGGTGTGGCCATGAGGCTATGGTCTCTCATGGGGATTCCACTGTACTTTGAACACTTGGGGATTTAGGGCAACAATGACACTGGGGATAAACTCTGTATCTTTACAGTTGTCATTGTAAGTTACACAATTTCTCCAATTAAGGTCTTACATATGGTGTTAATTGTATTGGTGATCCCTTTCCTCTCATATAGCCAAGAGGTTGGTCCTGTCCAGGAAACCCCCACGGAGCAAGAATGGCTCCCTCCTGTTCTGTACCACAGGAATCCTGCTGCAAAATCTCAAGTCCAGCAGGTGGGTGGCTCTCTGACATGGGGGTGTTGCAACACACACAGCATGGTGGTGTTGTAACATAGTGTAACAACACAACATTGTAGTGTTGCAATATGCTTACAACATGGTGGTGTTGCAACACTCTCCTTTAATACAGCGTTACTGGTGTCGTAACAAGGTGCTGTGTGTCCCCAGGCTCCTAGAGGAATACAGCCATGTGTTCCTGGACGAGGCCCATGAGCGCAGCATGGAGACAGACTTCCTCCTTATCATCATGAAGGAACTGGTGAAGCAGAGGAAGGATCTGAGGGTGGTTCTGA
The DNA here is from genome assembly GCA_030710605.1 of Cordylochernes scorpioides. Taxonomy (NCBI): domain Eukaryota; kingdom Metazoa; phylum Arthropoda; class Arachnida; order Pseudoscorpiones; family Chernetidae; genus Cordylochernes; species Cordylochernes scorpioides. The sequence goes on along the minus strand of CP092868.1, from coordinate 11,009,516 downwards.
TGAGTGCTTCCATGGACCAGAGCAAGTTTGCCCACTACTTTGGTAGGTCAAGTTCTCTGGGCTTCTTGATACACATTGATTGTATTGTTTTGTCTCTTTTATTGCAATTCTAGCAAAGATTTTTGTCTACACATTATTCATGAGTTTAGGATAGATCTTTCAAACCTTACCATTTCAACTTCAAATAGGGAATAGACACTTTACAAAATTGGATTAACTCTATTATTTATGTGAAAATAGCATAAAAGAGAAATTTTACTAGGATCAGGTGGATAAATTAAGACAAAATAAAGGAAGGGGGGGGGGTATCTCCTGCAACTAAAAGTTGCTGATGGCTTGTACCATCTGTCAGAATAAATGTTAATTAATCATTGAATTTTAATTATTCCAGTTTTATTTATTCTGCAATAATTAACACTTTGAGGAACATTGGTTTCACAACCCAAATAGCCCTGTGAACCAGGATAAAACTTGATTTTTTTTAAAAATCATATTTATAAAAATATATTACCTTGAACAGTGAAATTTGATGCTTGTATCAAAATATGTCTATAAAACACAAAAATGCAATAAAAAAATATATGTTTATTGGCACTTTTTCAAAATAAAAAAATAAAAAAAGAACTAAAAAAATGCAAACTGCCAAAAAAAACGCCACTGTAAAAAAAATAATCAGAGGAAATTATTAAAATTTTTACATTTATATACATTGTTATTCCCAGTACTTCATTTCTGTATGGTACTTTTCGAAGCACTCTCCAACGCAAAGTGGAATCTTGCATTGTTTGCACTCAAATCTGGTGTCCTTCCGGGCTGCCTTCCCAGTCTTGTGCTTTGCACTATCTGCACAAACTTTGCACCTTCTTTGCACTGCTTTTCCACTTTCTGGGGCTATTTTATAGCAGTAGTGCTTCCCAAGTAGCCTGGCAACATCAGTTTTCGAAGTTGTTTCTTTTTCAGAGTGTTCAATGCTTGCCTGATTGAGCAACTCCCCACCGACAGCCAGATAGAAGTCCTTCAGACTTATTTTTTTATCAGGATTTGCTTTATTGTAAATGATGTTGCCATTTACAAAACAAAGTGAAAAAAGATGGAAGAATATTTTTTTCCACCATTTCAATGTTTTCCTGCTAAAAGAATAATATGCCATCATCTGATCGCTCCGGTCCACTCCTACCTTCCCCTTGTTGTAATCGATGACAGCATCAGGCTTGAACAACTCTTCTCTGGTTGGGGTTTTGGGCTTGACAGGCATCATTTTACCTTCATGGACAGTGGAGAGCATGAAAACATCTCTAACATCTTTCCATTTGATGGCTAAAAGATGCTTTCTTCTCATCTTTATAATCTCTCCTCTCTTTAGTTTTTGGGAAAATTCGGTTTTTGGCATCATTTTCCTGGAAGGCATAACTGTGCCAACAGCTAGGGTCTTTTTTTTCCCAAAGTTTATCAAATAACTCAGGAGAGGAAAACCACCTATCAAAATAGATATGATAGCCTTGTCCATAAAACCTCTTTGCCAGCCTGTCCACGAGGTTCAGAATGGAGTTGTGCTCTGGCTGCTCAGGATCCTTGCCAGTGTAGATATCAAGATTGTAAGCATATCCAGATACATCTTCACAAATCTGGAATATCTTGATGCCATATTTATGAGGTTTTCCTTTTATATACACTCTAAAACCCACACGTCCTCTGAATGGACACATCGCCTCATCAATAGTGAGATTTTGCTGAGGAGTGTAGGCATTCCCAAAAGAATATATGAGGGATTCCAAAACTGGTCTTATTTTGAAGAGTCTGTCATGCCCTGGTTTTCCATATTCAATGTATTTTGAATTGTCATTCAAATGTAGCATTGACAAAATTCTCATAAATAGTGTCCTTGGCATATTTATGGACTGGCAAAAGGCATTCTTCAGGAATCCGTGAGTAGACCAGTAGTCTTTCATCCCAGGCTTCTTCACCAAAGACATGTGTATGATGACACAGAAAAAGAGCTTTATCTGTGCCACTGACACAGCCTTCCACTTAGCCAGCATGCCATGAGGTTTGAGAGGACCCTTCTTGGACTCCCGATCAATAATACTCCTGGCATATCGGTGTGTTTCCTCTTTGATGCTTTTGAAAATATTCTCTGTAAAGAAGAGACTGAACGCATCAAATGGTGAGGAACCATCCCCCACTAAATTTAGTCCAGGGCGGGCGGTGAAAGGGGGAGGAGTTGGGGGCGAGGGATCATCTTTCCTCCAGGTGCCGGCGGCAACATTGGAGCCAGCGGCGGCAGTGGACGTGTCCCGACATGTCGTCAGCATGCGAACTGGAGCTACTTCTAATCGCGGCCGTTTAGCAGGAATTTCTTCCCTTTCTTCCTCCTAAAATTCTAATTCATCGGAGGCTGAATTTTCGTAATCAGGATCCTTCACTTCATCATCAATTTCTGAGCCAGAATCGTAAAGATATTCAAGAATCTTGACTTTTAAAAAATCCAAGCATTAAGATAACAAAGTCAAATTTAAACTAATAGATTGGGTGTGCCATTTCAGTAATTGTTCTTACCATCATTAAACAAAAGTATTGTGGTAACAACACTGTTACTGAAATGTCACGCACAGTTTATTAATTTGATCTTATTTTTCTTATCTACAGGGTGGCCCATAAGTCATGTACCCTTTTATTTTTTAAATTAAAAGGCAAACTAGAATATAAAAAAAAAACTATATTTTATTTTAGTTTAATTTTTATTCTAGTTTGCCTTTTAATTTTTAGTAAAAAAGAGAGAGTTTTCTGGACCTTTGAGCCACCCTGTATAATTCCCAAATCACCTATATCATTTCGGGTTAAAATATTGTACTATAAAAAAAGAGAAGGCAAAATGAGAAATATGGGAGCAGAGCAATGTTGTGATATGTTAAATAAGCTATAATAATGTTGCGTAGTGTATTCATTATTGACTATGCAAAATCATTTGTCAATTGTTTTAACTTTATGTCAAATATTTTCTCTTCACCTATATTTTTCTATTTTGTATAAAAGGAGATTACTGGATGAAATAAACATTCAACTTGTAAAGCTGAGTCTTATTCTGATAACACTTAACTATATTAACAAGCAACAAACCTAATAATGTGTTGATAAAATATTCTGTCACTTGTGTTGATCCAGATAACTGCCCCGTCTTTGATATCAATGGAGGTAGGAAGTACACAATCCAGAACTACTACCTGGAGGACATGGTGAACTTGATAATGGAAGATTGCAGGTAAGAGACAGGTGACACATCTTATTAAAACTCCATTCTTGGTGGTTTCTCATGCTGTTTTTTTATTTATTTATCCCCATCAATCTAGTTATTTCAACTTCTCTATTCCAATTTTATAACATTTACAGTTGTATTAGCCAATGAAAATTCTCTTTTAGTGAAATTGATGTGATCAAGAAATTTTTGTGTCATCTTATATTGATGAGGCAGGCATCTATGTACATCCGTGCATAATTTTTTTTTTTTCAAGTAAAAATCAATTTCTACTTAACCAGCTTTAATAATATCCTAACAAACTGAATCTAATAAGCTATATTTATAGGTAGAGAAAAGTTACATAGTTGGCTTTTTCATTCCAACACTATATATATATATATGGTAATTTAAGCCAACAAACCCATATTGTATATAACTTATGACAAGATTTTAATGTTGTATAATAGAAACACATATGTAAATGATTATACGCATTATTGACATGTGTCTTTACATCATCATATGTAATGTAATTTGTACAAACAGGATAAATAAATAAACTCTGTAATTGATTAAGAGTTGAGCTAAAGCAGAGATCGAGCATATAGTATTGCCAAAACAACAAAGTCTAAAGATGGAAACGGCCACGGCGCCAGTGTACAGTTTCGCCAGATGATCCACGCCCCTCTCGCATGTGCTGAAATGCAATACCCCCTTTCTCAGAAAAGGTATATAAAGGCCCCCGTCTTTAGCCAAAAATACAGTTAGTTCACCCTCAGTGCAAGCCCGCGTCGGTCGTACCTCATGTCGATCTCATCTAACATGTAGTTAATAAGAACTCTTCTATCTCCATCTTTCGCTCCTAGCTCAACTTTTATCTGTTAACGGAACTTTCTTAGTGCAACTGTGTCTTCATTTTTTGTGTGGACATTCCCAAGCTTTCCACTCTGCCTCGACCACGACTGCCTGTATTTTGTGAGAACTTTTAAAAGGTCTTACAAGGTGCAGAGAGGTACTGGAAAACTCTACATCCTGACTGTTCCTCTCGGTTAACACAGTATAGCGAGAGTCAACACTTCATCATCACAAAGTTAATCGGCAGGATTCTCTCTACACAAGAGTCACAGTAACTCAATTTATTTCAGTAGTCGACAGGATTCTATACAAGAGGCTACCAGTCCTCAACTTATTTCAGTAGTCGACAGGATAACCAAAACGAAGGATGACACATCGAAGAGGTAAGAAGACTGTTCAGATAGGAAGCGAGAAAGAGCAAAGATGGAGGAACAAACCGACCATTCCAACGAAACGACCAAACACTCTCTCCCCCAAAACGAGATATTTACGGAAGAAACGCCGCCCCAAGGGACTTCCGCAGTGCCGCTAACACAGATCGCCAACGCCGGGAGCAAGCTGTCTGACCACCCCAACGACACAGTCGAAATTCCCACAAGTCATGGAAACCGAGCAGCGATGTACCCAAACCCTGTGACAAGTTCTCCACCTTCGACTTGACATCATCGAGACAATGCTCAAGGCAACAAGCCACAAACAACTTTCCAGAAGCTACAAGCTTCTACAAGTCCAACATGGAGCGACTTCCACGTCAGCAGGAAAACAACCAAAGATCAAGTCTCCTGACTGAACTATCTTCAAAATTGTAAGTTTTTAAAAAAAACCTACCTTAACTTTATCCTCAAGTTCACAACTTGTTTCCCCATAAATTTTGTATTTATATTTTCACTTTAAGCATTTAAAATCAATTTTTACCTTTTTTTATACCATTTTTAATTCAATTTTTAAAACTTTCACATTCTCATTGATCAAATTTACTAAATTTTTAATCAGATTATAAATTTCAAGTTATTACTCTCAATTTTACTTAAAAAAAGAAAAATTTCGCCCATCACGCATTTTTACTAATTTACTAATCTTACATGCCTTTCCTAAATTTACCTATAATGGTACTATCCAAATCTACAACTTAAAAAAAAAAAAAAATCACTATTATTATTTTTAAAAATATCTCATAACATAATTCTAAACTTATTTTTGTTTTACTTATTAGTTAACTTTATACCAAAAGACCAATATCTTTATCAATTCTTAAAATTAGGTAATGTTCACCATTTTAAGTAAGCGCCCAATTCAAATTATTTGTAACTCTCACGACGTTGCCCTTTTACAAGGATCATTTTAACTGCCATAATCAATGATTTAAAATATATATTCAAATTTTAAATATAAATTAACATAGGTGAAACGCATTTTTTTTTAATTGCAAAAATCGGAAGATACAATATCTTCAAAAACACCACTAGGAAAAACAACTACCACGCCAGTAGCTAAATTAAGTCACAGACCGCCAAACTTATTACAATCGTTAATATTCGAGCATAAATACACTCCCTCGTCTTTTCCTTTTACATGCATATTTAATCATCAACAAATCTCTCTCAACAAACGTTACAACACTCACACATCACTTTATCCAATTGGCAACAATTTTTAGTGCGCGACTTAACACACAAATCCAAATCTTGAGCCACACAAGCCTCCAATTAGCTCTATATCGTCGCCACAATAAAATAATTTCACATTAAGCGTGCCACATCCACTAACAGTCAAATATTCTCTCGATGTGTTTCCTACAACCACCACCCATGACTTTATTAAATTTGTTATTCATGGTGAAACAGGTTAGATTTGTACCAAACTAAGACTTCACGTGACACCTTTTCATTCACATTTCTCACTTCGTGTCACAGTGCCACACCACAAAACTTTTTCACTTTTTAGGCCAAAGACGCCTTCACGCCTGTGACACCACATCTCACCTCAAAGCGTGTCCACGTCGAAAGTCATATCTTTCACTCACTTCTAGCCTGAAATCATCGTATAACAATCTTATTAAGTCTAAACAACTTCGAAAACAACAACTACGAACACCGAGAAAATCATATCTTTCAATTATAACAGAAAATTGCCAACCTCAACAGAAGAGAGAAAGTCAGTTTCAAGTAAATCTCAAACCTAGAAAACCATCCCACATGTGTGACCACCCCAAAAATAGAATTTCTGTGAAAAAAAGGAAGTGGACGCCCTTTATGACGTCACTCCCCTTGGTCACTGCTATCTTTTGAGAATATCTTCTCTCCCCCATCAAGCAGTCATCTTGACCGCTAGCTTCATGATCGCCATTTGAACACATGTGTCACACTACTCATTTAGATTTCCTCGAGAATCTCACAAATATCGCACAACGCCTTAATCACAACACATCATACATTAAACATTTTACATGTTAATTGATAACACCAATTAAAACAATTTGGTTAAGTCTTATATAGACTTTATAACGCGAAAGAGAAATCATTCTCTAAATACCAGCATTTTGGACAAATGAAAATGTCATTTCACGTATTCCCAACTTCAGAGAGTCAAAAAACATCGATGTTTACCAAAGGGATATGATCTAGTTACACACCACAGTTGTAACTTTTCTTCAAAAGAGGCTATTTTTGTTCAATCTTCCACTACCCAACATTTATCCAATCATTAATGACCTTTAATATTATATTCTAATTTTTGTATAAAATCTTGAATAATTAGTTTCATTTTTACCTTTCAATTATATAATCAAATTTTTAATCCAACATGATTTTCTAAAAAAAAAAAGAAAAAAAAACTTTAATCAAATTTACTTTTATTTTTCATGATATTATTTTAGTATTGCAAAACATTTAATTGTTTCAAAAATCATTTTTCTTTTATTATTTATTATATCTTTTATATATTACATGTTTAATTTTGTCCACTTACACTTTTTGTACCCGCAATCATATTTCTATATTTCTATTCACTATATTTTATTTGTTTAAATACCTTTATTATCTGACAATGTTTATCATCCACTATCGGGCATCTACAACAATCGTTTTCAACAATCATATTCTTTAACCAATTCCCTATATTTTTCATCACTATCTTTTCAGTCATTGCGTCACATCAACGTAGAAAAACGACAGCACTGCTTGACAATTTATTTTTTGATTTCGTAATTCAACAAACTCTTTGAAAACACAGTTCCCCAGATTTAAAAATCCCAACTTCTGGCCTGAACACGCTTCAAGAGTTATTTCATTTCATCCGCAGAGCAAATCACCAACGCATTCACAAAGCGTTCACTTTTTCAACTTTCAACTTTTTTTTTCAGCTCTAGCGGACCACATTCAACCTTTGATTTCGAGTCAAGTCAGACCACCTACTGTCGCTACAATTCTACTTATCGCATGGCTCTATTTCACTCCTTTCCCAATCATATAAATAAACATCTTTTCTTCAGCAACTTTTAACCCAATAATCCTAAAATTGTGACAAAGCACGGTAACCCTTATATAGGATCGCAAGTGAAATATTGCCAAGGAAGACAGCTCAAGTCTATATCCTCGCTTTGCACCTGGATCTGAGTATTTGGTTACATGTGCACTCCTAACAATTGCATATTCTTCAACTACTAACCCTTTCCAACGCCCGCCAATATTCTCTTAGGATGTGAATTTTTATCTCATCATTTTATATCAATCATCATTTTTTTTTATCAAACAAAAATGTCATTTTTATTTCACTTTTATATATCCAAACAAATCATCTTGTTATAGCCCTTTTTAACCCTCACAGTTTAAATTAATTAAAAGAAATTTTAATTACTTACCTGTGTAAGAGAGGCTTTACCCGCCTAAACCCGGATAAACCCTTTCACTCCCGGGGCCCATCTATGGTAATTTAAGCCAACAAACCCATATTGTATATAACTTATGACAAGATTTTAATGTTGTATAATAGAAACACATATGTAAATGATTATACGCATTATTGACATGTGTCTTTACATCATCATATGTAATGTAATTTGTACAAACAGGATAAATAAATAAACTCTGTAATTGATTAAGAGTTGAGCTAAAGCAGAGATCGAGCATATAGTATTGCCAAAACAACAAAGTCTAAAGATGGAAACGGCCACGGCGCCAGTGTACAGTTTCGCCAGACGATCCACGCCCCTCTCGCATGTGCTGAAATGCAATACCCCCTTTCTCAGAAAAGGTATATAAAGGCCCCCGTCTTTAGCCAAAAATACAGTTAGTTCACCCTCAGTGCAAGCCCGCGTCGGTCGTACCTCATGTCGATCTCATCTAACATGTAGTTAATAAGAACTCTTCTATCTCCATCTTTCGCTCCTAGCTCAACTTTTATCTGTTAATGGAACTTTCTTAGTGCAACTGTGTCTTCGTTTTTTGTGTGGACATTCCCAAGCTTTCCACTCTGCCTCGACCACGACTGCCTGTATTTTGTGAGAACTTTTAAAAGGTCTTACAAGGTGCAGAGAGGTACTGGAAAACTCTACATCCTGACTGTTCCTCTCGGTTAACACAGTATAGCGAGAGTCAACACTTCATCATCACAAAGTTAATCGGCAGGATTCTCTCTACACAAGAGTCACAGTAACTCAATTTATTTCAGTAGTCGACAGGATTCTATACAAGAGGCTACCAGTCCTCAACTTATTTCATATATATATTTATTTATTATATAACCTAAAATGCAAATATTTTCTTTTTTAAAAACATGTATTTTATTTTCATCATTGACTCTTCTTTTATTTTTGACCATAGATTTAGAATACTTTTTGAAAATTGTTGTAAATATGTATAGTTAATCTACCTATTTTCTAATTCACGAATATAGGATTCATTTTATAAATTCTATATTATTCTAAATTCTTTTCAAGTAATTGAAAATAAAAACTACTTGATAAGTAAATAACTATATTTCCTTTTTCACGACTGCACCTCAAATTCTTTATCATTCCAACATCAAAACATAATAATTATAACATGTATGTAATATGATGATGTTGTTATTACACTATAATATTTGATGTATTACACTGTTGTAGAATCCTGTCGACTTAACCGTTCTGTGGCAATATCGTTGCGGGGTTTCTTGTTGTTGGATGCGAATGGTGAGATTTGGTTGAAGCGCAGTCGTTGAGTGGTAAGTGAAGCACACAGTTAGGAATAATCAGGACACGTGATTGTTTTGAAAATAAAAGGCAACTGGGTTGGAGGGAAGAAAGCTTGAGAAGAGTTGAGCGATTTGACTTATTAATTAGTTGATCACATGGCGATGATGTACTTAGCTGTGGGATGAGCAGAGGGAGAGAGGTCTAGAGCAGATGTCACCTTCTTGGAAGCTAAATCACTACTGACAATTCTGGTCTTTCGATTTAACACCAAGCCTCAGTTTCTCTCTGATTGGTCGAGAGATGTCACATGATCTTTTCCTATTGGTTGACCTACTTAAGGTACTGTCTTTTGATTGGCCCGCGGTTTCCTTTGATATTAGTTACGCCCGGCTTGGGTCAGGAAGTCTCGTGTTTATTTGACTTTACTTACTTCCGCGGCTATCAAAATACATCCTGTTTTGTCAGGAAGTATTGAGTGTATCTTGGCTAAAATAACTTCTGCGGTCACTAGAGACGTCCGGTCTCTGCCCCTGCAATATTGACACAGGGGTGCCCAGAATAGTTGTGCCAGCCTTAGGTCTACTTCCTATATCTTAATGCTACTTGCTTCCCTCCAGTTACCTTGTTCTTTATTAAGTCTTCGAAAATCATACATGGTACATACATAGTGGGTCGGGGTTGCATTTAATTATATACAAATTATGACAGATGCGCCCCCTACATGTGAAGAATTCAAGAAGGGGTTAGCCTGAGAGAATTCTGTAAAATGAAAAATAATTTTGTGGGAAAATTAGTTGTGGGTATTGAGGGGCTATATACAAGCATTGCTGGTGACATAAAAGTAAGATAGAATGGGGTTGATGATATAGGTTGAGTATAATTAATAGAAATCAAAAAATTTTTTAATTGTAAGAAATCAATGAATGTTATGGTATATAGTGGGCAAAAAGAAAATGCGCCTAAACGAATTCTACTCGAGATAAGAAATGATATCGAGGGAGTTCTATTAAGGCTTTTGAAATCAAATAAAAATAATATAAAAATAGTTGAATGAAATCAAAATTGAATGTGTTTGGTTGAATGGTGAGAAAAAAAAAGAAAAATGCCTAACCATATTCTAGCTCGAAATTGGGAATGAAATCGAAGGAATTCTATTAGGTCTTTTGAGAAATCAAAAATAAAAATAAAATAAAAGTTTTTTGAGCGAAATCAAAGTTGAGTGCTTGGTTGAATGGTGGGAAAAAAAAAAAAAAGGAAATTGCCTAATTACTTTTTTGCTTGAATTTTGGAAAGGAATTCGAGGAAATTTCATAAGGTCTTTTGAGAAATCAAAATAAAAATAAAAATAAGAGTTGAACGAAATCAAAGTTGAGCGTTTGAAAAAAAAAAAAGAAAAATAAAAAGGTTTCAACAACAAAGGGTGATTTAATGTTTTTAGTTTAATCGAAAACCAATGATTTTTCGTTGATAATTGAATTGTGGCAATATAAGTCAAGTGGTAAATAGAATGATAATTGATAAATGAAAATGATAATATAAACTAATTGGTAAATAAAATGATAATTAATGATTAAATTTGATAATAAGTTGAAGAAATTGATAAATTGATTAAATATTTAAATTTTAATTGAGAGAAAATAATGAAAATGATTGATATGAAAAATAAGGTGTATTGGTTGGAACCCTATGGTATCTACATGCCCTGATCTACATGTATTGGTTGCTCCATTTTGCCCTATAAATGTTTTACTTGCTCAATTATGCCCTATAAATTTTTTGTCTCATCTGTAGTGACACTTAGGTGAAAAACGTGATTCTAGCCCTCAAGTGCGTTTATGCTGTGTGTACAGGAGACATGGAAATCTATATAACCTTTATGTGTAATTTTTTGTCTTTGTGTGTGTGTTGTGAAAAAATGTTAGAAGTCGGTTGTGTAAGAAATGTGTGAGCTAGTTCTATGTGTTGTCTCGTGGATGTGGAATTGGTTGGTAAAAATCGATATGTAGACTCGAACTGGAATCAAAATCGGTGGCATAGCGAGGTTCCCAGTTGACCTCAATAGGGGATCTTCTCATTGTAATTAGAGATACGGAAGTGGGGTGTGTCGGGCAAAAGAGAGGGAATGAAATTGGAGATCGGACGAGGGCGCTTCGCTTTGTTTACAGAGGCCGAATTTATCCGCTGCGGACTACACTTCCGTCGTGGTGTCTCAAATTCTCGTTTCCTGCCGTCTATTTATTTTTGGTGCGGCTCAGATCTTGTTTTTGGAGCGTGATTTCTCCGACACTGGTTGGTTATCTTTCAGTTACTGCTATCTTTTCGGAGTTTATTTAGATTTTCTGCGAAGATGGTTCCTAAAATTATGAGAAGTTTTATAAATACTTGTCCACAATGAAGAATTGCTTGTCCACAATGAAAAACTGTTTGTCCAAAATTAAAAACTACCTCTTGTAGTTCGAAGATTTTCTGATCGGGCATAGCATAGATAAACAAGTACTTAATGACTAAAATTGGGATACAGTTGTACGGTAGAACTAATAAACAAAGGATAAAAATCAGGTGAAATATAGGATATTGTCCCATGTTCGTCCATATTTTTGTAACTGGGGACTCTGAAATATATGCTTGAACCTTATTAATTGTAAAATTTGAATGATTGGTAGGTTCGCAGTTCTCTTGTTTGATATCTTTAGGGAGTGGTGTGATATGATTGAGCTGATTGTCAGGTTTACAGTTCTCCTGTTTGATCGTCAATGGTTTTATTAGAGATATGTCGGCGGTAATTGGTTTAGGTTGAGATGTGTGATCGTTTCTCTGATGTGAATGTGGTAAATTTGGCATTGTTTGTGTTGTGTGTACGTTGTGCTTTATGTACGAATTTTGTTTTGCTTTGGTGCCTGTGTCGGTATTTTTACGTGAAGGTTGGTTGTATTCATCGATTCTTCTAGCGAATCGGCAGGTGGGGCAGGTTTTTACCTGTTTTGCGATGTCTTGTGTCATGTTCTGCCAATAATATTGTGACGAGATGAGTCTCGTCATCTTGGAGATGTTTGGATGGTGGTGTTGAGTGTGTACGGATTTAAGAAGTCTGGTTGTAAGTGAACTTGGGACTATAGTTTTCAGTACTCCTTTTCGGGAGACGGTGCGCAGTTTATTGTGATCTATAGTCACGCGAGATTTTCTCGGTGGAGAAGACTGTTGGTTCTGTATGAGTGGCGCATCTAGAAAACCACAAAATGGGATACGAGTTCCAACGCCCGTTTCATATTGTTGTACTCCATTTATGCTACGGACCTCATATTCGTATCTTGACAATCTTAACCTCCATCGAAACAATCTGCCTGACGGAGCTTTGATCTCTTTCAACCACTGCAATGCGGGATGGTCAGAAAATATTGTAAACTTTCTGCCATTTAGACAGGTGCGGAAATTATCCACACTTTCCACAATGGCTAGGCATTGTAGTTCCAAGTCTGAATAATTTCGCTCGTGACTACGTAGAGATCGGCTGAAATGTTGAACGGTGTATGTCTTCCCATCAGGGTAGACTTGTTTAAGAACGCCTGTAATGCTGAATGTTGAGGTGTTATAGTACACCTGGCATGGCAGATCTTCCTGGTAAAGGTGTAATGTGGGGTGTGTGGTAAGGTTTTCTTTCAGGTTAGTGAACGCTTTCTGGCATTCGTCATCCCAGACCCACATGACATCCTTTTTTAGAAGGTTGATAAGTGGCGTCCGCAAGCGGGCGTGGTCTGGAATGAACTCTTTAAAGACGTTCACAGCTTTTAGGAAAGATCGTAATGTTTTTCGATTGTGTGGTTGTTTGGTGGCGTGAATTTTTTCTATGTTTTGTGTAGACGGGATGATTGTGTTATTCTTAACGGTTGTGCATGCGCTTGTTTGTTGTTGTTGTATTTTGGCGTGCGTGTTGCGTTTGTTGTGCGGGTTGTGCGTGTTTGTCGCGTGGTGACGTATGGGTGCGTGTATGTTGTGAGGTACATTTGTGTAATTATGGTGTGGCGAAGTGTGGTCATGTGTGAATTTTGGGTGGTAAGTGGGTGAGCTGTGTTGGTGTACGGACACTTGTTTGGGCATTGTTGGAATTGTAGGTTGGAGTCGTGGTGGCTTTATATGTGGTGGGCATAAAGTATTGGCAATTGGGTTGAGCGAAAAGTTGTGTGGTGTGAGATTAGAGTGGTGGCATGTAAATATTTGGGGTTTGGGTAATGAATGCAGGCAAGGGTTTCCATGTGTGAAAGCTTTGGGTGCTGTGCGAGTCCTTTGGGACAGGTTTTGGTCTAGCCCATGCTTGCATTCATTTGGTACATGTTTAGATACATTGTTAAAGGGGTAGGTAGGATTAGATAAGAGTTCAAAGTCAATTCTTGACGCCATAGGGGTGTTGCCTACCTTAGTTTCGAAAGGGCTGCTCTGGAACGTCTTGGTTTGAGATGGTTGGCTTGGCTCGGGACTGCTCGCACCGTCCGCGAAATTGAAGTGAAGTCCGGTACTGGAAGATCATTTTGGGATCGTTGGGACTGTCCCGGATCGCGCGGATTGGTTTCGGGGACTGTGTACGGTATGGCGGTGGATGACTTCTCGGTGGTCGGTGTCCGACCTTGGTGACACTCGCCTGGGGTTGGCGGGGGTTGTGTCCGTCGTCCTCCCCGGGGAATGGCGCTCCGGAATTCCGTCTCACTTTGTGGGGCGTTGACACGTCGGATGGCCACGGTCATCTGCCATATGATGGCCGCTAGAAGGCGCCTGGTCGCCTCTCTTCTTGTCCGCTTCTTCGTTGTCAGTTTCTTTCCGTTCGTTGCCAGTTTCTTCTCTCTTGGTTTGTCATTGCCTTTTGTTTTGCTGGCGCCTGGGCTAATTTCCATCTTTATCCTGATTAAGTTCCATAATCTTTATCCTGTCGACTTTGTGTAATATGATGCAATTGTTATTACACTATAATATTTGATGTATTACACTGTTGTAGAATCCTGTCGACTTAACCGTTCTGTGGCAATATCGTTGCGGGGTTTCTTGTTGTTGGATGCGAATGGTGAGATTTGGTTGAAGCGCAGTCGTTGAGTGGTAAGTGAAGCACACAGTTAGGAATAATCAGGACACGTGATTGTTTTGAAAATAAAAGGCAACTGGGTTGGAGGGAAGAAAGCTTGAGAAGAGTTGAGCGATTTGACTTATTAATTAGTTGATCACATGGCGATGATGTACTTAGCTGTGGGATGAGCAGAGGGAGAGAGGTCTAGAGCAGATGTCACCTTCTTGGAAGCTAAATCACTACTGACAATTCTGGTCTTTCGATTTAACACCAAGCCTCAGTTTCTCTCTGATTGGTCGAGAGATGTCACATGATCTTTTCCTATTGGTTGACCTACTTAAGGTACTGTCTTTTGATTGGCCCGTGGTTTCCTTTGATATTAGTTACGCCCGGCTTGGGTCAGGAAGTCTCGTGTTTATTTGACTTTACTTACTTCCGCGGCTATCAAAATACATCCTGTTTTGTCAGGAAGTATTGAGTGTATCTTGGCTAAAATAACTTCTGCGGTCACTAGAGACGTCCGGTCTCTGCCCCTGCAATATTGACACAGGGGTGCCCAGAATAGTCGTGCCAGCCTTAGGTCTACTTCCTATATCTTAATGCTACTTGCTTCCCTCCAGTTACCTTGTTCTTTATTAAGTCTTCGAAAATCATACATGGTACATACATAGTGGGTCGGGGTTGCATTTAATTATATACAAATTATGACATGTATATGTAATATTATAAAGAATATTGTCTAATAAATAATTATGTACCATGTTGGATATAATGTATTCTGTATGGATTCAAATAAAGATGGCAGTCAAAGGACGTGGAGATGGAAGAAGTAGAAGAGAAAAGAACGACAGATCCAAGTCGTGTATCTAGGTCACTTAGAACAAAGAGGCCCTCATATTCCAGAGTTGAATGTCCTGAGAGATTGGGATGTTAGGCAAAGCTCCTTCCCGACCAACCATCATGGCCGACAGAGACAGGGACCAATCAAAGGTCAAGCAGGGTCCCACATGACCCAAGCCGGGGGGCGGGGCAACCAGAGTTCGGTCGGTAACGTGTGTGTCAAGACGTGTGTGTGCATCTTCTAAAAGTAGTGCCTCGAGGTCCAAGATGTGAGTCATCTCAATCCAATTTAATCGCGAAAATCCTTCCATCTCCTCTCCCGAGCCGCCAATGATTAATATTCCGAGGTGTTTTGTGATTCATTAATCGATATAGTGTGCCGATTTTTTTCATCCACCGCCATTGATAACGACTGCCCAAACATACAAAACCCCATCCACTCCCGAGGATTCTCAGGACAAAGCACTTTATCACCGTGAAGTCGGCAAGCATTTTTTTTTATATTATAGAGAGTCGACAGGATGGACGAGAAAAACGAAACGCAAGACGCGGAGGAATACACCGCAGAGGGAGAAAACAACCCCGCCGTAAGTACTCCCAAAATAGAACCACCCCCTCCGTCGGCAGAGTTGCCGGCCGTCTTGGCACGCCTCGCGGCGTGTGTATCTGCCCTTCAGACCACCAGCGACCGCGTGACCCATCGGACGGAGATAGAAGTCCAGAGCTTCGACGGGACCTACCCAGCCGCCCAGTTCTTTCGGACATATGACCAGAAAACAGACTGGGATGGTCTCACCAACACGGAAAAAGTGCTCCGCCTACCCCGTTACCTGAACAACAAACCGCTAGAACACTTCAGGAGGCTTCGGATGGAGACCCAACATTACATCCAGGTGAGACAGACCTTCCTGGATCTCTATCCGGAGACCAATGAGGCCACGTATGCCCAATACTTCTCCATGAAGCTGGCCGGACAGCCCAACCTGGAAGAATACTATCGGAATAAGACCGCGCTGGGTCTACAACTGGGCCTCCCACAAGAGGTCATCTTGGAGACGCTCACCGAGGGGCTGCCACCCTCCGACCAGCGCCTCGTCCGCATTGTGCCGCCAGAGAACCTAGGTGCATGGTTCCGGCTGGTGCAGCGGATCCGCGGCAGCGGCGCACCATCTCCAAGGCACCCAGACGAGCACGCACCACCCCTACTGGGCCCCTACGCACCGGTGCGACCTAGTCCAAGAACAGTGCCAACCAGGTCGACCCCGCCAACAGACTGCCGTTTTTGTGGTGGACTACACTGGCACTCTGAGTGTCGTCTCAGACAAGCCCCGCAGTTGCCCCGTGCCTCCGGAGACGCACGAGCAGCGCGCTCCGCGCAACTAGCGGAACAACGGCCGCGAGCCCAGCCCCATCACCAAGCGTCACGCGCACAAGCCACTGGGATAACCAAGGGAGCCCCAGACCAGCAGCCAGCAGGTAGGCCTACTGACCAGGCCTTTCGTCAACCTGACAATTAGTCTGCCAATCTCCCATGGACTGTCCCTACCATTCCTGATAGACACGGGTGCGTCCGTTAACCTAGTGTCATGTGCCATATATAAAAATTTAAAGAATAATTTCCCTGACCTAAATTTAATAACTAAAAAAATAATAAATTTACAGACAATAGATGGCCACGTGCCAACAATAGGCCAGATTACCTTCCCCCTATCCATTCATGCCATAACCCAAAACGAAGTATTCCACGTGGTGGACGCCCCTCTACCATTTGGAATACTTGGTATTAATACCCTCCGTAAATTCAAATTAAAAATCGATTTTGCACATGGCACTATGTACCAACTCGACGCACCTTTGTCGCCCCTGACCTACCACTTTGCTGTGTTGCCCGAAAGGTGCACATATTGGGAATGCCAGGCGGACCTATGCAAGGCCCACACTATTTTTCCGCCTTCCGCCAACAATACCCAATATGCGCATTTTTCGGACAACACGTCCACAACCCAGGGACTCACCCAACCACCGCACCATGTCCAATCAAAGAACTTTTTTAGAGCCAACTGCTCTTATTATAGGGTCAAGGTACCAGAACAACCACCCAATGCCAACCTCTCACACCCCACCAAGGTCCAAACGGACCACCTTCACCATACACCCAAACATCCCCATTCCACACACCATTCCATGTACCACACACACCACCCATCATCACCAGAACACCTCCCAGGGATCCCCATAGACAATCAACCGCAGCCACCGTATCCACCTCAATTCCCGGCGCTATTGCGCCAATACCAACACGTGTTCTCCCGGAACAAATTCGCGGTCCCATGCCTAAAGGTTCCCCCAGTAAGAATCGCCACCAACTCCGACAAAGTCGTCACCATCCGCCCATATAGGGTACCGATATGCGACCAACGGGAAATACGCAGTCAGATCCGACAGATGTTGGATAATGACATCATTGAGCCGTCCTACTCCCCTTTCTCTAGCCCGGTCACCCTAGTGACCAAGCGAGACAAGACCAAAAGGTTTTGTATCGACTATAGGAAGGTGAACGAGGTCATAAGCTCCGATGTCCATCCACTCCTGAGGATCGAAGATATACTGGACCGTCTCGCGCGGGCCAAGTATTTCTCGACTGCCGACGTCTCCTCCGCATATTGGCAAGTGCCGATACACCCTGATTCTCGACCACTGTTGGCCTTCGCCACGATAGACGGGTTGTATCAGCCCACCCGATTGCCTTTCGGACTTAAGACCAGTCCACAGATCTATGAAAGGGCAATCAATCAGGTCCTGCAGGGGCACGGACTTGATTGTGTGGCGCACTATTTTGACGACTTTGTCATATATTCGGAGACACTGGAGGAACACCAAGAACACCTGCGCAGGTTTTTCGCGTTCTGCGACGCGGAGAACTTGCAACTCAACCTCACCAAATGCGAGTTTTTTAGGCAGACCATCGAATTTCTGGGGTACACAATCACCGCTGGTACCACCACCCCACTTATCCGCAATACCGACGTAATCCACGCTATCCCACCCCCGAACAATCGCAAAACGCTGCAATCCTTCTTAGGCGCCGTGAACGTCTATAATAAGTTCATCCCGGACTATGCCCGTTTGCGGACCCCACTCAACAACCTTCTCAAGAAGGATGTGACGTGGGACTGGGATGACAAATGCCAAAAGGCGTTCACCAGCCTGAAGGAAAGCCTCACACAACACCCCGTATTGCACCTCTACAAGGATGAACTACCATGCCAGGTATATTGCGATGCATCAACACTTGGCATTGCAGGCGTCCTCAAACAAGTCCACTCCGCTGGGAAGGCCTACCCAGTCCAATATTTCAGCCGCGCTCTGCGTGTACACGAGCGGAACTACACCATCTCCGAACTAGAATGCCTCGCCATTGTCGAGAGCGTGGAGAAGTTCCGTGTGTATCTAATGGGCAGAAAATTCACCATATTTTCTGACCATCACGCACTGCAGTGGCTGAAGACGATCAAAAACCCGTCAGGCAGATTATTCCGATGGAGTTTGAGGTTATCGTGTTACGAATACGAAGTCCGCTACATAAAAGGATCACTACAACATGAAGCGGACCTCCTATCCCGTAACCCGTTTTGTGGATTCTTAGACGCCACCATCATTAAGAACCACCAACTCACTCCTTCGGGAGAATCTAAACTGACCATTGATCGAAACGGACTGCAAACCCTAAAGCGTAGAGGTGTAACCAAAATTGTCGTCCCTGACGCCCTCGTTCCCGACCTACTAACAAAGGTGCACAGTCGGTACAACCACCCGGGCATATCCCAGATGACCAGGCTCATCTCTCCCCAGTACTACTGGAAGGGGATGTCAGAAGACATCTCCAAAACCACCAAAGCCTGCGCCATCTGTCAGTCAACAAAACCCCCTCGAGGTCCCACGTTTGGGGAACTAGGACAACTTCCTGTGGCCACTCAGCCTTTTGATCTGGTCGCCCTCGACACCATAGCTGGACTTGCCAAATATGGTAACGCCAAAGCTTACCTCCACGTTGTGGTGGATCACTTTTCGCGCTACACGTGGACCTTCCCCTCAAAATCTACCAGCATCACCACCTATCAACAGGTGATAAAGCGAGTGTTGCAGGACGGCTCTCCGAAACGCCTACTCACGGATAGAGCGCCTGCGTTCACCTCACCAAAGTTCAGGAAGTTCCTGATTAACAGGAACATCCATCCCCTGCTCACCACCAGTAACAACCCCCAAGCTAATGGTCTATGCGAGCGCCTGAACGCTACCTTAACAGGCAAACTAAGGTTACTCCATTTGGAAAACCCCAAAGCCGCATGGACTAAGCTGGCGAAGCGCGTTACTGTGGTGTATAACAACACGCCCCACTCAGTTACCGGGTTCCCACCTGGCTACCTGATGTTCGGCGTTCTACCTCCCGAGCTCACTGAGCATGTAAACCCCTACCCCGTTTTAACCACAGCCCGACGGATAGCCCATGAACGTACCCAGGCCAAGCACCTCAAAGACAAACATGCCTACGACCAACAACATAAGACACCCCATTTTGAACCCGGAGATCTCGTGTTGGTAAAAGTTTACCATCACCCCAATACAGGCAAACTGGCTCCGTATTTCACGGGTCCCTACGAGATCTTAGAGATCATCTCTCCCAACGTGGTGAGAATAAACCGACCCAACCAACCTCTAAATCGGAATACCGACACAGTCCATGTAAATAAATTACAGTACTATAACGAAAATATTCGTTATATCGCACCTCCCACTCTGATACCACACCCTGCTAAACCCCAATCTAGGACGCTACCACCACTGTTCGAGCACCTCACCCCAGACCTCTTTACAGTTGAGCGCTTTGCTCCTACAATAGGCAATTGTACCACTACCACCCCTGTTGACCCACAATGTAACATTATCGCCCAACGCGATATTCCCCAACCTGCAATATCCCGTACAACCCATATAACCAAAGTTAAAACCCCAATCCCTACAGTTAGGGCTGATCCCAAACCAATTCCCTTACAGGCAAGGTTTTTTCGTAACGTGAAAACCTTCCCCTTGTTCCACCTCCTATACCTCATCAACCTTTTCATCCTACCCACTGTACTATTACCCATGGCCACCCTACTGTATGTCAGTGTCTATACACTGCAGCCCAACCGTCTCTTCCAACTACAGGAAGCCCTATTCGAAATAACCATCGCCGTAGTGGAACTAATCCATCGAACCATAGGAATAATTCTCCCGGAGTTATGGACCATCCTTGTCCACAGTCATGCCTTGGTCGCTCTAATAGGTGAAATCATAGGAGAGATTTTCCAAACCCTCTTTAGAGCGCGCCAAGTCGAATAGCAATCTCCCCACCTTTACAAACACTCGTCGATCACCCCGCTGTCAGCTGGCGTCCACTTTACAGAAACCTTCCGCCGCGCCGACGTCACGTCCTTTCCGATCACGTGACCGACGTCACATCCTCCCTGCGGAATGTAAACAAACCCGCCGTCACTTTTCGCGTGTCACCACACTTAAAGTTACTTTCTGGAACATACACTCACACACACTCGCATACATTCACGCACCTATATAGTTTTGGCAACCTTATGACCTACGACCCTATAATAAACAAAGATTGGACATTGTTATGTAAAAAAATATTCTTCTTTTGTGTATATTTTTGTTAACCAATTTTAAAGGACTTGTACACAACCAGCACTTTTATTTTTTTTTATTTTTATTTTTTTTATTCCCACCATCCATGTCTATCACCCTTTCAATTTCTTAATCACCTCAAGTTTATTTTTTCCTTTTATTGTTTAAACCTTGTTTTGTCCTAACTGAATGAACAACTGACCTGACGCAATACTTCTCATGTATCAGCCTTCAGTTATCATACAGGAGCTTTGATTTCTTTTTTTTTATGTTTTGTTTATATTTTTTCACCGCCCCAAAGGCTAATCAGATTTCTTTTTTCTTTTTTTTTTCCCTCCATCACCAAAATTTTATTGTCTATAGTTTTCTTTTTATTTCTGTTAATGTCTTATATGTTTTGTTTGGATTGCACCTCATAGAGTTTCCCTTGCTGTGGGTTTCCACACAGCAAGATTGAACACCTATGCAGGCAAGATTTTTTTTTCCTCCAAAAAATTATCATATTTTTTCCTAGTTTAGCAAGCACCCCTATCTACTCAAATTTCTTTTTATTACTTATTTCCATCATTTACTTTCTCCCCAATTGTATCTAACCACTCACTATTTTAAAAAATTTTATTTTTTTTTCTTTCCCAAAAAATTATTTTTCTTTTTTCAGAATTTAATACAGATCCCTTTTAAAATTCTTATTCATAGGGGGCGCATCTGTAATATTATAAAGAATATTGTCTAATAAATAATTATGTACCATGTTGGATATAATGTATTCTGTATGGATTCAAATAAAGATGGCAGTCAAAGGACGTGGAGATGGAAGAAGTAGAAGAGAAAAGAACGACAGATCCAAGTCGTGTATCTAGGTCACTTAGAACAAAGAGGCCCTCATATTCCAGAGTTGAATGTCCTGAGAGATTGGGATGTTAGGCAAAGCTCCTTCCCGACCAACCATCATGGCCGACAGAGACAGGGACCAATCAAAGGTCAAGCAGGGTCCCACATGACCCAAGCCGGGGGGCGGGGCAACCAGAGTTCGGTCGGTAACGTGTGTGTCAAGACGTGTGTGTGCATCTTCTAAAAGTAGTGCCTCGAGGTCCAAGATGTGAGTCATCTCAATCCAATTTAATCGCGAAAATCCTTCCATCTCCTCTCCCGAGCCGCCAATGATTAATATTCCGAGGTGTTTTGTGATTCATTAATCGATATAGTGTGCCGATTTTTTTCATCCACCGCCATTGATAACGACTGCCCAAACATACAAAACCCCATCCACTCCCGAGGATTCTCAGGACAAAGCACTTTATCACCGTGAAGTCGGCAAGCATTTTTTTTTATATTATATATATATTCATAATAACCTTTAGAAATTTAGGTATTTTTGTCTACACTTCCTTAATGCTCAGGTATTCAAAATATATTTATTTGCAAATTCTCACAATTTTTATTTTTCCTCTAACAACTTGAACAGCATTTGTTGATGATGATGTATTGTTTGTGTGGTGTCCACAGAGGTGCCAGCAAACCTGGCTATTTGAAGTCCGATCTCACTGAAAGAGAGAAAGAACACTTCGAGAGTTTCTACATGGAGCTCGAGCAGCAAAATAAGTATAAAAAATTCTCCCTTGTGTCTTCCATTATTTTTATCACTTATATTAGATGTTTACCAATGCCCCCCTTTTATATATAATAACTATTTTAAAACCTTTAGTCACATTTTGTAAAAGAGATATTGTGCCTTAAATAAATGTATATATTGAATTATTGCAATATATATATATATGAGAGAGAGATAAATCAAGTAAAGACTGGAATATAAATGTTTAAAGGAATGACTCTTCATACCGGCAGTTTATACAGGGTGATTCAAAAAAATGTATACACACTTTGAACTTCCATAGAAAATTTATTTACCGTTCTACAAAGTTAAATTTCAGGAAAATAGAAAACTGAAAGTCCAATATAAATGAAACATAAATAACAAATGTTAATACTGTTCAAATTGGTGACCTGCAGCATCAGTTTTCAATCAACCACCGCGCGGTGACGGCGGCGACGTCACGGTCGGCGCGCGTCGCCGTCCTCACCGCGCGGTGGTTGATTGAAAACTGATGCTGCAGGTCACCATTTTGAACAGTATTAACATTTGTTATTTATGTTTCATTTATATTGGACTTTCAGTTTTCTATTTTCCTGAAATTTAACTTTGTAGAACGGTAAATAAATTTTCTATGGAAGTTCAAAGTGTGTATACATTTTTTTGAATCACCCTGTAGAACTTAATATGAGTGAACAGCTTCCATTGTGGCCCCCTTTCTTTTTTTGTGTAAAGTCAAAAGCATTTCAATATCGTAAATTTAATGTAATATTAAATAATCAGAACTTTGTAATTTACAACCAGATAACATACCCTCAACTACAGTAATGCCCCTATTGAACCAAGAGAATAAATAGCAAGATCTGCAAATTGGCCTGTTGTTGGACTAATTTACATATTCCAGTATGTAAACAGGTCTCCTTCCAGACCTAACTCTATATCCTGTCTAAAGTTTCTTCAGAGCAGGTTGCGATATTTTGGAAAAAAACATTTGTCAAACTAATTAAATATGCAAATTAGCCAATGTTATATTAGACTATTTTCATTGAAGGCAGCGACTCCTTCCAGGCCTAATTCTCTATGGTGTTTTATTGTTGGGTCAAATACATATTATAGAACTCTGTGGAATAAGCATTTTTTAGATCTACGTGTAATATGGGTGCGCCTCTTGTGGATGAGATACCTGGATGCTCAGGAAAGCAAAACGAATTGATGCCTCTGTTATTTGGACATGGAGAAAACTACACAGAGTGCCTTGGATAGATAAAATGGAGAATATATAAATCTTACATGAAATTGATCCTGGTAGATCCCTAGAAGCCCAAAAATGTAAAAATGAGCTGGCTGGAAGGTATCAAAGAAGCTACCAGAAGATCACCTGATGAGCTGCCAGTGATGGTCATTAACAAATTAAATTGGAGAATAGTTGTCCATAGTGTCACCAAGTGTTGAACTGTACATGATGAGTGCTAACAACAACATGTCATATACAAACTGTACATGAGTGCTAACAACAACATGTCATATACAAACTGTACATGATGGGTGCTAACAACATGTCATATACAAGAGAGATGTTTTTGTCCCAGACTTCCAAAATAGCTTCCCTGTTGCCAAATAACGAAACAGTACAGCTTAGCTCAAGTAAATGCTTGGATCATTTATAGAATGAATCTGACAAGGCATATGTGTGTGTCAGGTTGAATGCAGAAGAACTCGACGCTTTGAAGTTGTGGCCGGAGAGGGTCATCAACATGAAGTTTATCCATAGACTGATCAACTCCATCTGCGATAAGGAAATTAGAATGGCCGCTGTTAATGTAAAACATGAGGTAATATAAACATTTCATCTACAGTCTTGCATTGTACACCCACAGCTCTTGGTTTTGTATTTGATCCTAGGGGCTCTCTTATTTGAGACACTCATTAACCCTTGGCCATTCTTTACCTTTTTTTTTTTAACTAGACTAAACATTTTTGACTACCTCTTGACATATAGCCTCCTTGCTTAATGCTGACAAATGCCAACAGTCCAAAATCTACATGCAGTTGGCTTTTCTATATTTCTCAGGGTGAGGTTTTGGAGGCCATTCTGGAATATATGTTTGTTTAAAGCAATATTTATTTGATATTAGCTCGGAGAAAGATAGAGGAGTCATGATGTCATCACATTGTCTCCTCATTTCTTCAGTGTTCCCACCCAGCTGGTGGCATCCCACCATGTATGTGTTACTTACCCCCTTTTACTAAAGCACTGTTGAAGTAAGGGAAGAAAGTATTTAGTCCTAATAACACAACCTGTCATGATGCAGTCCTCTACAGAAAGGTGTCACATTCAGGACATTGACTGTCCACACCTAGAGTCCAAAATTTCCAGATTCTTGACACTAAAGGGTAGTTCTATCTGAGGCAATCATGGCATTCTCTGAGCCGCCTTAAATGGTCCCCAGCCAGGACCTGATTTGGATAACCAGCGTGTGTTGCCTGCAGATGGGAGCCATCCTTGTCTTCCTCCCAGGCTGGAACGAGATCACCGCCCTCAAAACTGACCTGGAGACGCACAGAAGTAATCTTTCCTTTTAAATATCAATTTAATATCAATCACCACCAAGATTTCTTGTTTAGGTAGGAGATTGAGAAGTTCTCCAATCTTCTATTGTGATTGTAGTTAACACACCAAAATATATATAAATTTATACAGTGTAAATATCATCTTCCCTCCTTCATAACTGCCATCCTTTAGAGCAGTCTTTCAATATAATGAACACATTTCAAAATCACACATTGGAACAATTGCAGATCCAAATTTATTGACAGCACTGTACAATCAGATAAAATAGTTACTGTATAGTTATTGCATTGTATTATTTAATGCCTAACTTGTCCTTATTGTTTGCGTAAGAGCATTGCTCGATGCAAATCCCTATATATATATATATAAAAGTCAGTGTATGTATGCATGTATGTGGGTATCTATGTCGGCTATACACGTCCACAATACGTAACTAATCTGTCTGAAATTTTAACAGTATATAGAGTAGAATCTGGAAAAACTTATAGTGAAAATTTCAGGTCTCTATCCCAAATATTCTTCGAGTTATTTGCAAATTGCGTTGCAAATTTGCCTTTTCGCTCGCAAGCAGCGCCTCTAGCGGTGGAGATGGGAGGTAATATCAGCTGACCTAATGTACATGTAAAACGTGTTTTGACAGGACATAGAGAAAAATCTGGAAAAGATATTTATCAGATTTTTAGCCAATAAAAAATAAAATTGACAGGTTCTGGGCAAAAATAGTTGTTTTTTAGTCAGAAAATGATGATGACAATATTGCTGTATCATGTTTGATTATCAGATACAAAATTATATCGAGAAAAATTCCAAAAAGCTGAGACCACGGGTGAAGCCAGTTCATTTTTAGTGTGCAGGAACAAAATTCTAACAGAAAAACATTCATTCGAGCAGAAAACACAAAGCCAGATCATCTCTTTATAAAAATATCGCTTCTCTGACACAAAGTTTGGAGCGGGACGTTTCACAAGAGTGACATCCACGGCGCCAATTTATAATTGTAAGAATAGTATTTGAATAAAAACATTTAATGGGCGTTGCCCGGGTCATTCGGCTAGTATTTAGATATAATTCTACTGTCCTAAAAGCTTATGTCCATAGTTTGCTTAAATACCATTTCTAAGATTCCACCCTTCCGTGTAGCATATAAAAGCAGAATGATCCAATACAGTATTAGAGCTCTAAGGAAGCGGTCTGGTAGATTAAATTGGTGAAACTGTTTGAAACAAAGTTTGATTTATTTGTGAAAAAAAACACTCACATCTTAATGTATTCATTCCTTTTATATTGTAACCAAGTATTTTTTATTTTATTATTTTTATTAACAGAGTGGTCATTTTCATGCTTATATTTTGCTACTCTGTAAATTCCCCTCGTGGCTTATCTTTTGTTTACTTTTCATAGTTTGTCCTTGCTTGAAATAAATTTTGTTTCCTCCTGAAGTTTTTGTCTTCTCTAATTTTCCACCTGGCAATATAGATGGCGCGTTATTGCATTGTAAAACCAAAATCTATACTTCAGAAGAATATGTGGAAACTGGAAATGAAAGAAAAATACTTATTGACCCGTTAAACATCTCACGGGCCACAAGCACATCGACTTATAAATTGTCAAAAATGACTGCTACAGTTCTATTTTCAGAACAGAAGCCTTGTTAGGTATATGACTCATTCAGGATTTGCGGATATTACTGCTGGCCGCCCGTTTAACTACAGATTTTGTGTTTGCAATTTCAAATTTTTTAAAGGCAATTTTACTAGCGTATCAATCAGAATCGGATCTTTTGATTCAGAGTACACGGAACTTTATTCCTTTGATAGAAATAACGATATTTTAAGCCACTTCTGATTTCCACTTTCAACCAACATGGTATTAGAGACATTTTTTCAAGTAAATTTAGTATTATTTATTTTTTGATAAGGATGTTCTAAAATACACTTATACTTAAATATATAATTAACAAAGCTTTGCCTAGGATTTGTCTTAATTTTTAAATTAAGTTTATATATAAACATGTATGCTAATGATAAGAACCTATTATCAAATGACTTCTTTTGACATTCAGCATTACTGTAAGGAAATAGGTCAGTTTATGGAATTAAAATAAAGTGCCCATTATTAAGTGGCGCCTTTTCCTGTGTGTATGGCTGTCTTTTAATTATATAGTAAATGATTTGAAAAATTAAAAAAAATGGCTAAACCAGTGGCTATAGTGAACCAAAAGCTCTGTCCCTTTGGGGTTCACTATAGAGGGATTTTACTATATTTCTGTTTTATTTTTTCAACTTTCTTATTTATCTATATATATAAAAATGGATGTTTGTTGGTCCGTTGGTCCGTCCGTGAGTGATAATCTTCTACATCGCTCAACCAATCGTGATGAAACTTTGGGAAGATGTTTAGTATACTACAGGGATGGTTTCTGGCTAATTACTCTTTAGAATAACCTTTCGTTGCATTTTTATTTACAATTAAACGTAAATTCACTCGCAATCAGCGCCCTCTAGAACGCGGTGGATCTGATGGCGGGGCGCGCCCATTGGCCGCCTGCGAGCACGTGGCTTCCCTGTGCGCGCGCATGCGCCGGGAAGCCACTTGCTCGCCGGCTGCCGACGGGAGCAGTCACTCGCTCGCCGGGAGTCAACGGGCGCAGACATTTACTCGCTTACAGTGATACAAATCACTGATTACAATGAAGGGCTATATTATCTATATATATAAAAATCACTTTCAAATTTTAACGTAACGTTCCATTCTCAATCCCGTAGGGCTTTAGATCGGCTAAAACAATTGTATCTTTATAAGTGAATATTAACTTTACTGTACTGAATAGTTTAGTATAATGTTAATTTGACATATTACAATTTAGCCACAGCAACGCGTGGCCGGGTTCGCTAGTCTCTATATATATAAAAGTCAATTCCTGTCTGTCTGTCTGTTTCGCGATAAACTCAAAAACTACTGAACCAATTGGTTCCAAATTTTGCATGTCGCTTTTTATAAACCTGAGGAAAATTTTTGGCTACATTTTGCTTATTATTTTTGGCTATTTCTTTTTTTAATTTGAAGAACTATTTTTTTACGCGGAGTAATCCGGAATGGAATGAATACCCAAATAAGGCCATTTTGTATACGCATCGGTGGCTCAGTGGTAGAATGCTCGCCTGCCACGCGGGCGGCCCGGGTTCGAATCCCGGCCGATGCATTTTTTTTTAAACAATTTTTAAAACTCATTTATATTATATCTTCTATATATATAAAAATGAATGTTTGTATGTTTGTTTGTTTGTTTGTTGGTTTGTATGTCCGGTATACAAATTCGCAGTAGTTCACTAATTCAAACCAAAATTTCCATACATAGGTAAAAAAAATACGAGGAAAACGATAGGCTATTTTAAATTATATATAAATTAAATATCGTAACTAATCTGACTGTAAAGTTTGGAGCGGGACGTTTCACAAGAGTGACATCCACGGCGCCAATTTATAATTGTAACGAATAGTGTTTGAATAAAACATTTAATCGGGTAAACCCGGGCCTTGACCGGGTCATTCGTCTAGTAATATATATAAAAAGAGGGATAATTAAAAAATATATATGTGAGAAAAATAAAAGAGCAACCTATATACAGTTAGGTAAAGTCCAGGAGACTCCCCCAACGACAAAGAGTCCTCCTCCAGACAATAAGTCATCTCAAGGCTCAGAAAGAACCTGTGAATTGATGACTTGGCAGATGCGAGGATGGCGAGGGCGTTGTCATCTAGCCCTTGGCCGAAGAGCCAGCCCTGCAGGTTGGGTGGTTGCTGTATGATGTTAAAGGCCTCCCGTATGAGGGGCCTGATGGAGCTGCAGGACCGGTGGGCCAACGTCAGGTCACTAGAACCACAGGCGATGCAGGTCTCTCGAACAGAGGCCGGATGTGCAGGATGGGGAAGGGCGTGCAGGGCCAGCTGTACTGCAATGTCGGCATTGTGCCCTGAGAAGGCGCAACGTCGAAGCGATGGCCAGCCGATGGTGATAGGGATGTTGACAAAGTCTTGCCGCCGGAACAGAAGCTGGGCGATGGGCAGGGTTGCCAGGCATGGTCGCTCAAGTGTACGGCGGATGGAGACAGAGAGAGTATTTATCCTTTTATATATATATATAAATGAATGTTTGTTGGTCCGTTGGTCCGTTCGTTAGTGATAATCTTCTACATCGCTCAACCGATCGTGATGAAACTTTGGGAAGTTGTTTAGTATACTACCGGGATGGTTTCTGGCTTATTACTCTTTAGAAATAACCTTTCGTTGCATTTTTATTTACAATAAAACGTAAATTCACTCGCAATCAGCGCCCCCTCGCGGTAGGCGTATGGCCTGAAATAGCCTCGCATGAGCTTATTTGCAACGTCAAGCTTAGCCTATAGGTTAGGTACACAGCTTCGTACCCCCGCAACCTAGGTTCGAGGCTCAGCGTGGGTGTTTTTTTTTTCATTTCTTTTATATTATTGTAGCAAATTATTAAAAATATTATTTTATTTAAAATGTAGGCTTTTTAAAATAAAAATTAACATAAACAATTTTAAAATAATATTTATAACAAACCTAGGTTCGAGGCTCCGCGTGGGTGTCTTTTTTTTATTTTCATTTCTTTTATATTATTGTAGCAAAGTCTTTTTTTACAGCATTATTATATTTTAATTGGTTTATTTTAAATATGTTTGTTATGAAGGCTCTATGTAATACTATTTAGAGCACATTTTACATTTTAAACACCTAAGCCCCCCTTTTTTTAATATTGTAGCAAAGTATTAAAAGTATTATTTTATTTTAGATGTTTGCCATGAAACTTTGGGAAGTTGTTTAGTATACTACCCGGACGATTTCTGGCGAATTATTTTAAAATAATATTTATAACAATAATTATAGCAAATTTTAAGACATATTTTTAAATTCTGTGTTTGTGCATATATAAATATTTTACAAAAATTGTGAGAACGTTCTATTAGAATATCTCAAAAACAAAAAAACAATACAGTGGACCCTCGGTTTACGAGCACCTTGGAGTACGAGCTTTTCGCAGTACGAGCAAAATTTTTTGAAAAATTTTACCTCGGATTACGAGTGAAATTTCGCATTACGAGCAACTCGTGATGGTTGCCCGTAATCGTGATGGATGAAAATTCACTGGGATCCCTCCCTTCAGATCAGATTCGGGAAATATGTAAAATGTGGGAAACTGTGCAATTGTTCGTAGCAAGAAGAATTGCCCGAGTTTCAATTATTAAAAATAAGAAATTAGTTTCGCACTACGAGCGTTTTGGAGTACGAGCATGGCTCTGGAACGGATTATGCTCGCAAACCGAGGGTCCACTGTACATATAAACAAGTTCACTGACATTTATTAATGCAGTGATTATAATCAATAATTACAATAAAGGGCTATATTATCTATATATATAAAAATCACTTTCAAATTTTAACGTAACGTTCCATTCTCAATCCCGTAGGGCTTTAGATCGGCTAAAACATTTTTATCTTTATAAGTGAATATTAACTTTACTGTACTGAATAGTTTAGTATAATATTAATTTAACATATTACAACTTAGCCACAGCAACGCGTGGCCGGGTTCGCTAGTCTGTTATAAGTACAAAGACTGTTTGCTACAAATATATTTCTATTGATGTTTGGGCAACTCACACCTTCTTGTCTGTATATTATTTGGTATTTCTCTCCTGAGTGAAGTTTTCTAAAGACTTGATGTCTATTCTAACTTCTACAGACTTCAAGTGTGAGATCATCCTAATTTGTTTTCCAGCAATGTTTAGGTACCAGATATATGTCCTTCACTCCATGGTGCCCTTCAACAAGAAAATCCGAGAAGCTATCAACAGGACCCCAACTGCCCCTGTCTGCAAGATAATCCTGGCCACCAACATTGCTGAGACCAGGTATCCCTTTCCTTCTCATGTGCCCTCTCTCAATTGTCAACATTGTTGTTTTACCTTGCTTCTTGCTAACTAAGTTGTCCAAATTACAGGGACCATAGCCTGGCTAAACCTGGGACCAAGTTTATTTAGACCTAATTTAGGAGATTGTCTCTCTTGGGAGACCTCTACTGTTTCACCCTCTCCTTTTCTCCCTAAACATTTTTTGAGAGTTGACTCCTTTTTTATTTTATATATTTTCTTCCTCTCCAACCTTCTATCTAATTAGAAAAATAGTTGACTTACCAAGACATTAATGAATAAAAGTGTGTTATTTCTGACCCTCATAATTACCACATTAGCCACGTAGAGAAAAAACTTTGCTCTAACAACAAGGCTATTCTGGGGTCCTAGAGAAGTTGTACGAGGAAGAAATTCTACCATTCTTCAATTTGGGATTATTTCAGAGGACTGCTAAAAATTCAATAAGTGTGAAGCAACTTGAAAAAAAACTTCTTTGAACTTTGATTAAAACACAGTCTGAGCCTGCTCAGTGCTTTTACCCAGTCACTAATCACTTTGTTCACCTTCTGGTTTTCACAGTACAGCTCATGTTGGAATTCCTGGAAATGTACTGGCAGACTCTGGAGCTCTTGGTCACACAATCCACCACCCTACTAGGTGAAAGAGACCTCCTCCATCGGATCAAGACCCAATTTTAATAAGAATGGAAATATATTGCAGCATATGAATAGGAGGGACAATCACCAATTCTGTCCTATCAAGGGAACAGCAATCCTTGGTTTCCAGACTCAAGTCTGGCCATCTATGAACAATGATGACCTAGAGTGGTTGCACCTACAACCCAAAACACATCATTGACTGCTTTAGCTCATCCATCGATGAGCCCTACTCATTCACAGAAGATATTCTCCACATATAATTGAGTGGAGATAAGTAAGAAGACATTCTGGACCAGGTTTTTCTCTGGAGAAACATAACATTTCAGGCTCCAAGAGATGTCAGGGGATCCTGTATGACTCGATGGTCCTTGGGATCCAAATTTCAAATGGTGGCCAACATAGTGCATTCTCTCACATATTCTTGTTTATAGCAGCATGAACGTGACTGTTTCAATGCTGATGACACTTTCGTTTAGTGTGGGAAACTGTGGCCCCCACTTTTCTCTCTCTTATGAAGATGAATGTGTAAGTTAGATTCAGGAAGGCAGAAATCTCTGTCCAAGGAGATGCCAGTATTTTAAAGCCCTGCCATGTTTACCTGCAACACAAAAGGAGGTGTAACTGATATAAGAGATAATGTCATCTGAAATATCAGCACCCTGTACCTATTTTGATTTCTCTGGTGGAAATTGGTATGCCAACCATTAAAGAGTGAAGTGATATAAAGGAAGAGCTGGTGTGTGCAGCATCACCATTCAGGATGTGGTGTACGTCATTGATTGCGGGAAGGCCAACACCGCACAGTACAGCGCAGAGAAAAATTTCAACACCCTCTCAGCCAACTGGATCTCTAAGGCCAACGCCATACAGCGAGCTGGTAGAGCCGGGCGGTGAGTCATCATTTTTTTGTTGACCAGAGATGTGAAGGATGGACCAGCAATCAAACTCCACAATGATTGCTCTTCTTGAATATATTCTAGTGGAATTTAAATATATATATATAAGAGAATCTAAGCTGTAGTTTACTGCTGTAAACGTCACATCACTATATTACCCACCCATTTCTTAATTTTAGTTGTTACAACATTTGGCTATATTAGAGTCAATGATGGTTTCAATCAAAATTTCCCAAGTTTAAATGGTGTTCTTATAAATTTAAGGTTTGCCTTCAATGGTAGCACACTCCACTAGACAATGAGGTTACTAGCTGCTTCTCTTTTTATAATATCTCCGTCATGGGGAGATGTGCTATAGAACCAAATACAGGTTTGGAGGCTCACTTTTTTATTCTCTTAAAAGTGAGACCGACAATAAGTAAAACAAATATTTTTCTTTAACACAAGGTGATAAGACAAAATCCAAATAAATAGTGTGTGATGTTTCGGAGACAGCGTTGTTACCGAAACGTCACACTCTATTTATTTACGAGGGTTGTCCGTTAAATAAGTTCCACAGAGGTTTTTAATACAGAAAAACAGGTTTATTTGCCCTGAACTATACATTTTCGAAATTATCAGACTTTTCTTCATTTTATACATATTCCCCGTTTCGTTCGACGCATTTTTGCATTCGGGACACCCACTTATGTAACCCAGAGTCAAAGAACTCTGCCGCCTGGCCGCATAGAAAGCCTAAAACCGCTTCTTCCAACTCGTAATCGTCCTGGAATTGGGTTCCACCCAGGTTTTTCTTCAACTCGGGGAAGAGAAGAAAGTCACTAGGAGCTACGTCCGGGCTGTAAGGTGGGTGTGACACCAATTCCCATCCAAATTCTTCAATGAGGGCGGTGGTTTGACGGGCAGTGTGCGGCCGAGCGTTGTCGTGGTGAAAACGCACCCCTTTGGTTAACATCCCTCTCCTCTTGTTCTGAATCGCGCGTCGAAGTGGTCTCACAATACCGGACGGAATTGATTGTTGTACCCCGACGCAAAAAGTCGCACAACAATAGGCCCTTTCGGTCCCAAAAGACGGTAGCCATCGTCCGAAACCGAAGGCCGTCCAGCACGCGGTTCATCGTGGACGTCTGTTCGGCCGTTTTTAAATTCTCTGACCCATCTGCGCACCATCCCGGAATTCATACACCCTTCTCCATACACTTGACAGAGTTCAGTATGAATGTCCTTCGCAGAATTCTTCTTTGCGGCCAAAAAGCGAATTACTGACCGTAATTCGCAGCTGGCTAGAGACACGAGGGGAAGCTCCGTCACTAACGGCTGCTCAGTCAATACTAAGCTTACCAGCGACGTGGCCTTGGTGGGAAATTGGAGTGGGGAGAACAAGCTACGAGCCCGTGCAGTCGGCTCGCACCTAAAAGCGATCCTCATGACAGTGGTGCCCCGTGGAACTTATTTAACGGACAACCCTCGTATTTGAAGTTGGTATTTTTACCTTGTGTTTATAATCTATAATCCAAATTGTTCCTTATCAAATATTTCTCTTGTGCCCCCATCATCAAAGTGCTTAATAGATCCTCCTCAAATATCACAAATACATTAATGTACTAAAAGAGACACCTCTCCCTTTAATTACATGGTAACTTAATACAGGGTCCATTATGAGAGAAATGAGCATTTACTGGAAAAATACATTTATTGATCGTAATTTGTGCAAATGTTCAATATTCTTCAAAATACATTCCTCCTGCATCAATACACTTGCGGAGACGCGTTTGCCACGCCTGAAAGGCACCCTGAAACTCCAAGACTGGAATGCTTCTCAGGAACGTTGTAACATGGTGTTGGATGTTTTCCACCGTTTCCCAATGTTTTCCTTACATCTCTCTCTTGAGTCGCGGAAACAAAAAGAAGTCACATGGAGCTAAGTCGAGACTGTAAGGGGGGTGAGGGATCACCGAGGTGTTGCTCCGGGCCAGGAAGTTGGTAATGATGAAGGCTGTGTAGTTGGTGGCATTGTCATGGTGGAGCTTGACCGTGTCTTTAATGTCAATCCTCACGCGTGCGATCCGGCGTTTCAATCTCCTGAGCACCTCCAGGTAAAAGGCTGAATTTACAGTTTGTCCCTGCGGTACAAACTCACAATGGACTATTCCTCGGATGTCAAAGAAGACAATGATCATCGTTTTGATGCTGGACTTGCTCATTCGCGCTTTCTTGGGGCGTGGGGATGATTTTGTGTGCCATGCACAGCTCTGCGTTTTCGACTCTGGGTCGTATTCAAACATCCAGGATTCGTCTCCGGTTACTAGAGTTCAGAAAGTCCGGTTCATTTTGAATCAAATCCAACAATTCTTGACAGCGCAAAACTCTTTAAGTTCTTTCTGGTCTTGCGTCAACACTTTCGGCACAAGCTTCGCACAGACCTTACGCATTTGCAGATCCTCGGTCACTATCCCATGTACCACAAATGTGGACATGTGTAATGTGTCAGCAATTTGCTGGATGCTTAATCGACGGTCGGTACGCAAAACTTCGAGCACACGATCCACGTTCTCGTCAGTTGTGGCCGTTGTTGGGCGTCCTGAACGGGGTTCGTCGGCGACCTCCTCCCAGCCCTCCTTGAACGCCTTGTGCCACTTCCCAGACTGTGATCTCGAAATGCAATCGTCCTTGAAGGCTTTTTGAAGCATCTGGAATGTTTTGGTTGCATTTTTTCCAAGCCTCACGCAAAACTTTATGGCGTATCGTTGTTCAAGCGAACGCTCCATCGCGCTATGTTACAAAAGTTGAAAACACACTTCAAGCGGAGGCATGTATCTCCCCTCACACTGCTCGAACTCAGCTGACGACCGGTTGGATTGAAAAGGCATATACCTCCACCACATTATCCACGGTTTTACCGTGCTGCCATCTATCGTCGCGTCACAATAACATTATGCTCATTACTTTCATAATGGACCCTGTATATAGAGACACACACTTACTTCTCGAATACAAATGATTCAAGTACTATCATGTATTGTGATTTTTATTTGGCTTGTGGACACACAGCATATGGTATTTTTTAAGGAACAATGTGACATCACCAACTTGTATCAGAATAGGGAGAGGAACACCATCTTTCATAAAATTCTATAAGAATCGTGGTTAAGCAAATTGTGTGCAGTGTGCGGAATGGGGAGTGCTACCGTCTGTTCACCAGTGCCCGCTACCACCTGATGAGCGAGCACATTGAGCCTGAGATCTGCCACCTGAGGTTGGAGGTGCTCTGCCTCAGAATCAAGGTGGGTGCCGCACCTTCCATCCCTCTCCCAACTCACCGGCCGGCCCTCAGAACCTCAAGCTGGGATCTATCATCCCCTTCCTGGAGAAGGCCCTCTCTGTCCCTCCTCTGGAAAATGTCAAGAGCTCCATCCACTTCCTTCAGACTCTGGTTGGTATATAATGGTACTAGTTTTACTTAGTACTCACACTTGGTACTACATTACTGTAGTGGGTTATATTCCAGGCTCTATAACCTTCCCCTGGACAATGTCCATCAACCCAATTCCTTAAAACTCTGGTGGGTTGTGGTTCATTCATCCAAAGAACTTCTCCCATACCTTCTTATATTTGGCTTCATAAGCCATTCCACATCACCTTGTGTATATTTACAATTAGAAACATTTTTTAAAACTTATCCCAAGTACACTTGATATAGACAATCATGGTGGGTAGTTAGTGATGCTTTTACTCTATGTGCACCATAGGTCTACACATGTAAAAAAAAAGCGGTTCAACATTTACCTATCTGCAAAAATCCAGTTTGGTTTCTTGCACTCACTGGTGGGGTTGGACTTGTGCAAGAAATAGGGCTCAGTTAAGTGTGTCCAAAGCGGGGTTTGATCCTAGGTCATGGCTGTTTAAAATGAGTGGTTTTACCATTCCACCATCAACCCCATGTGGGCCTGGATCTAGCAATACACTCCAGCTGGCATTGTGAAGGCAGGCAGGCTACAAGTGTGGATGTGAGCAGAATGCCCTGAGTCCGAGTGAAGAACTCACCCCCCTGGGCTACCACCTCTCCCGGCTCCCCCTGGACCCCCAGACTGGCAAGATGATTATCCTGGGAGCCATCTTCTCATGTCTGGATCCCATCCTCACCATCGCTGCCTCCCTCGCTGAAAGGGACATCTTCTACTACACCCAAGTATGGCTGCCAAGTTGGGGAAAGCTGTTTGCATTTTTCTTTTAAGCTGATAAAAGTCAAAGCATCCCAATTTTGCCAATTATATATATCTATATATATAAAATTGAATGTCTGTGTGTGTGTCCTCTATGGATTCAAAAACCATACATCCAATCGCCGTGAAATTTTGGGATATTATTAGGTGTATCTCCGGAAAGGTTTACGAAAAATAATTTCTTGAATATCTTTAATATCCTTAGAGTTATTTGCAGATATGTAGCTCTACTCTAACTCGCAAGCAGCGCCATCTTGCAACGGAGATCTGCCCCTCCCCCCCCCCCTCCCCCCCCCCGTCCGGCCGCCGGCCAGTTGGTTGGACATTCCAAGTTCCCACCGACCAATCAGAGGGATCAAGAGCCCCCGTCCGGCCGCCGGCCAATCAGAGTGATCAAGAGGTCCTGGCGCGCGGGGGGGCGGGTGACCTCCGGGAACTACGTCCATCTTCCATAAACGACCATGATTTTATTCAACTTATCGAGTATTTTTCAAGGGACCGGGAAAATATGTTCACTAGATAAAACGATGATTTTGTAATGTAGAAAATTATGAAAGACAAAATTCAGGATGACACGGCACACAGGGACCGGGAAAAAATGTTCACTTTATCGAGAGATTCAAATTTATGAGTTTCAAATTATCAAAATATATCTTTTTTTAAAATAAGTTTATAGAGAATTGTTTTACCAAATGTTCGTTGGACAAACCTTTACTCGTGTAAAACCTCGGGCGAAGCCGGGTACGTCCGCTAGTATATATATATTTATAAAATGGATATTTCTCTAGGTGTATTAAAATATTAATACCATATTGTAGCGTAGAAATCAAGCCTTGAAATATCCTAAGATGTAAAAGTATTTATTGATGACGTCACAGCGACGAGTCGACAATTATTAACAGGTCAGCCCCCCTATTTACAGCTAGAGAATCTTAAGCAAGCCAGCAAAGAAATATTTTAAAGATGATTTCACAAATACAGATTAATATATATTTTTATAATCTGTTGAATATATTTTCATTGAATAATATTAAATTAAATAATAAAATATTTCTTCGCCACATAGCCTCCTCCTATAAAGAGCATCGACCCGATGCTCAGCAGGAGACTTACGTCGTCAGTCTCAATAACTACATAGTACTAGGGCCAGGGATATTTTCAGGTGACTACGGTGGATGTCTTCTTTCAGTTGAGATATCTTCTTCATGAGGACTTGGTAGGTCTATGTTTACGTCAAGGTAGCTTTTTCTCAATTCTACTGTGGTCGGTAAGGGGGGATTTTATAACTTTGCGGCCTCACCTCCAATGTGGTCTATCATCTAGTTTTAATGGCGGGGCATCCAGCTAGATCTTCTAGCAGGTGAGAAATGTTGTCTGTTTCGACCGCGATATGAAGTAGGGCTTCGGTAGCGAGTGAAAGTTTTCCTCGATGATTCGTCATTGGGGTCCTGAGATTCAGCTCGAGAGTTGTAGGATACCATTGAGTCTTGCTTTCTTTGGAAATAGTCATTTCTCCTTTCCTCATTGTGTCTCTTCCTGTCACAGCAAGAGCGGACGACGTAACCTGGGCGTCCGCAGTAGAAACAGATTGGCCTTCCCTCAGTTTTACGCCAATCATTGGTGTCGCGTCTTCCTCCTTGTTTTGAGTATCGAGGTTCAGGGTGCGGTCTTATCGTTTCGGCCTCATATCTGGTATTTAAAAACTGTCGGGGTTTTTCCTTCTGAGGGGGACTTCTCCTAGACTTTGAGATTGGCGCCAGGGTTCTTCCAATCTCCTCCTTTACAATTTCTTCGATTGTAGCATTTTTTGGTTCCTCCCGAGGAGAGCCTAATGCCCGCTGTACCTCCTCACGAACAATTTGCCTAATCAAAGATGACAGATCTTCTCCGTCATCCTGGTCACAGAGAGAGGCTACATTTGGTAGGCGCTCGTACCTGGTTGGGGTAACTCGCCTACAACGGAGCGCTTCGACACGGCGACATTCTGTAATGAATTGCTCGGTGCTCTGTACATCCCTCGGTAGGAGTGCTTGATAAAGCTCCTCAGCTATCCCCTTCATGAGGTGGGAGATTTTATCTTCCTCGCTCATTTGAGGATCAACCTCTTTGCACAAGCACAGGACATCCTGGATGTAACATTCGGTACTTTCACCTTTTAATTGTGCCCGTGTTTTAAGTTTCTTCTCCGCTTGCAATTTTGAATTTTCTTTTTTTCTGAACACATTCTCTAAATGAGATGTGAATTCCTTCCAAGTCTGTATGCTTTCTTCGTTGTTCTCAAACCATTTGAGAGCAGTTCCAGACAGATAAAAATAAACTTTAGTAAGACAAAGGGTTTCGTCCCAATGGTTGTACTTTGCCACACGTGCATACCCTTTTAACCATTTTTAGAGATCTTCACCATCCTCCCCGGAGAAAATGGAAGGGTTCCTTGGCAAATGTTGAACAACGTAGTTGCTTACCTGAGTACCTTCCTTCTTTACATTCATAGATGTTTCTTCTGGTTCAACAGAATCTATTTTTCTTTTATTTCTTAATGGGTATCGGTCCAGTCTCTCCACCAGTTGTAGCGTAGAAATCAAGCCTTGAAATATCCTAAGATGTAAAAGTATTTATTGATGACGTCACAGCGACGAGTCGACAATTATTAACAGGTCAGCCCCCCTATTTACAGCTAGAGAATCTTAAGCAAGCCAGCAAAGAAATATGATTTCACAAATACAGATTAATATATATTTTTATAATCTGTTGAATATATTTTCATTGAATAATATTAAATTAAATAATAAAATATTTCTTCGCCACAATATATATATATGGTACGCAACAAAATATATACATATTTACATTTTTAAAAGAACAATTCGTCTTTGCAAAAGAAGAGCAATATTCAATTGATTTTATATATTTGTGTGAAAGAACAAACATTGATTTATATCTCATGAAAAAAACGATTTTTAAATATTTGAGATACCTAAAATAATAAGGGTGATTTTCTAAAAGATTTGTTTTCAGTCTTTCTGAGGAGAAATACTCGTTTACCCAAATAGTTGAAATTATGAAAGAATATTGTTATTACTAAATGCTCACTCGGTCAAATAATAAAGGAAAACAAAGAAATTTTTATTACTATGAAATTAAACAAAAAAAAATTCCTCTGGAAAAAGGTGTCTGAAGAAACTAACTCCAACTGGAATAAAAGATAAAGGAAATGGTTGTCCGAGAGAATCCACCAAAGGAACATTTCTACATTAACCAACATACCACATTCTACTGTTAATTGCATTATCAGGGGAAAAATTGGCTTAAAACTATGGGAAAATGCTAACGTTCATGTTTTCAATCCGCACCATATCGAGGAACACAATCAATGTTCCCATTGGCCTGTGGCTTCCTGTTCTGTTATATAGTCCTTAAACAGAACAATTCTGGTGCTCACATAAGTCTCAGTGGTGTCCATAGTTTAGTGGGATTTGCACAATCAAAAGCTTTACTATATTTTTATTTATCTCTTTTATGCCTTCTTTCTTTTATCTATTTCAGGTTATATATTTAACTTTTGTCCATCAATTTCTATGTTCTTGTGATAATCCTCAATTTAAATGAGGTTCTATTCTTTTCTGTGTTTTTGAGAAGTGTTTTACTTGTGTGTGGGCTAAGTGCAATGGTTCCGTAGCTGCTGCAGTGCAGGCCATGATAATCATGCCGCCTGCTTAGACCCCCACATGTCCTATGTAGTAATGTAAAGGAGCAATTCAATGTTGCGCTAACAAAGGTGCCAGAGCCCATTATCCACACTCATTGGTGCGGTCTCCAACTTATTCCAGAATTGGGAAGCCATTGAAATCCTTTTTTTTTTTTTTTTTCAAATGTAGGTTGCACTCATGGTTGTCAATAAAGGACAGCCCCATGAGGTGGTATTAACACAAGTATTAGAGAATGGTGGTGGTGTGTTCCTCAGGGCAATGAGAAAGACATGGAAGCCACCAAGAGAATCCTGGGAGACAAGCTGGACAGTGATCACCTCCTGGTTGCCAATGTCTTCCAGCAGATTTCAGTAAGAAGCAGCAGTTCAATAAAGGCAGCCTGCCTAATTCACCTTGTGTGCAGGAACTGAAAACCAAAAAGGAGCGAGAAGATTATTGCCTTATAAATCACATTTCAATTAAAACAATGATTGTATGTATTATTTAACTTTCTCTTTTCTATTACATTAGTATTATTTTAAGAAACTATATGAATATAAAAATTGAAACCCGTTTCAAATTGTGTTTCAGGATTTGGATAAATTTAGAAGACAACTTTTTAAAGATTTGGTGAAAATAGGTTTTGTGAAAAAAGAAGCAGATATTGAAATTTACAATAAATATAAAGGTAAGTGTAAACATCAAGTGAATATGAAATTTGGATTGTGTGGAGAAACATAAAGACATAATAAGTTATCTGATGAAACTCACAAGTTTACTTAATTGTTACCTTTTAGAAGTTTGTTGGAAATAGTTAAGAAGTTTGTTGTTACTTCCTTATATATAAAGATTATACATCACA
Organism: Cordylochernes scorpioides; assembly: GCA_030710605.1. Taxonomy (NCBI): domain Eukaryota; kingdom Metazoa; phylum Arthropoda; class Arachnida; order Pseudoscorpiones; family Chernetidae; genus Cordylochernes; species Cordylochernes scorpioides. Next base: position 10,968,262 of record CP092868.1, on the reverse strand, counting down.
AAGACAATTTTTCAATTAAATTAAAATTACAATATATCATAAAACCTTTTTTGTTTTCATGTATTTTTGTTTTAAGACACAAGGTAATAATAAGACCAAATTTTACCTAATATGTTACAATGCTAATCAAAGTTTGTAATTATCTTTGTTAAAGGTGATTTATTGAGGAATGGTATAAACTGGTGATTTTTGACAACCCAGGATCCTGCATTTGGAACATTTTCTCTAGAAAATTGATTCCTTTGAAAGTCCAACTCCACCAGTTAGAGCAAGTGACCAAATAGGGCTATGGTTCAACATGTGGAGCACTTGCAGTAAAAGTAGTCTCCATGATTGATCACAGTCTGTACCACATGTACTTGGAATAAATAAAAACTTTCAGGTTGGATGTAATTTTGACATTCCTATCTCTTGATAATCTTTTAAAATAAAAGGTTGTCTTTATGTTTTTCAGATGATCAAGAGCTCTGTCGAGCCATCATCTTCGCTGGACTCTATCCCAACCTAGCAATGGCTTCCAATGCACGCAGCTCTGCAAATAAGCAGTAAGTCTGTCACACTCACCCTTATTCCCATGAATTAGATATCTAGCCCCAGTCTTCCCACACATATATTATGGCTTTCAGCACAGAACATTTGAAGAGATACTTTATTTAAATATTAAGAGTATAAATAAGTTTGTGCTATTTTTTCCCCTGAAAATTGAAGCTTTATTGTGAAAAATTGATTAGACATTCAATGTTCAAAGTATTGTCTTTTGCTAACCACTATTTTTTCCCATCTTTCTGGCAATCGATGGATCCCATCGCGATAAAAGACGGCTCTTTGTCTGCTATCCATTAATTGATTCATTTTTTGACTTCATTGAAATTGGAGAAGTGCTGGTCAACCTGGCCATGTTGCATTGATTGGAAGAGATAGTTATCAGAAGGAGCAATGTCTGGGCTATACGGCAGCTATTGAGCGTTTCTAAGTAGGTTTTACGGGTGCTGCAGCATGTGATCGAACATCATCATCTTTTTTATTAATATAATCCCTTCGGTATAATTATAAATAAAAGGCAATTCACTGAGTTTCTTTTATCAATAATATTTTAGATCAATCTCTTTCATTAATAAACTCTTTCCTCAGCGAATTGTCTTTTATTTATAATTATCATCTTTATTCATCATTGTTGTGTCTATTGGCGTATTGCAGCTGTTTTTATTGCAATGCTCGACTCAAACGCACCAATTGTCTTCAGTAGATCTCCCCTCCTTTCGTTCAGTTGTAGTAGCCCATAATATACAACTCCTAGCTAGCCCCACCAAATATACAGCATAATCTTCTCACCATGAATATTCTGCTTGGCTGTCGATAATGAGGCAGGGCCAGGATATCCATACATTGAAAATTTGAAACTATTATAGACGCGTATGATTCTTTTTAAAAATAAACAATTTCTTAGCTGGCAAAACTGCTGGGTGGGTTCACCACTGATGAGCCAGGCCCTTCCATTAATTTTTTTTCCATTGCAGTAAGGGTAGTAGAAATTGTTTATTTTCAAAAAGAATCATACGCGTCTATAGTAGTTTTGAATTTTCATAACAGATGGCGCGCTAATGCATCTAATATCCATACATTGCCAGACATTTTGGACTATCGTAATGGACCCACTTTCAATCGCCAGTTACAATTTGATGCAAAAACCCCTTTCTTTTCTGACATTGGAGCAGTTGTTCGCGTGAAAAAACAGGGTTCCTTGGCTTCAGTTCATAAGGCACCCAATTTCCTACCTTCTGGATCATTCCCATTTTTTTAAGCAATGAAAAATGGCTGGTTGAGTGACTCCAAGTGTTTTTGTGAGTTCCTTTTGCGTTTGTGTTGGATCTTCATCGAGCCTTGCCTCTAATTCTTCATTCTCAAACTTTGGTGGCGCTCCGGGTCTTTCTTCGTCTTTCAAATCAAAATTGCCACTTTTAAACCGTGCAAATCACTTCTGACATATTCATTCAGCTAGAGCATGGTTATCATAAACTTCCTCTAAAATACGATGAATCTCAGTAGCTTTTTTATTCATTATGAAGTAAAACTCCCCGCAAAAACATTATTTGGTACAAAAGTTGACATTTTGGAGCAAACAGAAACTAGGTTGTTTACACTTCAGAGAAATGAATCTTCAAAATAATGGTGTTTCCAGATAAAACAATAGAATAATGAACTAGTGCCACCATCTTTATCAAAACCGCATAAATTTATTTATATTCCCAAAAGAACATGCACTTAGATACCTTGTCTTAGAATTTCTTTTTCTCTTTAAAGAAAAAATGTTATCTTTTGTAATCTGCGTTTTTTGTTTATTTCATAGTCAAAATTAATTGAGTATCACACAATACTTAGACCCATCTATATATAATAATTAACCACTAAGTGTGTGTATCACACAATACTTAGACCCATCTATATATAATAATTAACCACTAAGTGTGTGTATCGCACAATACTTAGACCCATCTATATATAATAATTAACCACTAAGTGTGTGTATCACACAATACTTAGACCCATCTATATATAATAATTAACCACTAAGTGTGTGTATCACACAATACTTAGACCCATCTATATATAATAACTAGCCGAATGGCCCGGGCAACGCCCGGGTTTTACCCGACTGGACCCGGCTTCGCCTGGGTAGTGTTCGAGCGAGGTTTACTCATGAATTAATAGAGGCCCCAACTGTTTGTAATATAATTAATTTGTAATATAATTATTTGAATCTAACCTCATATACACTTTTACACTACCTATTTAATTTCAAAATAAATTAAAATACGTTTATATTAAATAATAACATTTCTAAAAAATCGACTTTCTCGTTCACACTTTTGTATCTATTCAATTATGTATTTTTTTTTATGTATCTTTTTAAAAAAATATCTGTATAGTTTAGATTAAAATATTTTAAGTGACATATTTTCAAGTCGTATATATATACACAAGTTTTATATTTATTTTACAAATATTGTATAAGATGTGATTAATAAACTTTGTAAAAAATAATCTTAATACATTTTTAATAACATGACGTTATGTTATATTCTAATAGGTAAAATAGGTTAGTTTCAGACGGCTTATAAATTAGGTTAGTTTAAGGTGTGTTATAAAAAGGTTAGTTGCATTAATTAAAATCGGTGAGATTCAGATAGGTTATATTAGGTTAGTTTAATTGCTAAATAAGGTTAGTTTTAGATAAGTTGAATTAGGTTAGTTCTAGATAATAAAAAAATAATGTTTGTATTTAGAAAAATTAGTTTAATATTTTATATAAAAAATTTTTTTTTAATTGTTAAATCTTTTTTAAAATGAATTTTAAATTAATATATTTAAATTGGTAAAATTCAAAGTATTTCACCGAAATTGTATTTTTAACTCGTGTAAAACGCCTCGAAGGTACGGCAGTGGCAACGTACAGTGCCGCCTACCAAATATACCCTTAACTGGGAACACTCCACAAATATATATAGTAAAATATATGTAGCAAGCTATACAGCAAAAACATAATTTTTTTCAATAAATATGAAAAAGAAAAAAATATAGAATATGAGCAGCTATATAATATGAAGCAGATAAATATAAATCCTACCTATACAAATGACAGCAAAACAAAAAATTGAGCCTACTCCTAAAAAAAGCAGTTATTAAAAATGCATAGAAGCTGCTTATAATATAAATGTTAATAAGTATAAAACGATTGCATGGAACAAACATATATAGTAAAATATATGTAGCAAGCTATACAGAAAAACATAATTTTTTGCAATAAATATGAAAAAGAAAAAATATAGAATACACTGCTCTAAATCGTAAATGATTACATGAATATATAATATAATATGAATATTCCCCTTATGAGAATAAAACAGTATACCTTATTTAAAAAAATGTAGTATCAAATAATTTAGAAATAAATAAATAAATAATAGAAATAATTAAATAAATATATATAATCTTACTATTTTCAAAACGATTTTAACCAGTTTTGGTACCGACGCGCTTCGCCTAGCCAGAACAATGGAAAGGCTTAGACTTTCTATCAACAGTTGGAAATTACACTTACATTTTAATCACCAGTGTCTCGCCGCAAACATAATTCCACCTTCTTTAATTTTAAAAGATCCTGTCTGCACAAATTATTTTAGAAAAATATTATTTGAAACGGGTAAGAAACTTTTAAATGCTAGAAAATTAAGGAATATAATCTTACCTTTTGAAAAATGCAGCGTGAAACTAACACAATAAGTTTAACCAATCAAATTCATGTATCGTCGCGACCAGTGCGGCACCAAGCGGCAAAAGGCGAGAACTAATCCATTTCAGTTAAATAATTTTTAAAAAAGGTACATTAACCTTTGTAGTTTTTTGAATAGCCTATATGTTAAACGAAATCTTCAGCTACCTACATGCGAAATTCCATAATGATTGAGTCAGTAGATTTTGCGTGATGCGATAACAAACATCGATTTCGCATTTCATTTTTATAGATATAAGGATTAACCACTAAGTGTGTGTATCACACAATACTTAGACCCATCTATATATAATAATTAACCACTAAGTGTGTGTATCGCACAATACTTAGACCCATCTATATATAATAATTAACCACTAAGTGTGTGTATCGCACAATACTTAGACCCATCTATATATAATAATTAACCACTAAGTGTGTGTATCGCACAATACTTAGACCCATCTATATATAATAATTAACCACTAAGTGTGTGTATCGCACAATACTTAGACCCATCTATATATAATAATTAACCACTAAGTGTGTGTATCGCACAATACTTAGACCCATCTATATATAATAATTAACCACTAAGTGTGTGTATCGCACAATACTTAGACCCATCTATATATAATAATTAACCACTAAGTGTGTGTATCACACAATACTTAGAGCCATCTATATATAATAATTAACCACTAAGTGTGTGTATCGCACAATACTTAGACCCATCTATATATAATAATTAACCACTAAGTGTGTGTATCACACAATACTTAGACCCATCTATATATAATAATTAACCACTAAGTGTGTGTATCGCACAATACTTAGACCCATCTATATATAATAATTAACCACTAAGTGTGTGTATCGCACAATACTTAGACCCATCTATATATAATAATTAACCACTAAGTGTGTGTATCTCACAATACTTAGACCCATCTATATATAATAATTAACCACTAAGTGTGTGTATCGCACAATACTTAGACCCATCTATATATAATAATTAACCACTAAGTGTGTGTATCGCACAATACTTAGACCCATCTATATATAATAATTAACCACTAAGTGTGTGTATCGCACAATACTTAGACCCATCTATATATAATAATTAACCACTAAGTGTGTGTATCGCACAATACTTAGACCCATCTATATATAATAATTAACCACTAAGTGTGTGTATCGCACAATACTTAGACCCATCTATATATAATAATTAACCACTAAGTGTGTGTATCACACAATACTTAGACCCATCTATATATAATAATTAACCACTAAGTGTGTGTATCACACAATACTTAGAGACCCATCTATATATAATAATTAACCACTAAGTGTGTGTATCACACAATACTTAGACCCATCTATATATAATAATTAACCACTAAGTGTGTGTATCGCACAATACTTAGACCCATCTATATATAATAATTAACCACTAAGTGTGTGTATCGCACAATACTTAGACCCATCTATATATAATAATTAACCACTAAGTGTGTGTATCGCACAATACTTAGACCCATCTATATATAATAATTAACCACTAAGTGTGTGTATCGCACAATACTTAGACCCATCTATATATAATAATTAACCACTAAGTGTGTGTATCGCACAATACTTAGACCCATCTATATATAATAATTAACCACTAAGTGTGTGTATCACACAATACTTAGACCCATCTATATATAATAATTAACCACTAAGTGTGTGTATCACACAATACTTAGACCCATCTATATATAATAATTAACCACTAAGTGTGTGTATCACACAATACTTAGACCCATCTATATATAATAATTAACCACTAAGTGTGTACAGGGCAGTGGTCCTGAAGCAAGGCCTTGGCTTCATCCACAAGAAATCCTCAGTGTGCCAGTCTGGGCTGACAACCCGATGCTGGGCTGTCTTCTACCAGTCCATGAAGCAGAAGGACTTTCTTATCCACGACGTCACCTACATCAACCCCCTGGCCATGATCCTCTTCAGCAAGGACTTGCAGGTTCGAAAGGCTGGAGACAGCTCTGTTATAAAGGTGGATGGCTGGGCTGAGATCAAGGTTACGCCTTCGAGTGCTGCTGTGCTCCAGGTACATTTTCCTGCTTACTTTAGCCTAAACTCCTCCCTTTCTTAATGTGATTGTCAAATGGTGTGTTTGGTGGTATAATCATATAAATTGGTTGGTCTGGCTTCACAATGTGTTTAGAGTAGAGTTGTTGGCCCTGAATGATGAAGACACTCGCACTGCTGTTGCTAAAATCCTCCCAAATTCAGTATTCCCTAGCTTTGGTGACATTTTAAAAGTAGCCTTTTGTTAGCTTGAAATGTATCCATGGCATTGAATTAGTGGCCCTTTTAAATGTATAAAAAGTTTTTACTTAAAGATTTCTGTCTTGGTAGACACATTTGAGGAAGAGGGGTTGGTTTCTCTTCGTGGCTGGATGGCTATTGAGCTCTCCGATCCCCAACATCCAGATGAATGCTTCTGCCCTTTTGTCAGCAAATGGTTTAAAGAGGGTGTTTCTGCACTAGATCTTGGGGACTTGTATTTTCATCTAGTTTGGAGCAGTATTTGATGGCAGATATCATTCATTTCTCAAAGCTAATGACCAGCTAAATAAATTAGTTGTGACAAATACTTTAGGAGTTACCATTTTTTGATTTTTTTTTAGAAATTGTGCTAGAGGATAAGGACTAAGATAATTGTGAAAATATAGGGGGTGGGGGCCACAAGGGGTTAAGAACAGTTCTAAGTAAGATAGAGAGAGAAATGCGGTAAATATAGTTCAAGTGTAGATGGAGAAATTGATTCACATGAAAAAAAGGGACTCCTGTCAAACCATTGACTGTCTCTGCTGATTTGAGTCAGTGGCCTTTCTTTTAGTAATGTTGTGTTAGTACTGCAGGTTCAACAGCAGGGTTCTGATGGTGTGGCCAGACCTTACTGATATCCTAGAAGGACAACACATCTCTTACAGTCAGAATATCTTATAAAGAACAATCAATAACCTGTAAAAACTGAAATATTTACAAATGGAATTGATTTACTTTTACCCCCTCACACAACCCGAGGTTCTTTTTTCAAATAACTTTCTTTACTCCATTGAGAAAACTTTGCAGACAAATGTCAGAGATGCCAGTTAGGCATAAAGCAATCTATATATTAGGAATTTCACATTGCTTTAAGGACAATAGAAAGTTGTCTTATTGGAAAAAGAAAAATTATGTACAGTTAAACATCTTCAATATCAGGTGTGTTTCCTGTTAGGTATATTAATTCAAAGAATTTTTCTCTATGTAAATAAATTATATAGATACTAGCGGACGTACCCGACTTCGCCCGGGGTTTTACCCGAGTAAAGGTTTGTCTAACGAATCTCTCGATAAAGTGAACATTTTTTCCCGGTCCCTTGAAAAATACTTGATAAATTGAATAAAATCAATATTAATTGGTTCCCTCGGTAATTGGAAGTTAAAGGAATATTATCTTGCCTTGGAATTGTATCATTATTCTTGTATGGATGTACCCGGCTTCGCCCGGGTTTTACCCAAGTAAAGGTTTGTCTAACGAATCTCTCGATAAAGTGAACATTTTTCCCGGTCCCTTTAAAAATACTCGATAAGTTGAATAAAATCAATATTAATTGGTTCCCTCGGTAATTGGAAGTTAAAGGAATAGTATCTTGCCTTGGAATTGTATCATTATTCTTGTCTCAAATAAATTGCCGTGTCATCCTGAATTTTGTTTTTCTTAATTTTCTACATTACAAAATCGTTTCATCATGATAATATTTAGATCAGATTGTTGAATTATAACAGATAAATTAGAATATTTATCTTGATTATTTTTTAGGCGAAAAGTTATTTCAAAAATTTAATTTGATAGAAACCTTCCCAGTACTATACTAAATAACTTCCCAAAGTTTCATGGCGTTCCAATGAGTGGTTTGGTCAGGCATAAAGGACAGACAGACACACCTACATTAATTTGTATATATATACTAGCGGACGTACCCGGCTTCGCCCGAGTTTTAACCGAGTAAAGGTTTGTCTAACGAATCTCTCGATAAAGTGAACATTTTTTCCCGGTCCCTTTAAAAATACTTGATAAGTTGAATAAAATCAATATTAATTGGTTCCCTCGGTAATTGGAAGTTATCTTTGCCCGGGGTTTTACCCGAGTAAAGGTTTGTCTAGCGAACATTTGTTAAAACAATTCTCTAAAAACTTATATAAAAAAAAAGATATATTTTGATAATTTGAAACTCGTAAATTTGAATCTCTCGATAAAGTGAACATTTTTTCCCGGTCCCTGTGTGCCGTGTCATCCTGAATTTTGTCTTTCCTAATTTTCTACATTAGAATTTCATAGTTTTATCTAGTGAACATTTTTTCCCGGTCCCTTGAAAAATACTCGATAAGTTGAATAAAATCAATATTAATTGGTTCCCTCGGTAATTGGAAGTTAAAGGAATAGTATCTTTGCCTTGGAATTGTATCATTATTCTTGTCTCAAATAAATTGCCGTGTCATCCTGAATTTTGTCTTTCCTAATTTTCTACATTAGAATTTCATAGTTTTATCTAGTGAACATTTTTTCCCGGTCCCTTGAAAAATACTCGATAAGTTGAATAAAATCAATATTAATTGGTTCCCTCGGTAATTGGAAGTTAAAGGAATAGTATCTTTGCCTTGGAATTGTATCATTATTCTTGTCTCAAATAAATTGCCGCGATATCCTGAATTTTGTCTTTCCTAATTTTCAACATTACAAAATCATCATTTTATCTATTCTCCCAATATATATGTTGTAGATAAATGATAAAACTAACTTTGACTTTTGCGCAATTAATAGGTAAAAAATCTTACTTTTGATAAATAATCTTTAAGATAATAAACTTAGTGATAAGAAAATTAATAGATAAAAAAAACTTGTTATCATCGTCGCAATGGGGGCGCTGCTTTCGAGTTAAATCTACAAATCTGCAAATAACTCTAAGGATATTCAAGATATTCAAGAAATTATTTTTCAAAAACCTTCCCGGGGATATAGCTAATAATATCCCAAAATTTCACGGCGATTGGATGTATGGTTTTTGAATCTATAGAGTACAGACAGACAGACATTCAATTTTATATATATAGATATGAATAAATATAAATTGATGATGATAACATTAGCTAGCATATGATGATTAACAATTGGCAACTTAGTGCCTTCTTGATTCTTGTTTTTTGTTTTTCTTCTTAATTCTTAAATTTTACTTTTGTAGTTTCTATGCATAAAGATAACATTAAAAATATATTTAAATAACATATTCCCTTTTTTACCCCAAAAACACCAACATTTCCTAGTGAATTTAATCATTAAAATATAAGATTGGGATTAGAAAAATGATTGAAAAAGAGGTAATACTTCAGTTATATATATAGCTGGTGTTAAATATTCTTCCTGGTTAAATTATTTCTCTCTGTAACTGTCCAGAGACTCCGTGACACCCTGCAACAAGTCCTCAACTACAGGTTCCAGGTCCCTGGAGTGACGGACTGGGATCATGAGGGGAAGGTCCTCATGTCCGTCCTGAGTCTCCTCAAAGACCACAAGGATAAAGTCTCTCAAAGTGAGAAGCATAATATGATGGACTTTGGCTAAAACTTTTTTTTTTGTGCCTTAAATTGATGGAGCAGCTAGATGTTTTTTTGATGGAGCAGCTAAATGTTTTTATTGTTGGTTAAACCGTTTGGTTTCGACCACTACGACCCGGGTTCGATTCCCGCATTGGACACTTTTTATGCTCCAATGCTCCCCCGATTCTTGCAAAAGTCCAACCCCACCAGCGAGTGCAAGTAACCAAACGGGGCTCTGGCACATTTGTAAGTGCAAAGTCGAACTGCTTTCACATGTGTAGACATGTGGTGCGCTTACAGTAAAAAGCAGTCGCTAACTACCCACCATGATTATCATGGCCTGTACCACGTGTACTAGGGATAAGCAAAAAAAAAAGTTGTTAGTTATATATATCTCTTAAGCCACATAGAGGCGTTTTGTCTCATTTCAAATTTTTGATTCATTTATATATTTAAAAATAAAGAAGGCATCTCCTGACCACGAGCACATGTGCTCGTGGTCAGGAGATGCCTTCTTTATTTTTAATATCAACACCTGACCCACTTATCTTTTATTTTTTTCTATTGTTTTTTTCATTTATATATATATAACATGTTACAATGCTAAATTCATTGTACTTTCTGGGTCCTTTAATTTCTGACTATTTGTGTGTAACGACAGGCAAGTTGTATTTTTAAATAAAAATATGAAATATATTTAGTGATAAAATTGCCTGTGTGATCTCTTCTTTTCAAACATCTCAGCATTCCACATTGTTCTTATAATTTAATTGTATTTTTCAATGATAAATGACTTTTAATTCTTGGGGTAAAGTCCAACCCCACATGTGACCAATATGTCAAGATTCTCAAACTTTCAGGATTAAATCAGGAAACAAAGTTTTTACACAGGGGATTGTATTTGGAACTGTGGGGGGGGGTGAAGTATTATCTCAAGGTTTATTATACTTCTCTGTTATAAGAGAGAAAAAGACACTTATTTCATCCAACAACTACAGTTAAACCTGTCTATGGTGCCCCCCTCTTGGGACTCACCAAAATAGGGTGCTATAGACAGGTCACTTTTAATGTAAATTGTATCGTACTATGTATTTAAAACCAGGCGCTCTAGAGAGGAAGAAAGAGGGGGCGCTTTAACTGTATGTGCCATCTGTCTCTGCAATTGTGACTGACATCCAGGAAGCCAACCTGTGAAGACCCCTATAAAGTGGACTTGTAACATCTTCAGCTGGCTCAATCTTATGAATAAAAGGTTGATGCCAATATTTACTAGAAGGCTGCTGTTAAGTTCTTTGTTGTGCCTATAGAGTAGTTGCTGGTTAATCATTTTGTTCTTTTTGATAATTCACAGTATTTAGATTCCATGATAATATTTGCTTATACACTCTTGAAGTCAACAATTCATAGATGCACTCCTTCACCCATGGGGCTCTGGCTCATTTGTAAGTGCATTTGTGGTGCACTTACAGTAAAAGCAGTTGCCTACTTCTACCCATGATTATCATGTCCTGTACCAAGTGTACTAGGGATAATAAAAAAAAACCTTCACCCAATCATTTCAAGTTAAAATATGTGTCTTTTTAATTATTAAAATTAGAGAGAAAGTTTTGTAAATGGTTCAAAAAATATCCTCTATCCTGAATAAAATAATAATTTAAAAAATAGAATGTTAATTCTCTGCACACAGGTATAAAGCAAGTAGTCTGGCAATAAACCAATAGTCAGTCCTATCAGTCTTCCTAAGTCAGAAGTTGTGCAAGGCCTTCCATGATGGTTGATCTCCATATCAAGACAGCGCTGTATGATTCTCAGTGTTGATACAATAGAATTTCCCATGATATTTGTTGATATAAAAAACATTAATATGCCCTTTGTATCTTCATGTGAAATTGTTGATCTTAGAGGAAGGTTCACTTCTGGAACATTATTGGCTGTCTCCACCAGCCTGTGACAAAGCTGGTTTTGCCGCCTTTTTTAAAAATATTAATTTCCTCCCAGAAAAATATACCCAACCAATACATATACAGTAAAACTCCTCTAAAAATAACCCTGGTTATAATGAACCTTCTCTTATAGCAAACCTAGGTTAACTCCATTCCATTTAAAATTTCATTGTTAGATATAAAACCAAACCAATTGTTATAAAGAATTTGGGATTTTCAAAATGAAGAACTACCCCTATAATGAATTATAGGGTTTGGCAGCTATTTGGGAACAAACTGATGTCCATGGGAAAAAATCAATAGATAAAGAAGAAAGAGCATTTATTACATATTACAACAACAACAAAAAAGCCTTTATTTAGGGTCACTGACCCTATACAGGATTCACCAGAGGTATGCATAAGAACAAAGCAGTGAGACAACGGAAATAGCGATATATACAGAGTAAAAAGAGAAAGAAAAAAAAAAAAAAACAAGAAAAGGAAAAAAAAAAAAAATAATAATAAGAAAGAGGGAAGTATTACATATTAAAGTTTTATATATATGAACAGATACACCTAAAGGACAACATTATTCAATGAACCCGCCATCAGCGGCAATAACAGCTTCTATACGTTGTCAAAACCGACTGCAGGCAGTAATGAGATGGGTCTTGGGAATGTTTGCCATTGTTTCCACTATAGCAGCTCTGTGTTGTGGGAATGACTATTGGAGTCCCTCTCAACTACGCCCCACATGTAATAGTCCAGCGGATTGACATCTGGTGAGCTGGGGGCCAAACGTTAGGTGTGACATGGTCGTGAAGATTCACAACCATCCATTCTTGGGTTGTTCTGGCTGTATAAGATGGTTCTAAGTCTTTAAAACATATGGCCTCCCACGTTCTACAGTAGTGATCCAAGGCTTGGCAACTGTGGCTATACCTCGGTGTATGCAACGTCATTGACTGGCACCTGATGTAAAAGAATGTGGAGGCATCAGCTTCACTACTAACAACACCAAGAACTATCAATGATGCTGGAAATTTGGCATGCATGACTGTAGGTACCTCACCAGGTCTTTTACACAGCTACTGATAATTTTTGCGGTTCACCTTCTGATCCTGAACAAAGTTCTTCTCTTTTGAGAAAAAACAGATCATTCCTGGCTCCTTGGGATGTTTGAGCTTGTTCAGAAGGTGCTTTTCGCTGGTCTAGTGGTTCACCTTGGTTCTTTCGGATATGAAATGTTCTCTCCGCATCACGTATGATTTATAATGGAGGTCCTCATGAACCACACGTCGGATGGTAGCCTTCTCAACCTGAAGTTCTCTGGTGAGTGCCCTCATCAACTTCCCAGGGTCCTCTCAATGGCAACTTGGACACGATTTTAAAGTCTGGCATCCTGATACTTTCAGAACATTTTTTTTTCTTTTTTTGAAAATGTTGTTTCCTTTTAGAAACTTCTGCCACATCACACTTTGCAGCTCCAATTATTTTTGAACTTAGAAAACAAATGATCAGATGACTTTCAAGAAAGCGGCAGTTTCTGAATTGGTGTGTCTTGCAGCCAAGGAGACAATAACTGCATGCCTCTTTATTTCTTGCATAAGAGTAGCTTCTGCTATGTCTACCTGCAACAGAAAAAAACTGTTACTATAACATAGTGTGGCACCTGTATTGTGTGTTCTCAAATAGCTGCTTCACCCTGTAGACTTAATAAGAATATTTGGTATTGGAAGATAATAATAATTTCATTTGAAAGGCAATGCTTGAACAGCACTATGAAGCAACAAAGTATTATAGACTTTTTCAAGTAAATTTTGTAATTATATAATATGATAAAGAGTTACGTATGTCTTTTAAAATAATTTTATATCTTTCAATATCTAAATAATAAAGCTTTGCCTTGGATTTGGTTTGAATTTTATATTAGATATAGAGATACATATAATGATAAAAAAAATCTATGATTTCAAAAAATGACTTCTTTTGATATTCAGCTTTAATGTATGGAAATAGGTCAATTAATATATAGAGAGAATTAAATAAAAGTGACCATTATTAAGAGGAAGCCTTTTTCTGCATGTATGTCTGTTCTTTTATTGTACAATGTGAATATTTTGAGGAGAGAGTAAAAAATATATAGTACTATAGTAAACAAAAGTTCAGTCCCATTGATGTTCACTAGAGAGTGGTTTACTCTATATATTCTATAAACTACTGTTTGTGAGAGTATTCCATTCTCTTTACAGATAGACTTACTTGAAGTGTCAAGACTGGGTGTTAGTAGAAAATGCCAATTTGATAAAAGTCTATCAAATAATAAATCTCCCAACTAAGAGTAGATGATTGCTTTCTACCAGAATAAATATCATTTTATTCAGATAGATGGCACAAACTATCTGCAACAAGATCCAATATAATATTCTATTATAATATGTGCAGTTCAATGAGAAGAAAAAAACTAAAATTATATTGAAAAGGAATTCCAACTGAGTGTGGTAGATTCAACCATGCTACACCAAACCATTAACAAAACTATGGTATGTATTGTACATAATTCTTTCTGTAAGATGGGGGACTTTCACAGCTTGAAACTACTGTAAGTATTGTACATAATTCTTTCTGTAAGATGGGGGACTTTCACAGCTTGAAACTACTGTATGTATTGTACATAATTCTTTCTGTAAGATGGGGGACTTTCACAGCTTGAAACTACTGTATGTATTGTACATAATTCTTTCTGTAAGATGGGGGACTTTCACAGCTTGAAACTACTGTATGTATTGTACATAATTCTTTCTGTAAGATGGGGGACTTTCACAGCTTGAAACTACTGTATGTATTGTACATAATTCTTTCTGTAAGATGGGGGACTTTCACAGCTTGAAACTACTGTATGTATTGTACATAATTCTTTCTGTAAGATGGGGGACTTTCACAGCTTGAAACTACTGTATGTATTGTACATAATTCTTTCTGTAAGATGGGGGACTTTCACAGCTTGAAACTACTGTATGTATTGTACATAATTCTTTCTGTAAGATGGGGGACTTTCACAGCTTGAAACTACTGTATGTATTGTACATAATTCTTTCTGTAAGATGGGGGACTTTCACAGCTTGAAACTACTGTATGTATTGTACATAATTCTTTCTGTAAGATGGGGGACTTTCACAGCTTGAAACTACTGTATGTATTGTACATAATTCTTTCTGTAAGATGGGGGACTTTCACAGCTTGAAACTACTGTATGTATTGTACATAATTCTTTCTGTAAGATGGGGGACTTTCACAGCTTGAAACTACTGTATGTATTGTACATAATTCTTTCTGTAATATGGGGGACTTTCACAGCTTGAAACTACTGTATGTATTGTACATAATTCTTTCTGTAAGATGGGGGACTTTCACAGCTTGAAACTACTGTAAGTATTGTACATAATTCTTTCTGTAAGATGGGGAACTTTCACAGCTTGAAACTACTGTATGTATTGTACATAATTCTTTCTGTAAGATGGGGGACTTTCACAGCTTGAAACTACTGTAAGTATTGTACATAATTCTTTCTGTAAGATGGGGAACTTTCACAGCTTGAAACTACTGTATGTATTGTACATAATTCTTTCTGTAAGATGGGGGACTTTCACAGCTTGAAACTACTGTAAGTATTGTACATAATTCTTTCTGTAAGATGGGGGACTTTCACAGCTTGAAACTACTGTATGTATTGTACATAATTCTTTCTGTAAGATGGGGGACTTTCACAGCTTGAAACTACTGTATGTATTGTACATAATTTTTTCTGTAAGATGGGGGACTTTCACAGCTTGAAACTACTGTATGTATTGTACATAATTCTTTCTGTAAGATGGGGGACTTTCACAGCTTGAAACTACTGTAAGTAGTGTACATAATTCTTTCTGTAAGATGGGGAACTTTCACAGCTTGAAACTACTGTATGTATTGTACATAATTCTTTCTGTAAGATGGGGGACTTTCACAGCTTGAAACTACTGTATGTATTGTACATAATTCTTTCTGTAAGATGGGGGACTTTCACAGCTTGAAACTACTGTATGTATTGTACATAATTCTTTCTGTAAGATGGGGGACTTTCACAGCTTGAAACTACTGTATGTATTGTACATAATTCTTTCTGTAAGATGGGGGACTTTCACAGCTTGAAACTACTGTATGTATTGTACATAATTCTTTCTGTAAGATGGGGGACTTTCACAGCTTGAAACTACTGTAAGTATTGTACATAATTCTTTCTGTAAGATGGGGGACTTTCACAGCTTGAAACTACTGTATGTATTGTACATAATTCTTTCTGTAAGATGGGGGACTTTCACAGCTTGAAACTACTGTATGTATTGTACATAATTCTTTCTGTAAGATGGGGGACTTTCACAGCTTGAAACTACTGTATGTATTGTTACGTGTAAGGCCTCTAAACGGTTTCAACCTCAGCCTATAGATGGCGCTTTCGCCGGATTCCCTTGCTGGCCGATGTGGGAGTCGCCGACTGCTGTGGTCCCGTTTCCTGGGGAGGTTGGCTGTAAATACGCTTTTGTGTTGGCCCCAGGATGTAGGGTCATGTAAATACACATTGTCTGTTATTTTATTTAGATGTATTGTTTAGTAATAGATGACAATAAAAGAAGTGCTTCAAGTCTCCGTGCCGCCTCCTGTCGTTACTATCGCCACTGCCATCATCGCCAGGCTACTGCTACTACTCTTCTGGTAAGTCTCTCGTGTCCCCCCACCAGTGGTAAGGCCGAGAGATACTGCCAGAGGAAGAGAGTTCCCACTGGAGAGGTGGAGCTCAGGACGTCTTTGGGTGGCCTGCGGGGAAAAGCCGCAGGGAAGAGCAACGGGAGCCTAAGTGGGTGAACCACAGGGGAAGAAGCGCGTTGTCGCAAAGAACCGGTAGGGTAAACACGCGACAACTGGTGTCAGAAGTGGGATTCTTCCTCGTGGAGGTCACCAGGGGGCTTTTTATTAAAAAAGTTTTTTTTTTTTTGGTTGCTGACAAAGGCCCATTGACGTGAGAGGCCAAGGAATGGCTTCTGAGCAGGACTCGCTGGCCGAGATCGACCGGAGGCTGCGGGAACACCGGGAGGAGTGGGACAGATTAAAGCGCCGAACGGAGGAGGAAAGACTTCGGAGAGAAAAAGAGTTAGAAAAGGAAAGCGAAGAGAAATGGCTTCGGTTAGAAAAGGAAAGCGAAGAGAAATTGCTTCTGTTGGAAAGGGAAAGTGAGGAAAGAATGCGTCGAAGAAAAGAGGAATGGCTTCTGTTAGAAAAGGAAAGCGAAGAGAAACTTAGAGAAGAGAAACTTAGAGATGGAGAGGCTGCTGTCTCAAATGAAGGCCCACTGGCAGAATGGGACAGGTACGGCCGAGACAGTTGTGGATGATGACAGCGAGGCCCGGGCAGAGTCCCGAGGACTGGAGGTCGAGCCGGGTCACATGGGGGAATTGCGTGGAGTGGAGGGCCTGATTGAGAAGCCTCCTGGACAGACCTTGAATCTGCGTCACGCTGACTCGCGAATGAAGTGGCCCCAGCGAGAAAAGCGGTACCGGCGAGGGAAGCAGTGCCCTCGGGAGAAGCGGTGCCAGCGAGAAAAACGGCTACGACGAGAGAGGCGGTGCCCTCGGGAGAGGAGGTCCCGGCGAGAGGAGAGGTCCCGGCGAAAGGAGTGGTCCCGGCGAGATGAATGGTCCCGGCAAGAGAAACGGTGCCAGCGAGAAAAGCGGGTACCGGCGAGAGGAGACCCGGCGGGATGAATGGTCCTGGCGAGAGAGGTGGTCTCGGCGAGAAAGGTGGTACCAGCATAAGAGGCGGTGCCGGCATGAGAGGCGCCTCCGGCATGAAAGGCGGGTACCGCTATAAGAAGCGGAGTCGGCATAAGAGGCTGAGTCAGCATGAGAGGTGCCTCCGGCGTGAGAAGCGGTTCCGACGTGAGAAGCGGTACCGGCGAAAGGGGCGGCTCCGGCGAGAGGGACGGCTCTGGAGAAAGGGGCGGCTCCGGCGCGAGGGACGGCCCAGGCGAGAGGGACGGCTCCGGCGAGGGGGCGACTCCGGCGAGAGGGGCGGCTCCAGCGAGAAAGGCGATTCCAGCGAGATGGGCAGTTCCAGCAAGAGAAGCGGCACCAGCGAGAGGCGTGACATCGAGGCGATGAGGCCGGATCGGGACGATCCGCCTTGAGGGGAGGCAGTGTCACGTGTAAGCCCTCTAAACGGTTTCAACCTCCGCCTATAGATGGCGCTTTCGCCGGATTCCCTTGCTGGCCGATGTGGGAGTCGCCGACTGCTGTAGTCCCGTTTCCTGGGGAGGTTGGCTGTAAATACGCTTTTGTGTTGGCCCCAGGATGTAGGGTCATGTAAATACACATTGTCTGTTATTTTATTTAGATGTATTGTTTAGTAATAGATGACAATAAAAGAAGTGCTTCAAGTCTCCGTGCCGCCTCCTGTCGTTACTATCGCCACTGCCATCATCGCCAGGCTACTGCTACTACTCTTCTGGTAAGTCTCTCGTGTCCCCCCACCAGTGGTAAAGCCGAGAGATACTGCCAGAGGAAGAGAGTTTCCACTGGAGAGGTGGAGCTCAGGACGTCTTTGGGTGGCCTGCGGGGAAAAGCCGCAGGGAAGAGCAACCGGAGCCTAAGTGGGTGAACCACAGGGGAAGAAGCGCGTTGTCGCAAAGAACCGGTAGGGTAAACACGCGACAGTATTGTACATAATTCTTTCTGTAAGATGGGGGACTTTCACAGCTTGAAACTACTGTATGTATTGTACATAATTCTCTCTGTAAGATGGGGGACTTTCACAGCTTGAAACTACTGTATGTATTGTACATAATTCTTTCTGTAAGATGGGGGACTTTCACAGCTTGAAACTACTGTATGTATTGTACATAATTCTTTCTGTAAGATGGGGGACTTTCACAGCTTGAAACTACTGTAAGTATTGTACATAATTCTTTCTGTAAGATGGGGGACTTTCACAGCTTGAAACTACTGTATGTATTGTACATAATTCTTTCTGTAAGATGGGGGACTTTCACAGCTTGAAACTACTGTATGTATTGTACATAATTCTTTCTGTAAGATGGGGGACTTTCACAGCTTGAAACTACTGTATGTATTGTACATAATTCTTTCTGTAAGATGGGGGACTTTCACAGCTTGAAACTACTGTAAGTAGTGTACATAATTCTTTCTGTAAGATGGGGAACTTTCACAGCTTGAAACTACTGTATGTATTGTACATAATTCTTTCTGTAAGATGGGGGACTTTCACAGCTTGAAACTACTGTATGTATTGTACATAATTCTTTCTGTAAGATGGGGGACTTTCACAGCTTGAAACTACTGTATGTATTGTACATAATTCTTTCTGTAAGATGGGGGACTTTCACAGCTTGAAACTACTGTATGTATTGTACATAATTCTTTCTGTAAGATGGGGGACTTTCACAGCTTGAAACTACTGTATGTATTGTACATAATTCTTTCTGTAAGATGGGGGACTTTCACAGCTTGAAACTACTGTAAGTATTGTACATAATTCTTTCTGTAAGATGGGGGACTTTCACAGCTTGAAACTACTGTATGTATTGTACATAATTCTTTCTGTAAGATGGGGGACTTTCACAGCTTGAAACTACTGTATGTATTGTACATAATTCTTTCTGTAAGATGGGGGACTTTCACAGCTTGAAACTACTGTATGTATTGTTACGTGTAAGGCCTCTAAACGGTTTCAACCTCAGCCTATAGATGGCGCTTTCGCCGGATTCCCTTGCTGGCCGATGTGGGAGTCGCCGACTGCTGTGGTCCCGTTTCCTGGGGAGGTTGGCTGTAAATACGCTTTTGTGTTGGCCCCAGGATGTAGGGTCATGTAAATACACATTGTCTGTTATTTTATTTAGATGTATTGTTTAGTAATAGATGACAATAAAAGAAGTGCTTCAAGTCTCCGTGCCGCCTCCTGTCGTTACTATCGCCACTGCCATCATCGCCAGGCTACTGCTACTACTCTTCTGGTAAGTCTCTCGTGTCCCCCCACCAGTGGTAAGGCCGAGAGATACTGCCAGAGGAAGAGAGTTCCCACTGGAGAGGTGGAGCTCAGGACGTCTTTGGGTGGCCTGCGGGGAAAAGCCGCAGGGAAGAGCAACGGGAGCCTAAGTGGGTGAACCACAGGGGAAGAAGCGCGTTGTCGCAAAGAACCGGTAGGGTAAACACGCGACAACTGGTGTCAGAAGTGGGATTCTTCCTCGTGGAGGTCACCAGGGGGCTTTTTATTAAAAAAGTTTTTTTTTTTTTGGTTGCTGACAAAGGCCCATTGACGTGAGAGGCCAAGGAATGGCTTCTGAGCAGGACTCGCTGGCCGAGATCGACCGGAGGCTGCGGGAACACCGGGAGGAGTGGGACAGATTAAAGCGCCGAACGGAGGAGGAAAGACTTCGGAGAGAAAAAGAGTTAGAAAAGGAAAGCGAAGAGAAATGGCTTCGGTTAGAAAAGGAAAGCGAAGAGAAATTGCTTCTGTTGGAAAGGGAAAGTGAGGAAAGAATGCGTCGAAGAAAAGAGGAATGGCTTCTGTTAGAAAAGGAAAGCGAAGAGAAACTTAGAGAAGAGAAACTTAGAGATGGAGAGGCTGCTGTCTCAAATGAAGGCCCACTGGCAGAATGGGACAGGTACGGCCGAGACAGTTGTGGATGATGACAGCGAGGCCCGGGCAGAGTCCCGAGGACTGGAGGTCGAGCCGGGTCACATGGGGGAATTGCGTGGAGTGGAGGGCCTGATTGAGAAGCCTCCTGGACAGACCTTGAATCTGCGTCACGCTGACTCGCGAATGAAGTGGCCCCAGCGAGAAAAGCGGTACCGGCGAGGGAAGCAGTGCCCTCGGGAGAAGCGGTGCCAGCGAGAAAAACGGCTACGACGAGAGAGGCGGTGCCCTCGGGAGAGGAGGTCCCGGCGAGAGGAGAGGTCCCGGCGAAAGGAGTGGTCCCGGCGAGATGAATGGTCCCGGCAAGAGAAACGGTGCCAGCGAGAAAAGCGGTACCGGCGAGAGGAGACCCGGCGGGATGAATGGTCCTGGCGAGAGAGGTGGTCTCGGCGAGAAAGGTGGTACCAGCATAAGAGGCGGTGCCGGCATGAGAGGCGCCTCCGGCATGAAAGGCGGTACCGCTATAAGAAGCGGAGTCGGCATAAGAGGCTGAGTCAGCATGAGAGGTGCCTCCGGCGTGAGAAGCGGTTCCGACGTGAGAAGCGGTACCGGCGAAAGGGGCGGCTCCGGCGAGAGGGACGGCTCTGGAGAAAGGGGCGGCTCCGGCGCGAGGGACGGCCCAGGCGAGAGGGACGGCTCCGGCGAGGGGGCGACTCCGGCGAGAGGGGCGGCTCCAGCGAGAAAGGCGATTCCAGCGAGATGGGCAGTTCCAGCAAGAGAAGCGGCACCAGCGAGAGGCGTGACATCGAGGCGATGAGGCCGGATCGGGACGATCCGCCTTGAGGGGGAGGCAGTGTCACGTGTAAGCCCTCTAAACGGTTTCAACCTCCGCCTATAGATGGCGCTTTCGCCGGATTCCCTTGCTGGCCGATGTGGGAGTCGCCGACTGCTGTGGTCCCGTTTCCTGGGGAGGTTGGCTGTAAATACGCTTTTGTGTTGGCCCCAGGATGTAGGGTCATGTAAATACACATTGTCTGTTATTTTATTTAGATGTATTGTTTAGTAATAGATGACAATAAAAGAAGTGCTTCAAGTCTCCGTGCCGCCTCCTGTCGTTACTATCGCCACTGCCATCATCGCCAGGCTACTGCTACTACTCTTCTGGTAAGTCTCTCGTGTCCCCCCACCAGTGGTAAAGCCGAGAGATACTGCCAGAGGAAGAGAGTTTCCACTGGAGAGGTGGAGCTCAGGACGTCTTTGGGTGGCCTGCGGGGAAAAGCCGCAGGGAAGAGCAACCGGAGCCTAAGTGGGTGAACCACAGGGGAAGAAGCGCGTTGTCGCAAAGAACCGGTAGGGTAAACACGCGACAGTATTGTACATAATTCTTTCTGTAAGATGGGGGACTTTCACAGCTTGAAACTACTGTATGTATTGTACATAATTCTTTCTGTAAGATGGGGGACTTTCACAGCTTGAAACTACTGTATGTATTGTACATAATTCTTTCTGTAAGATGGGGGACTTTCACAGCTTGAAACTACTGTATGTATTGTACATAATTCTTTCTGTAAGATGGGGGACTTTCACAGCTTGAAACTACTGTATGTATTCATGGCATCAAATGCTCAAGATGCCACGGACAGGGACATAGGAGAGCCAGCTGCCCCCTGCTCCATGGGCAATCCACCACCTCCAGATGAGCCCCACCGGCCTTCCACTATCGACCACGCCTGGGCTGCCTAGGCAGTCTTCGGCCGCGCCTCCTGCGCCAGCGCCTCCCAGTCCATCTATCAGGGCTTCTGGCGCCCCATCTGAGTCCTGCGCTGCGTCTCCACCATCTGCGGTGCCAGGGCCATCCACACCAGCGCCGCCGGCCTCTCCCACGCAGGCGGTGACTCCAGCTCCCCCACCAATGACCCCTTCACCTGTGGATCCCATGGGCCCTTGCTCGGCGGCGTCGCGTCCTGAGCTGACACCTCCTGCTCAGCCGGATCTCGTCGCCCCGCCTTGCCTCCTGCCCACCCAGGAGACCATCGGGCCTGCATCCTCCACAACCGATGTTGAGATGATCCCCGCGGATAAGAACACCGCATCCTCTGGGTCATCTAAAAGGAAAAACACTAGGGATGACCTTGTGGTCTACCTCAAAATAAACCCAAGCGTGTCCTTCGCTAGGACGGACGCCCTTGGTCTTGGGCGGGAGGAGGTCTTGGACCTCCTCTCCTCGAAGACCAAGGCGCAACGGCAAGGACCCCTCCTGTCGCCTCTGCAGAGCAATGCTCTTTCCAGTCTAATCGACAACATCCTAGACCTGAAGCCCGGAGGCCAGAGTAATTTATATAAAATATTAAGGCAGGTCAAGGCGGAGCTTAGGACCAGTCTAGCCGCAGTTTCCAAGACCGATGAAGACCGTAAAAAATGGCTCCTTGACACTTTCAAGGATTTGAATCACAGAACCATCTTAAGACCCATATTGGAGTGGACCAATGAGGAATCTATCATTGATGCGGTTCTGCTCCCCGATGATGCTTGGAATCGTTTTCACAACATACCGCGGAAACAAAGGAATATTCTCGCGGCCTTCCTTGACACCGTCATCGGGCGCGCTCGGGGCGGCGATCAAATCACTCTCAACGGATTGTTCGATTTAAAGGCAGCTTTGTAGCTGCTGATGAGATCAAGACGTCCCCTCGGAGAGGGCTCCGCCTGATGTGAATTCCCACTTCCAAAGAAGACTGTGAATTTTTTTCTTAACTCTTGATGGAGTGTAAATATTGACTAGTATGTCAATAAAGTCTATTTTAATTGTCTACTGTATGTATTGTACATAATTCTTTCTGTAAGATGGGGGACTTTCACAGCTTGAAACTACTGTATGTATTGTACATAATGCTTTCTGTAAGATGGGGGACTTTCACAGCTTGAAACTATTGTATGTATTGTACATAATTCTTTCTGTAAGATGGGGGACTTTCACAGCTTGAAACTACTGTATGTATTGTACATAATTCTTTCTGTAAGATGGGGGACTTTCACAGCTTGAAACTACTGTATGTATTGTACATAATTCTTTCTGTAAGATGGGGGACTTTCACAGCTTGAAACTACTGTATGTATTGTACATAATTCTTTCTGTAATGACACACGTCATTTTATTGATTATATATCATCTATTAAATATAATGTGTAATATACCCATTATACTGGACTTTGAATGAAAGGCTGAACCGTGGCATATTGTCTGTGGATCTTAAGCAGATGTTATTAGGATGAAATCTTACCCATCTTCACTTCTGTTTACACTCCCATCTGGCTCACACCATCCACAGGAGGCAATCTGAAACCCCTCTAGATAGGTTATTCACCTATGTACAGAAACTGGTGAAAATATTATCCTAGAATTGATGAGATATTTCACAAAGAGACTTGGTATGGATCTACACACCAGTACATGTGGGAAAAAAACGGTACATCAGATCCTACCAGGTTGTACCAGAACATGAACAGAAATGGCCATTGAGGTGAGGTATATAAAGCCATTTGTAGGATAAAGAAAACATTGTAGAACCCAAGAGATTGTGCACGGCACAAGAATGAATGCAGTTTATGGAAACATCCCACCTTGGTTAATCAAGATTTAATGTAGTTGTGAAGATAGGTATGTCCTCAATTTTATGGTTCAAATTCCGTTCCCCTACGTTTTAACACTTGATGGTAGTTTAAAATGTAAATATTTGTGCCAGAAGAGATAAATAATACATCTAATATGCAAATGATGTCTCTTCTGGAAGTTGGTCTTTGATCAGAGTTGGTCACGGCAAGCCATTTTTTTATTTGAAAATGAAGGTCACTTAAGGGAAAGACTATCTCCTTGAGTAACCACTTGTGTAGGATGGATCATTTATCGTGTTCTGTGAGAAACCAGGGGAGTAGACCCATATTTTTGACCACTGATTGCAAAGAGTGGCAGTAAAGTTTGTGCCCAGACTTCTCACCGAGAATCAGAGGGATTGTTGTGTTCAAGCCTGGATTCACGCGCCCTATTTAGACATCTTCCCTAGGATAAAAATAACTCTTAAGAGTTTCGTAGACGATATAAAACGTCATAGCAGGTATCAAGATGAGGTGCTTGCAACACTGTAATAAACCTTATATAAATGTAATGAACATTAGTGTTAATAGAGAGTACTTTGAAGGACACTAAAGTTGTATTTGGAAATAAATAAAGCTAAGGCTTTTATAAAGAAATTCCGGTTATTTTGGGGTCCTTCCTTGAAATAGGTGAATTATTTTATTAAAAGTACAATTATTTCCAATGACAATCGTTATATAAAATAGGACTAACGGAAGAATTGCAAGGTTTCAACATCTTTTGGCGAGTTCTAAGATTATTTTAAATTTATATTATTTTTCACTATCGTCTATTTATAATTTCCTAAATGCCTTGACAAAGGATGGCGTTCAGCCAACTGAAATATTATAAAATAAGCATTTTTTTATTAAATACACACAATATCTGCTATTTATAACTTAAGTGGAAAGTCTTTGATTTCGCCAGTCGTCTGTTTTTTGTTTTTGTTCACACTTGGTTATCTCGTGTGTCTTCAATAAAGGTCACTATATATCAAATATCTTTCAGTTATTGTCTGAATCCCGTTATACATGCTAAAATATACAACTTCCTTAAGTTTTGTCTATATGAGTGTAGATATTAAATGGACATTATGAAGGAAGGATATAATCTTTAAAAATATATTAAAGGCTTCCTCTCCTGAACATTTTAAATCTTATTTTTGCCATAGAATTGACCTAGACACAAGCTAAACACCTTTTTGATAAATTCAGAAGTTTTCGTGATTCCTTTGTGGACCTCACGAAGCCTGGACTGAGGAAGATCTTATCCCGAAGCTATGGAATCCAGTTAAGAATATAATGAAAGCTGATGCCGTAACTTTGCCATCGATCCGAGTCTGATAACTTTACAGATACGATCAATAGTTAGAAAATAGCCTTTACGTCTATTATAACGGATAGATTTATATAAATGGTAATTTGAACCAACAACCAACCCATATTGGTGTAATATAACAAGATTATATGATGAACAACGTGTTGTATAATAGAAACACCTCTGTAACTAATTATACGCATGTTATACATTAACCGTTGCATCACAATATGTAATGTACTCTGTACAAACTGGAGAGATAAAATAAAACTGTAATAGAATAAGAGTTGAGTTAAATAGCAGAAGGTGAGATATAGAAGTCCAACAACAAGGCTTAAAGATGTCAGAAGTTTCCAGAAGGTGGTAAAGAGGGTACATTGACCTCTACTTCTTGATTCCCCCCAGTATTACGTCAGATGAAGGACCAGTACATTTGAGACTATAAAAACCCGGAAATTGATCGCCACGTCCGCGGGAGCATATGTTAGTTCACCCTTTGATGCCACCATAGAACAGTAAGAAATCTCCATTTTAACCCTCTCCATCTTTTTTTCTGCTTATCTAAACTCTCTATGTTCACGGAACTTTTCCATGTGCAACTACTGTTGTTCTTTGTGTTGACAATCTTTTCCATTCTGCCTCGACCATGACTGCTTGTACTCTGTGAGAGCTGTTTAAGGTCTTCCAAGGGGCAGAAAGGTATTTGGAAAGCTCTCCATACATGAGTGTTCTCTCGGTTACTACACACATATATATAGCTATTATTGTTGCCGATCTTCAGGTTATCTCCATACAGTTGTCATTATAGAAGCTGAATATTACCAGGTCTATTAGTATGAAACGCGAAAATGGCTGCCAGAGGGCGCTGTGCAACTTTATTTGAGCCGACGGTGGCGCTGTTGAAGACATTTTGTTTTTTGACTCACGTGTCATCAGCATGCGTGGAGTTTTAGAAAAATTCAAATCGTGGAAAATTTCTGGAGCCCGTGGAAAATGGTGATTTCCGAGCCAAAAAGTGCCCATTTGCGGGAAGTTTTGTTGTTCGCCTTCAACTGGAAGAAAAGTGAAACTGAAGCCCACCGAATGCTCGAGGAAGTTCACGGCGACCACGCTCTGAGCAAATCGCAGTGTAACAGGTGGTTTAAAAAATTCCAAAGTGGCGATTTCGAACTTGATAATGAACCACGTGGAAAACCGCACCAAAAGTTCGAGGACGCTGAACAGCAAGCTTTGTTGGATGAGGACAGTACCCAAACGCAGGAGAAACTCGCGAAACAGCTCCAGTTGTCTCAAGGTGCTGTTTCTCTACGTTTAAACAGCCTCAGAATGATCCAAAAGCTTTCCAGATGGGTCCCCCAGGAGTTGAGCGAAAGGCAGCAAGAACGGCGTCTGGTAACCTGCGAAGGGCTGCTCCCCAGGCATGAAAAGAAGTCATTTTTGCACCGAATCGTAACTTCTGATGAGAAATCGATCCACTTCAGCAATCCTATGCGCCAAAAGTCGTGGGGCCTGCTCGGCCAATTTCCAAAACAGAAGCCTAGGCCCAATCGCTTAGGAAAAAAGGCAATGCTTTGCGTATGGTGGGACCAGACCGGCGTAGTATATTTCAAGCTCCTGAAACCTGGCGAAACGGTCAATACTAGTCGCTACGAACAACAAATGCACAGTTTGAGAGAGGCATTGAATGAAATAAGTCCGGAATTGCGTGAAAAGCACAAGCTGATACTGCAGCATGACAACGCTCCAGCCCACAACGCTACAGTGGTCAAAAACACCATAAAAGACTTGGGCTGGGAACTCTTAACCCACCCGCCGTACTCACCAGACTTAGCGCCGTCGGACTACCACCTTTTCACATCTTTAGGACACGCCCTAAAAAACCAGGAATTTTCTAACTCAGACATACTCCGAAAATGGCTTGTTGACTGGTTCGACTCAAAAGGAATAGAATTTTTCAGACAAGGAATTCGAAAATTGCCTGAAAGGTGGTCCGGGTGTATAGCAAATCAGGGCAATTACTTTGAATAAAAAATCTTTTGTTGTATGGAATTGGTGAACTTTTGAATTCACTGAAAATTTTTGCGTTTCATACTAATAGACCTGGTATGTTTCGAATATTCATTTCAAAAGATTTTTCCAAAATGCCATCTTTTTTATCATAATGAACTTAAGAATTTCGGAAAGGTACTATTATATATGTGTATGGAGAAAATATAGATTTTAAAAATGGGAATTTAAATTAAGTCTAATTTTAAATTAATTTCACGTTAATCAAAAGATTACGCTATAATACACAAAATCTTATTATAAGTTGTATTATATACAAATTTCAAATTTTCTCAATTTCATAAAACTTAAAATAATTAACCTTTGTGTTGTGAGCGTTAAACTTGGACGATAATACAAACTCTACCATGCGATTTTATTTTTTCCATTGTCTTATAAATATACCGCAATGGTTATATGCTAAAATTCAAGTTGGAATAATTTAAAGTATGTAAATTTTCTATTGAATAAAAGTAAAAGTATGTTGATTTCTACATTTTCTCCAAAAAATCATAAAAATAAAGATTCGATAATAAAAATGCGGCCATCCTTTTTAAAACTAATTTTTAAAGGTAAAAAAGTCATTTTGTGTATATTTAATTTCAAGAGATGTTTATAGTAATATAGCATAATATATTTTAGATACATTTTTTTTTTATATTCTTAATTATAAAATATATTGATGTGTATCTTATCAGAAAAAAAAAAAGTGTCTAACAAAAAATATATATAAAATATGAGTCATTCAAAGCAAGCAGCCGATTAAAATTTTTAAATGATTAATTTCTGAAATTTAATTTCTTAAACGTATTTGAGGTGTAAATGTATTTTATTTAAATGAAATGTGCGACTTTAATAGAATTGTACAACAAATATATGTGTAATTTAAAAAAAAAAAAAGAATACATACGTTATCTTGTCAGCTTTTGCTTAAATTTGTAAATATTTCGAAGCCCCGAACAAATCTTCTGCTATCTCAATAAATAAATAAAAACATTTTGATATCATGCCAACAACAATAAATATGCAAAAATTATATTAAATATATTTATACCTGTGAAATGAAAGAAAACTTTAATTTTAAAAATATTTTATTTCGTTATATATAATTTTTTTACAATAGGGAATTAATACAATAAGAAAAAAAGCAAACAAGATATGTGGAAAACGCGTTTTTAATGAATTTGAAAACAAATTCTAATAATCACATATGTTTATTTATCACCTTTTGAAATTAAATTTTTAATTTGAAAATACGTAATCTTAATTTACATCATATTTACAGAGAAAAATGTTATAAGTTCGTATGATAGTGTAAAATTTGATATCGTAGGGCCGTTTTTCACCAAACGAGCCCAACAATGATGTAAACATCTTATATCCCAAATTTGCAAAGCCTTGCCGAAGTCTTTGTTGTCCAGAGGGAGGACCTGGACGAGCTTTGAGCTTTCTGTACTCCGAAGCCCGCAGCAGTAATGATGTACATAGTGTAAATATGTACCATAAATAAATTTTATATGTACCATACTTCATTTCTTTTTCCATATATATCACGGAAATTTAAAAGCAATAGAATTTCTTAAATTACCAAATTGAAATTTTTCTGAATATATTTAATAAATTAGATATCTCAAGAATAGCAATAGAATTTTAAAAAATTACCACATTAAATTTTACTAAATATATTTAATAAATTAAATATATTTGATAAATTAAATATCCCAAGGATAGCAATAGAATTTTAAAAAATTACCACATCAAATTTCTCAAGGATCATTTCTACTTTTATTTTATTAATTATTAAATTAAATTCCTTTTATTTTCCAAAGGATAAATATTATTATTTTTTCGAGAATTATTCTGCGAAAGAATATATTTACTCACTCTGTAAAAAGAGATAAAAAAAAAATTTTGGGTCACGCTGGTCTTTTTGAAAAAAAAATAGGTGTGTGGAATGGTGGAGATCCATTATTCCTGACGCGGTCCAGACGGCTTGGGTGACTGTAAACAAACAAACCCCCGGCGGCGCCAGCCGCCAACAAAGGATCAGAACACGGCTTGGTCTGCTACCGACCAGTTGGGTGTTTTCCTCTGTCCTCTTAAGTTGTATTAAATAAAGTTAGTTAGAAGGAGACTTTTACCCTCTCCTTTCTGCTATTTAGTGATCTTATTTAAATCCTTGCAACAGCCCACAAAGAATCATCACAGCGAATTCTTCTACCGAACTCGCTTCAGTGTTTTGAGAAACTATTAACTGACATTTCTTCACAAAGTGGCGTCTCCGCGGGTGGGCTTCTGACAAGCCAAGATCAAGTGGATTAACGGCGGAGAACAAGTCAAGACTCAAGCTAAGTACCTTTTGTTTTACCTTCTGTTTATAGTGTTTTTTTTTTTTTTTGAAAAAAGGAAATTTTAAAAAGACATAGAAATTTACTTAGAAAGCGACTAACTCGCATCTTGAAGACGACAGAAGAGTTTCTGTCAGGTACTCCACCGATACCTGTAGAGAACATTGAATATAATAGAGAGATCATTGAAGAAACTCACAGTGAGCTTCTTGTGATCCAAAGCAAGATAAGAGACTTCATGCTAACTTCAAACGTTAGCGAGGAACTAGAGCAAGACGATGAGGAAGCCTTGCAATATACCCAGAGATATAAGAGGATATATAAAAAATGTCTCGCTTTTGTTGAACCCAGGATCACTGCATCCAGTCCCACGCCCAGTGAAGTGAGTTTCCCTTCTAGCTCACACCATAGAACTGTAAAACTAACCAAGATAGAATTTAAGAAGTTTACAGGAGAAATAAAAGATTGGTTGGGATGGTGGGCACAGTTCAACAAGATACATGTCGATCCTACTTTAGAAGACAGCGACAAGTTTCAGTATCTTGTGCAATCTATGTCGCCGGGAACCAGAGCTAGTAAACTGGTTGATAGTTACCCCCTGACTGCCGAGAATTACCCCAAAGTTATAGAAACTTTGACAGAAAGATTTGGAAGGCCTGAACTGTTGCAACAGGTCTATGTCAGGGACCTTATCCGCCTTATGATCGACTGCTCCTCCAAACAACAGTTGAAGGTGACTTCATTTTATGATGAGTTGGTGACTCATTTGAGAGCATTGGAATCCTTAAAGATTGAGGCCAGACAGATGTCTGTATTTATATTTCCAATGATTGAGGCATGTCTCTCAGAGGAACTCATGAAGGCTTGGCAAAGAAGCCCCCTCCATGATGTCAAGATTGATGCTAATGATTCGACTCAAACTAGAGTTGACCTAATTATGGAGTTTCTCCAAAAGGAAGCTGCAGCAGAACAAGACAGAGCCTTAGCTGGATCCAAGTTTGGACTTAGATCTCTGAAACAAGATAGAAACGTGGGCAGACAATCACATCCTGCTAAGATACCTACGGCCTCTGGACTCTTTGCTGGACGTGCCCAGAATTGCATCTTTTGTAATAAAGATCATAAAAACACAGAATGTCTTGCTGCGCGCAGAATGAGCATTAAAGAAAGAAGAGAGCGTATTAAAAACGCTAAATGTTGTTTCTCCTGCCTCCAACCAGGTCATATCTCTTCTAATTGTAGAAGGCGCATAACTGAATGTATTCGATGTAAGAAGAAGCACCTTGATATTTTATGCCCTCTTAATGCTCCTAGACGAGAGTCAGCGGATGAAGACAAGGAACAGGTGGAAGACTGTGACGTTTCTCCTACAGTTGAAAACGGAGTTTCATTCTCCGTCTTAGCGCGCTTCGTCTCTGATTTTGCTACAGACTCTAAAGATTAAGGTCGAAGGTGCGACTTCGGCGAAAGTAGTGCGTGCCCTCCTTGACACAGGTTCCCAACGATTCTATATTTTGTCTAAAACTGCCCAGGATCTCGGACTATCTCCCATTGGCCAGGAATCACTTAAACATGTGGTGTTTGGAGGTCAAACTAGTGAAAGTGTCCACCAAGAATACAGAGTCAATTTGGGTCATGCATCGGGGAATTTTAAGATGGTAGCGAAGCTTCTTGACCAACAAAAAATCTGTGGTAACCTACCAAGATTGAGCCGCGGGCCATGGTTGAAAGAACTCAAAGCCCGCAGAATCTGGGTTCCTTATATTGGAAAGGATGACATGGAAATTGAAATACTTCTAGGATGCGATGTGTTGGGATCTATTTTCATGATGAAATCTTGTGTGTTGTCAAATGGCTTGACTGCGTCGCAGACGCGTTTTGGATGGACTTTAATGGGAGAATGTCAGCAAGGTAGTGACGTTTCACTCGCTCAACATGTTACAACGATGACAATTTCGGAGAGCAGTATAACCAATATGTGGAATCTCGATGTTCTTGGCATTATGGATCCTATTGAGGTTAAACAGAGAGATCAGAGAGACGCACTGACGCGTCGACATTTTCTAAAAACAGTCCATCATTCTGTTTCTGGAAGATATGTTGTTTCCCTCCTGTGGACTGTAGAGAAAGCTAAAATCGCGGACAACAGGGAGGTTGCTATGAAGAGATTAGAACAGACGACTAATAAATTAATCTCTTTGAATCTTTATGAGGACTATGATGATATTTTCCGAGGCTGGTTGGATGATGGGATAATTGAGAAAGTCCCAACTGAACAACACGACGCTGAGGCCTACTACCTGCCTAATCGTCCGGTGGTGAAACTCTCCAGTGGGACTACGCCTATCAGGCCTGTCTTTGATGCTTCTAGTAAGGTCTATAGATCCCCATCTTTAAATGACTGTCTTGAAAAAGGACCTAACCTCATAGAGATGATTCCCAACCTTATGCTGAGGTTTAGAAATGGCAAGTTTGGAGTCGTGGCAGACATTAAGAAAGCGTTTCTGCAGATTGAGGTGAATGAAAGGGACAGGGATTACCTGCGTTTTCTGTGGTATTCCCAAAATGGAGAAAAGACAGAAGTATTCCGACATAGACGTGTCGTTTTCGGTGTTAACTGTAGTCCTTTCATTTTGGGGGCAGTAATCGAATACCACCTGTCTAATGTTCGACCTGAACATAAACCCTTAGCTCAGAGGTTGCAGAAATCGTTTTATGTGGACAATTTAGTCACAAGCGCGAACTCTTTTGAAGAGTTAAAATATCTCAAATTGACCGCAACGTCCATCATGGATAATGCTCGGATGGAGCTAAGCCTTTGGGAGCATAGCCTGGACGTGGCCTCCGATACTTACCCCTTTGAAAGAGCAGAGATATCTAAAGTGCTTGGTATATGTTGGGATAAAAGGGAAGATTGTTTGTCATGTGAAATTCCCGTAGCCATACCCCCCAAGATAACCAAAAGGAGTATCCTGTCCTGCTTATCTCAGATATATGACCCTATTGGATTTCTGAACCCAATATTAATAAAGCCTAAAATTCTATTGCAAAAGGCTTGGAAAAAGCGCGATGATCAGTGGGGTACCTTTGTAGGGAATCGCGTGAAAGAGATATGCAGACTTAGTGATCCTGGAGATTGGAGATATGTTCCTAGCGAGTGCAATCCAGCTAATTTACCCTCCAGAGGATGCAGCCTCTCCCAATTGATACAGTCTAGATGGTGGGAGGGCCCTTTCTGGTTAAAACTCTCCGAAGAATATTGGCCTTCCAGGTATAAAGACCTGAATGAAGAAGAAATCTGTGCGAAAAGAAAGAAAATTGGTGTTGTGACAACAGTTAAGAGTACCGATCATTGGTACATGAAATATTTCTCCTCGTTCATAAAAAATGTGCGGATGATGGCGTGGATTAGAAGATTCATTAACAACCTCCGATCTTCAACGAAAGTAAAGGACGAACTTTCTGTGAAGGAGATTGATGAAGCGGAGCAAGCGCTTTTGAAATTAGTTCAGGCCGAGTGTTTCCCTAGCCACTCTATACCTGGCCTGAAGGTATGTGAAGTAGAAGGAATCCTGCGTGTGAAAACAAAATTAATTTACAGCAGCGACGAATTTGGCTTCCTTTGCCAGTACTATTACATGGGACTCATCCGTTGATTGAACAAATGATACACACGTTGAGAATTGCCACGCTGGTGTACAATTTTTGATGAACAAACTCCGGGGAAAATATTGGATAGTAAAGGCGAAACAGACCATTAAGAAAATAGTGAGATGTGTCACATGTCGCCGCTTGCTCGGAACATCAACATTAGCATATCAACAATTGATGACCCTGCTGTGTCATGCAGAGGCAGTGAAGAATGGAAGGCCCATGACTTATGTCAGCGACGATCCGAATGATCTTGTGACAATATCACCTTCCATGTTTCTACAAGAACAGACAGATGTCGAGTTTCCCGAGTGCCAGAATATGGGATCTAATCCAACGACACAGAAACTGCGCTATTTGAGCAAGCTGAGGGAGGAGTTGAAATCACGATTCAGGAAGGAATATTTGTCCCTCCTGGTCCAGAGAAACAGACGCATTTACAATCCAAAACTCCAGGCTGGGGATGTTGTCCTTGTTGGTATGGACAATAAAAAGCGTAACTTCTGGCCATTAGCAGTGATCGAGGAGATATTATTTGGAAGAGATGGAGTGAATAGATTAGTGAAGTGAAAACCGCAGTAGGAACCTTCCTAAGACCTATTCAGAAAATATATCCCTCGGAAATATCATCAACAGCAGCTTCTTCGCGTTTGCTGAACGATAAAGAGTAAACTGCAAAAATACAGACTAGATCGGGAAGAACCGTTTGTATACCCAACCGATTGGACAATTATTATTGTTTTTCTGTCTGCCTAGAGAAAAACAGGTGGGAGTGTGTGGAATGGTGGAGATCCATTATTCCTGACGCAGTCCAGACGGCTTGGGTGACTGTAAACAAACAAACCCCGGCGGCGCCAGTCGCCAAAAAGGATCAGAACAAGGCTTGGTCTGCTACCGACCAGTTGGATGTTTTCCTCTGTCCTCTTAAGTTGTATTAAATAAAGTTAGTTAGAAGGAGACTTTTACCCTCTCCTTTTTGCTATTTAGTGATCTTATTTAAATCCTTGGAACAGCCCACAAAGAATCATCACAGCGAATTCTTCTACCGAACTCGCTTCAGTGTTTTGTGAAACTATTACCAGACATTTCTTCACAATAGGGCAGTTGAAAAGTGGTCGCGGAAGAGGGCAGTTGGAAGTGGGGACCAGGCGGTTGAGACTCGAAAGATGAGTGAGTATAAATTTGAAAGGTAAGCGAAAAATCCTGCTAAAATTAATTCATGTGGGCTTCAAGCCCGTTTATTGAATAGAAAATTTAAAGAAATTTTCTCTCTGATTTTTTAAGGTTTTTCTTTAGGCAATTCCTAGGTATAGCATCTTAAACTTTATGGTAGAGGCACAGTCTTGCCTACATAAGATGTCTTGAACTTTATTTTTAAATTTGTGACTTTGCAAATATCTCCTTTTATCAATTCATATCTATATTAATAAAATGCAAATTTCATAAGAGGACATCACTAAAAACTTTCGTTACAATGCATCAATTTCAACCAAATTTTCAACATTTATGTAAAACGAGATGGAGCAGGTTTTGCTTAACATCAAAATATTTTTCCCCAACATTAACATGCGTAACTTAGCTGTTATCGATTAAATACAAAAAAATCAACAGAGTTAATTTTATTTATATATAAATACAAAAAAAAAAATTCAGCAATTCATTCAACTCAATCTAAAAAAATATTCAAAACAAGCAATTTTAAGATAACACCATATGTAAAACAGTCGGCCAAGAAAACAACAACGATATTACATCTTTCTCACATATTCACACACAATCTTGATTAATAATTAAAACTAATCTTTAACATTGTTTATTATACTTCATAATATATAATATTCGTTAGGCAAACTTTCACTGGATAAATGTAATATAAAAAACCAACAATGAAGAATGAATGTAAGATAAAAAGCCAACAATGAAGAGTAAATATAATATAAAAAGCCAACAATGAAGAATGAATGTAAGATAAAAAGCCAACAATGAAGAGTAAATATAATATAAAAAGCCAACAATGAAGAATGAATGTAAGATAAAAAGCCAACAATGAAGAGTAAATATAATATAAAAAGCCAACAATGAAGAGTGAATGTAAGATAAAAAGCCAACAATGAAGAGTAAATGTAATATAAAAAGCCAACAGAGTGAATGTAAGATAAAAAGCCAACAATGAAGAATGAATGTAAGATAAAAAGCCAACAATGAAGAGTGAATGTAATATAAAAAGCCAACAATGAAGAAAGAATGTAAGATAAAAAGCCAACAATGAAGAGTGAATGTAAGATAAAAAGCCAACAATGAATAGTAAATGTAATATAAAAAGCCAACAATGAAGAAAGAATGTAAGATAAAAAGCCAACAATGAAGAGTGAATGTAAGATAAAAGCAAACAATGAATAGTAAATGTAATATAAAAAGCCAACAATGAAGAATGAATGTAAGATAAAAAGCCAACAATGAAGAGTAAATATAATATAAAAAGCCAACAATGAAGAATGAATGTAAGATGAAAAGCCAACAATGAAGAGTAAATATAATATAAAAAGCCAACAATGAAGAGTGAATGTAAGATAAAAAGTCAACAATGAAGAGTAAATGTAATATAAAAAGTCAACAGAGTGAATGTAAGATAAAAAGCCAACAATGAAGAGTGAATGTAATATAAAAAGCCAACAATAAAGAATGAATGTAAGATAAAAAGCCAACAATGAAGAGTGAATGTAATATAAAAAGCCAACAATGAAGAATGAATGTAAGATAAAAAGCCAACAATGAAGAGTGAATCTATCTATATATATAAAATTGAATGTCTGTCTGTCTGTTTGTCTGTACTCTATAGATTCAAAACCATACATCCAATCGCCGTGAAATTTTGGGATATTATTAGGTATATCACCGGGAAGGTTTTTGAAAAATAATTTCCTGAATATCTTGAATATCCTTAGAGTTATTTGCAGATTTGTAGATTTAACTCGCAAGCAGCGCCCCCATTGTGACGATGATAACAATATATCGAGAGATTCAAATTTACGAGTTTCAAATTATCAAAATATATCTTTTTTTTAATAAGTTTTTAGAGAATTGTTTTAACAAATGTTCGCTAGACAAACCTTTACTCGGGTAAAACCCCGGGCGCCGAGTACGTTTTATAAGTTTATAAAGAATTGTTTTAACAAATGTTCGTTAGACAAACATTCACTCGGGTAAAACCCAGGCGAAGCCGGGCACATCCGCTAGTATACCGATAAAAATAGAAGCAGAAATTTGCTTATGTAGGAAGTTTTGAAATTTTTTTATTTTTTATTTTCGTGACTTAGCAAAATTTCTTCCTCTATTACTAATTGCCTTCAGATGGACTGTTGATTAAAAAGGCTGGGTAAAATAAAACCCCATATATATATATATATATATTAATGTGTGTCTGTAGTAATTTCACACTAAAACAAATACACATGTCTACATATAAACAAATTGTTAAATATGCAGGTTAGCATCAGAGGTTCTTTTTTTTATCCATCCAACGACAAATTGTCGAAATTTATGGTAATCTTCAAAGGGTTTTATTCATTTAATGGGTTTTCTTTAGACGAATCCATCTAAGAAACAAACAATGTGTGAATTTTATGTGCGCTATATTCTTTTGCATATGTATATCTTGAATTGACCTGGAACCGAGTTGAGCCTAACAGTGTCAGGGAAGCTTGAAGGAGAAGGGCTTTTTAGCTTCTGACAGTGGCTTAGGAGTGCTTGATTGTCATTGCTAACAAACATACCAATATTATACAAGTAACAAAACACTAAACGTACCAAGATAGTTTTTCCTTTTATTCTTTTATTTAATGACTCTTTCCCCGAGAAATTTAAGGGAATAAACCTCATTTTTGCATCGCATTTTGTGTGACTCCTTTTTTTTGTTGTTGTTCCTGAAAATAAAAATAGAAACAGAAAATATATTCGATTATTTAGAAATTACCATTGTGATAGAAAATAGAGGAAACCCAGGTACCCCTGAGGCGCATATTGTCAATACTGTAGCGGTTAATCTCTATTTACATTTTTATCCTTTTAAATGATAATAAACTTGAGAAATTATAATTTAAAATTTGGACAGACTACGATTTTAAACCCCACCACATGATATTCCCCCCCCCCCCCCCTTTTTTTTGCTCATCCCTAGTACACGTGGTACAGGCCATGATAATCATGGTGGGTAGTTAGCGACTGCTTATACTGGAAGAGCACCACATGTCTACACATGTGTAAAGCAGTTCAACTTTGCACTTACAAATGTGCCAGAGCCCGTTTGGTTACTTGCACTCGCTGGTGGGGTTGGACTTTTGCAAGAATCGGGGCAATTGGAGCATTTTTTTTTAAACAGAAAAAAGTGTCCAATGCGGGATTGAACCCTGGTCGTAGTGGTCGAAAACCAAACGTTTAACCAGCCTTCCACCCACCCCCCTTTCCCCCTATTAAAAGCTATTAATATATTATTTGAAATATGGGGTCACATCGAAAGAGAAAATTCCAAATATTTTTCCTATCTCTTATTTACAACAACAACAAAAAGCCTTTATTCAGGGTCACTGACCCTATACAGGATTCACCAGAGGTATGCATAAGAACAAAGCAGTGAGACAAAGGGAATAGCGATATATACAGAAGAAAAGGAAAAAAAACAAGAAAGAGAAAGAGGGAAGCGAGAAAAACAACACAAAAAGAGTAGCAGTAAGAAAGTGAGGAGTGAGTGTCACTTGGCCTTCTTCTGAGATATGGACTTGTGGAAACCATAAAACGCCGTAGCAATATACTTATTCTGGGTCATATTGTCAATTATTGATGGAAGTGAAGCACAGAGTTGCCCAGTTTTGAGCATAAGGGTTCTTCTTTCTTCTTTCAGAGCATAGCAATCAAAAATATAGTGAGTGATTTCATTTTTTAGTTTTGAATTACAGAAGGTACAAACCGCAGAGCATCTTGGTGTGGTTTTCTCTAAAATATTTTCATATGCTATTTGCTTTTGAATATATGGAGACAGTTTATCTAAGTTATGCAGCTGTATTTGGTTTGGAGGAAGGTATACAAATATCAAACAGATAACATGTTGGAGGGCTCTTGTGTTTGTTGATAAGAAAATAGATAACCAAGTTTCCGCGATGTCTCGCGAATTTTCAGAAAAAATTGCATTGTCAGCGTCTTGAAAATCGAATTTACATGTATTTGTGTCGAATTTGTGTCTTATTTGATTGTCTCTTATTTACTTTTCTAGTGACTGTGAAAACTCATGGCTATTTGCAATTTAGTAAGAATGTTTTTTTTTTTTCGTTTTTAAAATAATTTGAAGCACTCTTGCTTTAAAATAAAGAACAAATTTTTTTAAAGGTAATTTCTTCAAGTGTAAATAAAAAAAAAAAGAATTTTTTTTTGGCTGAAATCAAATCTCTTTTTATTTATTTTTTAAGTGCTATTTAATATCGAAACATTTTTAAATAATAATTTTATTCTTAGAGAGATAAATATTAGTTTGTGTAAAATACTTGTGCTTAATTTCTTATTTCTATTTAATATGTGTATATTGATCAAAACAAATTTATTTTAATTATTCTCAATAATTTATATTAGAGAGTACCTATATTTACTCATCATTATGTTACGAATTTTGTCGTTGTTTAAAGATCGTTTGTGTACTCAAATAAACCGAAACTGGTAGTTTGTAGTCTAATTGTGAAAGTGTGAGTTGGAAAGATATAAACATTTTTATCTCAAAATAATGAAAAAAATATATATTAAATTTATTTTAGTTTATTTTTTATAAACAGTTTTTTTAAATTCTGAAATGAATCGAATGGAAGATGTAAGTACATATAAAATTATACCTATTTTTTAAAATAAACTATTACAAATATTTGGGTGTAATGACACATTTTTTTCCTTCAACTCACCATTTTCAAAACATTAGTAAATTTTGTAGAGATGAAAATATAATCCTGTTTTCTCTTGTACTCTTGACGTAAATACTTTGTGCTTTGAATGCTGGCACAATATCTGATGGGTTCCCCGGTTTGGATAGTTGAAAAGGGAGGGTACACGATGTGACTTATTAAAGTCTCCTTACTTAAGTATATATATATATATATAGCAATTTAGGCCAACAACCCTATGTATATAACCCGCAGCAAGACCTTAATGTTGTATAATAGCAGCACAGCTGTCAGTGATGCACTATCGGCATATGTCTTTACATCATCACATGTAATACAATTTGTGCAAATAGGATAAATAAAATAAATAAAAAAAGAAAAAGGGAAAAAAAACTCTGTAATTGATTAAGAGTTGAGCTAAAGCAAGGATTGAGCATATAATATTGTCAGTACAGTGGTCTAAAGATGGAAACAACCGCGACACTATTATACAACTTCATCTGACAACCCACGAAATCGTTATTAAATTGGGCAATCTATAAAACACTGAAACACAGACACTCGCGGCAATGTATGTGGCCGGTAATTTATGGGAGACTTGATTATTAGTAACATTCCCTTCAAATAGGTAATAAATATACAACATTTTATTTAAACAGTTGGAATAGCACCCTAAGACAAATTATGTATGAAATAGGTAACAGAGGAGACAAGAAAATTTCTCTAGATATTTATTTAAAT
This sequence comes from Cordylochernes scorpioides, assembly GCA_030710605.1. Lineage (NCBI taxonomy): Eukaryota > Metazoa > Arthropoda > Arachnida > Pseudoscorpiones > Chernetidae > Cordylochernes > Cordylochernes scorpioides. The sequence goes on along the minus strand of CP092868.1, from coordinate 10,928,076 downwards.
ATCTTAAAATTTGGGAACATGTCTATACTGACGAGATATGCTATTTACATAGTAAAATTTAGATAGAGGTGACCTGAAGTTACTTTATAGCCCGTTAGGGCCCATGCGAAATCTAGGTTGGCTACTACACAAAAAAAAAAAGGGGGGGGCGCTAAGTCATAATGACAAATGGCTTACCTTTCTCGAAAGTGCCGGCAAAGGTCTCCTGTCTACAGACTGTCCTTTCACTGAGCGACTCCTATCGAATCCTCCCTTTTGGCAAAGAACCTTCTTTTATATCATCTCATTCTCCATTTTCATTCGCCGAAAGAAACACCAATCAAAATGGCCAACGGCTCCAGTATCAATTTCATAGACGCCCCAGGCCTCTCCCCTTCAAAATAGAACATATAGTATTACCAAAACAAAAAAAAATCTAAAGAGAAAAACAACCCCTGCGGTAGTGTAAGATTTCAGACTCCAGCCTCCCGTCTTTCCACATGGGTTGAAATACAACCCTCCCTTTTTCTCGGGATGGTATATATATCGCCCCCCCGTCTTGGCTAAAATTGACCCAGGCCCTTTTTACCTGGACTGTAATGTGATGCTTTCCTTTCTCTGGAAGGATATTTTATAAGTTTCAGTCTTTAGAGATCTTCCTTCTCCATTTTTCTCCTTTTTTTTTTTTTTTTTTTTTTTTTTTTCTGGTCACCTTTACCTAAATTTTTGGTGAGGGGAATATATGTACATATGAAACAACAGTTTCCAGCTCGGATGTCTCTGGATGTCTTCTTCTTTACCAGGCATCAGCTTTCAGCATGGAAGTCTGGTGTCACCAAGTGTCTAAGTTTCTGGGCAAAAAATTGGTCTGTAAGTCTATGTGGGAGGGAAGCCATGTATCCATTTGATTTGATTATACATACGCCTTCTGTTGGGGTATGGTTACAAAAACGTGCCCCAACAATCCTCCCCCTGCCAAGTAATGGACAAATGCGTTTGTGCTATTCATTATTCATCTGCCTTTCATCAGTTACTATGAAAGCAGGCCCATTTCTAGCAAAATGCATTTTCCATTACTAGGTGAAGTCAGGTGTACCGAAACCTATAGGGAAGATAAGGCTAATCAAAATGATGGTATGCTATTCTAGATGTTTATTATTCCGAACATTAGTGGGCATTGTGCATCCTGGCAAAGGGTTTTTTTTATGTGCTATTATTCTGTCAGAACACTGTTATCAAAATAGGTTATTGGGGACAGTCATATCATATGTATGGAAGTAAGCAAGGTCATCTGTCTTACCATTCATGGGTATATATACCACCCTTCCACTTTCTTCTTTGGTCTTGAGGAGTAGGCCTTCCTAGTGGTAAGTCCTCTCAACCCCATCCTTGCCTCTTGGGGTACTGGATTCATTGTTACCTTCTTTCTGCTAACAATACAGTTAGGACATTTCCCTATTACATATTATATATAAAAAATTGGGCGCCAAGAAGTCGTTTAGAAATAACTGACTAGTCCAACTCCTAAAACATGCCAGCATCTTTATTTTCGTACCAATCAAGACATTCGTGTGGTATAGTTATATATATATATGTTACGGTATTATCTATATAGACAATCAAAGGAAAGGATAATTATAGTTAGCTGAAAGAAATATCTTGGTACATAATGATTAGCCTATGACATGATGACTTTTGCTAAATAAAAAAAAAAGGTTACAGAAAACAAATTGTGAAAGTAATTATTAAATAAGGCACGAAATATGTAATGATAAAATGAATCCTTCCATGTTATATGATGGGTATAATATATATATTGAAGAAAACACGTATCATGCAGATAGTGATTAAATATGATAAAAATCATCCCATGATAGATGATAAAAGAAAACTACTACAAGATTATATATGGTGACAAAATATATATAATTAAATATTTAATATAAATATTAATATCATGAATGTCAAAATAAAATTGTTGAAATGAATAGTATATGACTATAATATAATATATATGATATAAAAATAATAGCATATTGAAAAAGAAAATGTAAACATAATATATATTTGTGCGCTGAAGGTTCAAGGTTTAGTATCTCAGTTAAGTTTCAATCTTATCCAGTCTGGAATCACGAGTTGGTCACTGGGTAATATTCGTCTATCCCGATCCTACTGGAGGGTGGGTTCTCTCTTGTGTGTTAGATTCCTCAAATTGCAATACTCTCTCAACCCAGATGGGAACGTCATTTAGAATCTTGGTCAAATGGAACATAGCCCAGACCTCTATTAAACTACACAGTCCATTTAAATCTAGGGTGACAACCGTATGAAGAGAATTTCTTTTCTGTTTTGGCAGAGCGACTAATCAATTTCTACTATTTTGTTTGTGGCTCCGTTTACCTTGCCTCTGGGGTGTGTACAGTTCAGCTACCTCTCCCTTCCAAGAAATTCATATTACTTTTATCTACTAATATACTCTCTATTCATTGACCTGAATCCTATAAATCTACATCTTATAAGTTTGAATTTTATCAATCTTAAATTTTGGTTCCTTTTACAAATTCCTTCAGGATTCTACTTCCTGTATAACTGCTTTTAATTCTACTGTCCTCCATACAACACTTCTAAAAACTTTGACTCATTGGCTCGTTCTGGCGTCTCGTTCGCGGTCCTTATAGTTAACTAATACTTTAAAATCTTATCCTAATATGGAACGAGTCTAAACTCGTTGAAGGTCCTAATAATTACTTATTCTGCCTCTCGAATCGGTCTTATGCTCGAATTCATTCCAACAAAACGTATGGCAGGGCGAATCCTTTATTAGAAGAAACTTCCGCTAGCTATGGGGGATCAAACTGGTACCAAAAAATTCAATAGACGGAAACTACTTCGTCTAGAATAACTGGGCAATCTCTGCCTACATGCCAATCTTACAGGACCTCCCGTCTGGAATACCCTCGCTCCAGCCACGCTAAAAGCGTCGAAACTACGGTGTCAGATCGGTTACCCAAGGTCGCGCCGTTATACCCCAGGCTATACGGCATGGCAAAACAAATCCCCCATCCTGCATAAAATTCAATCTATACCTCTTCGTTCCCTCTAATGAGGGGAAGTTTTGTGGGTTTCCTGGTCTGATCATAACCTCCCACAACCTTCCAGTCTGAGAATCAAGATATGATCATTATCTACGACTCTTAAAATTCAAGTTGATATAATGAAATAGAGTAACTGATTACCCTAATAAAAGAAATCAATATTTGCACTCCTCTAAAAGGAGACCTAACAAAGTGGAGCGAATATTTTCCTAACAATAGATAGAGTTGTAGTTGTCCTGTTTGAGGCTTCTCGGTCCTAACAAAATTCGAAATAAAAAGTAAAATAAAATTAAAATCGATCCTATTAAAGTCCTTTAACCCTATTCTAATGTATTTTGGGCTCACAATATAATAGTTTTTAACCTTTTTCTACATTCATTGCACCAATTCATTCATACACCCTCCCCCCTATCATTCGCGGTACGCATACAAACTAAGGTTGAAAGCTGCTACAAAGGCCAAAATACTCATTTATCTATATCAATAGATCCTAACAAATGATAACATCTTTCAGGACACAATGTGAAATCAAATAAAATAATAAAATTAAAACAAGTTGGGAACTAAAGCCCTAGGTTACTCAAAAGAAAATGCCTCTGTACAAGCTCTATATATACTAATACTTTATACTCGATAAATGATTGTTAACAATAATTGTTAACAATTCTAAATAATCTGGAAGCTAACCTACCAAAAAAAAATCAGTGTAACTTCAAAAACTGCCCTTGCCTCGACACTAAGCGACTTTTCACGACAATTCTATAAAGACATACACAAATATAAGGGCGAATAAAGAACCATTAAACGTGACACCTCATAAAAGCGGATTGAGTCATTCCCCTAGCCACCGTGGGTGAAGTCACTTTCTTCTTACTTCCTCGTGCGTCTGCCCCCTTTGCAGTAGTCCGACCTCAGCACTCTATTGAAAGATGGATTTATAGGGTTTATGATTCACTACCCAACACTAACATTCTCAAGTGCTTTCCAAGGATCGACTACAGTCTGGGCCTACTTAACTTCTACCCCTGGCTTAGGGTCCCTATACTTCACAACTTTACTCTGAAAGATTGACCTTTCATGTCCTCATTAGAAACCTATTTCAAAGCTACTACCTGAAGGCCAGGGATTATAGGGTTTCTGAATTACCCAACACAAGCCATAGGATGCCTATTAGGTTTGTTGTTTTAGACATAGCCCCCCCTCTAAGTTGTGATTTCCTACACCTTCCTTCACCTATTACTCCTGGTAATAACTAAAATTTCAGATTTACACTAAATAGTTAATTCACAATGGTATACATTATTCTCATTGGTCTTCGAAACTCGGGTTTTAACAAGAAATAGTTTGTATTAAAAAAAAAAAAGGAATCCTAATGAAGTTCTACTTTAAAAAAAAAAGAAAGGTTTAAAAAAAAAAGGTTGAAATCTCTAAACTTCTCATTCTATCGAGCTGATTCTCCGTACACACTCCAAAATCCTAGTTAGTGGCGACAGTCTAAGCAGAATTTACACTGTGTGGGCCTTTTCACCCTTGTAGACCTGCGTAAAGTTAAACTGTTCACACTAACTCTGTCAATTTCCCCTCGTCTCATTACTTCTGAGTCCGCTCTGGTTGTCACCCCTTGTTGGATAAAATTGTAACATAACAATAAAAAGAAACTAAAATTTTCCTAAATCATATCCTGACAGGTTGTACAAGCTCTTCAAAACGGTGTGTCATATTAAAACAAGGTTGTGAGACAACTCTTAATTATATACTATACTAAAAATGAGGCTGAGCCAATTCTACACTAGGAGAACACGAAAACCCAAGATGTAGTCCTTGTAGCGAGCATGGAGCCCTATCACAAAACCCGAAGTGCAAGGAGGACAGAGTTTCCTGGTATTCCCTTTTATCTGGCACGACCGGTCGGGGTGAACAGTCGCGTCACGTGAAAGGAGGAAATATCTGAGTTCCCCCCTCTTGCTCTAACTGTTGGGTCGATTTGGCTCATGTAAATAGTAACTCTTATACTATATCTAAAATCTCTCATATAACTTATTAAATAAAACGGTGTAAAAACGGTGTTCTATACAAGGATAGGGTTGTGACAATTTTCTCAAAATACACACTAATATTAAAACAAACTGTGAAGATCTTTAAAGATGGCAACAAACACTACAGTAAGGTTGTGAGACGGTATTCTGCACAAAGACAAGGTTGAGACAAATAACACACAAACCCTGAAACATGGTGTTAAAGCTCCTTTCAACACTTAGCACTAGAACACATGTTTAAAAAAAAAAACTGCAAACTGTTTAAAGTTCACAATAACACTAAGACCTATTTGCTATTTAATATATAACCTAATATTGTAATTAATAAAGACCTATCTATATTAAATAGTGTATACAATCGCTGAAACTTATGTAAATCAGCTTACACAAACCCCCAGTGCATAATATGTCTTATTTTAAAAGAAATAGTTCTATCGAGGCGATATTGCGGTCGACAGCTACGCTTCATACATTAAATGTACTTTCTTCTATCAACCTTTATCTACTATTTACAAAACTCTTTATCCAACCCTTTCCAATTCTTTCTCTTTCAACATCTTTCTGCATCTCTCTATCTCTTTCTCATCAACATTCAACGCTTTCTCACTCATTTTATCACTTTCAACACCTCTTTCATCACCTCTCTCTCATCTCTCTTCCATCATTTTCTACACATTTCACTGCCTTTTCATCCCTCTGGTGTTTCCTCGAAACCCGTTATCGGGATCTGGATCCCGATCTATTATCACTCTTAATTTTGAACTATTAATTATTACTAGTGTAATATTATTCCAACAGCCTATGACCTTTAAGCTTTATAACTCCATATACACTCGGCGGGGTAGTTACCTTGTTAAGAAAACCTATAATGTCATAGATCATTTAGAGAGAGAACATAACAAATTTATGCGAATAGTTTGCTTCAACTATTGATTGTAAGCCTATTAAACTCGTTCTCTCTAGGTTGGCTCGCTCATAAATCTTCAATCTACGTTCAATAGTCATATTGAGTTCTCATGGATGCTAGATGTAAACTGTATCAAAATAGTGTAGTTTTCTAGTTTCCGAATTATATGACAGTTAGAAAAAAAAGAAACAAACATTCTGGAAATATCTCGCACTGGCTACTATAAAAAAAATTGAATGGGGTACATCTCTGATCTTACAGGATACCTCATGGCTCATAGAATTGAATCGCTCATTTCTCACTAAAATATTCACACAGGGTATGGAGGTCTCCAGCGGTTCTATAGCTATTGGTCAACTAAATTAATTAATGGCAGGAATTGAAGTTAGTTTAGATGCTCATGTGCTGTTTTGTCATGCGTCTTTATGTCATCTGCACAGGAAAGTGTCGCCTCAAGGACCTAATTCTGGGACTAACATCCGCTGCACATTTCAGGAAGGAGTGGTCGTCCATACAATAGCAAGATATCATTTTGCTGCCAATGTACAATGTTGAGCATTTTCCATGTCGTCATTTTGTCGATCCCCAATCTTCTAGGGTGTTTCTTTAAGCATTTCTCGATATCGTTTAATGCTTTATGCGATCCCGCCCGGCATTCAATAAGTATTATTTGATCGTACCATCTCCAGGAGACCATCCCATTGCGGCCGAACCATTTCCACCCAACTTATAACGCCGTCCATATCGCGTAATTGAAATTAGTGTAAAACTCAAAGAATAAGACCTTAATCTCTTAATTCTTTACTAATTTCAGTTGGCTCAACATAAATCTTCTCAATTATTAACTTAGTACAGTGGCGTGACATGTCACACTTCTTCTAGTTCTTTCGCAAGCTCGATTAATCCCAGTGAAAAGCCCGTCCAGGCGTCAATCCCGTGCTAACCCGTCATGCATGACTTCAAATTTGGAAATTATTAGACCTGAATATTTGCAGTGGCATCTGCTTCCACTGAAAGTTTTTAAGACACAAGGCTGCCTCTTATCTTATTTAAATCACTGTCTTTACTCCCATATGCCTGTGTTAACTTTAACCATGACCTTATCAATTCTCAAAATTCTGCCTATCGAATATCCTGAGGATCAATGTTCTTCTTGTCTACGGCGGATTAACACAATAATTGTTCTCTAGAGTTATCTGCGTCGAGTGGTCAGTCTGTACTACTAATTCTCCACTCTAACTCTAGGACTCTTCTATCTACTCGGGCTGTTCAAAAATTTTCAAGACAGTTGTTCAAATCCCCAATGATAATCTGCTAAATTTCGATAATTATTGGAATTCTCATTAAACAGAATAACTACACCTTTCTGACACAGAAATATCCAGCATCAAGATATAGCGCACCGTCCAATTTCTTTATTTCAAGACGGTGTCAAATTACAACTGAAGGAACATACTAAACATATAACTGGTTTAAATTTCATGTAATCTCATCATGCCTTCTGCTGGCAAATGTATTTACTGTAAAATTCAATACTATCAAGATGGTTTTATTTGTCTTCATCCAAAAAAAAATGTTTCAGAAATAGAATCTTGGAAATCTCTACTATAGACAAAAATTGTACATTTGTCAATTCAGGATAACCTTCCCTTGTCAGAGTGTATATAGGATATTTAAGATCATATGCAGTTGGCGGCATCATGAAGAAAAAAAAAGATCGGTTGCAATAGACGCAACGTTATTAATCAAGACAATAGGTCTCTAATTTTCCAATACTGCAAAGGAACAGGTCACACTTTCGCATTAGGAGAACCTAGAATACATTACAATAACATAAACAGCAAATATCAAAGGCTTATAATTGATTCTCTATTATTCAGAAAACACAATAGCATTAATAGAAATAGATTTGCCCGAAACATATAACACAATATATCCTAGTACCAGCTAATAATATCAACAATAATATAAGTAACTTATATGTAATAGCCAATAACTATTATAAAACTACTTAAATAATAGAATTTCTAACCTATAAGATAATTCATAGAATATAGCAAACAATAGTAGAATATGTGTAATACCTTAATCCAAAAAAATATGTCTTAAGAAAACAAATAATATGCAAAACTTTCTAATGTATATATATATATGTACATAGAATCATAATAGTTTTAGCATCAGGCGACGTCATATTTTCTTGATATATTGTATATGTTTCTCCTGTAGAAGGGCGGACAAGCTCGAAAGCTCGAGAAGACCAGAATAAAAGATACTCATCCCCATAGACGTTTTACTTTGATATCAGAAATCAATGATAATATTAAGGTTTTGCCACAAACAATGTGAATCGTAAAAGACAGCGGCGAGAGATGCGGTATACACCGCCTCAACATAACTTTCATTGCCTGATAAAATGCCCGTGAAACGGAAAGCATAAATTAAAATTCACGATTTATAATAGACTGTTAATCTCAGGATGCGTGGACTACTTCACCAATACTTAAAAATAGTATGGCTTTTCATTAGGTATATATTTCTAAAGTATAGGGGAAGAAACATATACTAAATTCGAGCCCCGCGGCGGGCGACATTGATGGGTTCCCCGGTTTGGATAGTTGAAAAGGGAGGGTACACGATGTGACTTATTAAAGTCTCCTTACTTAAGTATATATATATATATATAGCAATTTAGGCCAACAACCCTATGTATATAACCCGCAGCAAGACCTTAATGTTGTATAATAGCAGCACAGCTGTCAGTGATGCACTATCGGCATATGTCTTTACATCATCACATGTAATACAATTTGTGCAAATAGGATAAATAAAATAAATAAAAAAAGAAAAAGGGAAAAAAAAACTCTGTAATTGATTAAGAGTTGAGCTAAAGCAAGGATTGAGCATATAATATTGTCAGTACAGTGGTCTAAAGATGGAAACAACCGCGACACTATTATACAACTTCATCTGACAACCCACGAAATCGTTATTAAATTGGGCAATCTATAAAACACTGAAACACAGACACTCGCGGCAATGTATGTGGCCGGTAATTTATGGGAGACTTGATTATTAGTAACATTCCCTTCAAATAGGTAATAAATATACAACATTTTATTTAAACAGTTGGAATAGCACCCTAAGACAAATTATGTATGAAATAGGTAACAGAGGAGACAAGAAAATTTCTCTAGATATTTATTTAAATATCTTAAAATTTGGGAACATGTCTATACTGACGAGATATGCTATTTACATAGTAAAATTTAGATAGAGGTGACCTGAAGTTACTTTATAGCCCGTTAGGGCCCATGCGAAATCTAGGTTGGCTACTACACAAAAAAAAAAAAGGGGGGGGCGCTAAGTCATAATGACAAATGGCTTACCTTTCTCGAAAGTGCCGGCAAAGGTCTCCTGTCTACAGACTGTCCTTTCACTGAGCGACTCCTATCGAATCCTCCCTTTTGGCAAAGAACCTTCTTTTATATCATCTCATTCTCCATTTTCATTCGCCGAAAGAAACACCAATCAAAATGGCCAACGGCTCCAGTATCAATTTCATAGACGCCCCAGGCCTCTCCCCTTCAAAATAGAACATATAGTATTACCAAAACAAAAAAAAATCTAAAGAGAAAAACAACCCCTGCGGTAGTGTAAGATTTCAGACTCCAGCCTCCCGTCTTTCCACATGGGTTGAAATACAACCCTCCCTTTTTCTCGGGATGGTATATATATCGCCCCCCCGTCTTGGCTAAAATTGACCCAGGCCCTTTTTACCTGGACTGTAATGTGATGCTTTCCTTTCTCTGGAAGGATATTTTATAAGTTTCAGTCTTTAGAGATCTTCCTTCTCCATTTTTCTCCTTTTTTTTTTTTTTTTTTTTTTTTTTCTGGTCACCTTTACCTAAATTTTTGGTGAGGGGAATATATGTACATATGAAACAACAGTTTCCAGCTCGGATGTCTCTGGATGTCTTCTTCTTTACCAGGCATCAGCTTTCAGCATGGAAGTCTGGTGTCACCAAGTGTCTAAGTTTCTGGGCAAAAAATTGGTCTGTAAGTCTATGTGGGAGGGAAGCCATGTATCCATTTGATTTGATTATACATACGCCTTCTGTTGGGGTATGGTTACAAAAACGTGCCCCAACATATCGGAAACACTTTAAAAAATATTATGCAATTTATTTGGTTGATTTTTTATATATATTTAGTTACCTTTTTTTGTCTAAAACTGAAAATATTGGTCAATTCTAGGAATATTTACAATAAACAAAAACGCCTAAAAAAAGTGATAGCAAAATATATTTCGAGTAATTCCTGACCATTCATTGATCTTTGGACCTTCTATCAACCAGAGCGTAAATTAATAACAAAATGTATTTACTTTATATCAGTAAAAATAAAGGTCGACTTTCCTGTTAAAATAGACGCTAAAACTAATAGCAAACTATTGAACACAGGTTGAAGACAAAGCCACAACATCAACTTTGGAAAACTGAAAACATCAACCCAGAGATCATAGTTTAGAGCTAAAGGCTCTCTTCAGTCCAAGACAGACTTCATCTCATGAGATCCACAAGGGATTAAATAAAATATTCACAATCTGCCATATTTCCATAAGATTTGTCAGTGAATAATTAATCTTGTCACAGATTAAAGAAATGCTGCTTTAACTACATTTTGATAAAAAATTATTGTGAGAATTCAAAACTATTATAGATGCCTATGATTCTTTCTTAAAATTAAATAATTTTCTATTGCCCTTACTGCAATGAAACATTAATGGGATGGCAATTCATTACAGTAAAGGGCAGTAGAAAATTGCTTAATTTTTAAAAAGAATCATATGCATCTATAATAATTTTGAATTCTAATAACAGATGGTGCGCTAATGTATCATATTATAATTATTATTGTATTTTAACCCAGGTAGTTGGCATTCTGAGCTCTAGGTACTAAATCTCTAGTACTTTATATAACACCTTTTTATCAATAAATATTTGTCTCTTATAGTAAAACATTTAGATATAACACCTATTGTGATGAAATTTGCATATTGAAGGTGTGTGTAAATAGAGAATTAAAACCAATTGTTTAGCTAATATGTAAATTAGGGAGATACTTTTTTTCTTTCTTTATTTCCTTTCAAGGTTGTTGGATAGAACAATTCACTCTATCTCCCTTTCCAATTAGGAAATTTACCAAACAAATCCCAGAATAATTGCAATTTTCACTTCTTATCAATTATTGTAGTAAGGTAATGAAGGACATTCTGTGTGAACACTCCAATTTATTTATTAGAAACGAATAAAAAAACAAGCTGAGCTTTCAGAAGAGTCTCTTTAATCTAAAGCTATAAGCGATGGTAAATGACACAAAATTTATTTATAATTAAAGAAATGATGCTCATAGAATTTAATGGCCTTGAAATATCTGTTCATCTAAATTAAGTGATTCTTTTTTTAGAAGGATAACTGGATATGTGTGTGAATGAGGACCTATTTAATCGTAGAAACTTTCTCCTTGGGAAAGCTCGTGTATTCGATTAATAAAAAACATTTTCTCCTGGCACTTAACTTTATATTTTTAATGAGGACCTATGTATTACCTTGTGTTTATAATCTATAATCCAAATTGTGCCTTATCATTGATTATAGATTATGCACAAGGTTATAAGACCAAATATAAATAAATAGGGACATTCTGTGTAACAACACTGTTACCAAAATGTAACACACTTTTTTATTTATTTGGTCTTATTATCTTGTGACTATTTAGATTTGGTCTTATTACCTTGTATGTTAGAAAGGGCTCAACAAGAGAGAGACTATATCAACAAGTGAAAATTTTGTGCATTGGTTTCTGCTGAGTTTTTCAAGCACTAAATATAATTCACAAAACAACATCTAAAAAAAACACCAACACAGCCACACCAAGCCATGATAATCATGGTGGGTAGTTAGCGACTGCTTTTACTGTAAGCGCACCACATGTCTACACATGTGAAAAGCAGTTCAACTTTGCACTTAGAAATGTGCCAGAGCCCGTTTGGTTACTTGCACTCGCTGGTGTGGTTGGACTTTTGCAAGAATCAGGGGCCATTGGAGTATTTTTTTTTTAAACAGAAAAAAGTGTCCAATGTGGGAATTGAACCTAGTGTTCGAAAACCAAACGCTTTAACCAGCCTTCCACTGACCCCCACACTCAGTATTGAACCTAGGTTATTGAGAATACCAAGCCATATAGGCTACCATCTTGCCACACTTGAACAAAGGAGCGAGATTGTTGTATTATAAACAGTTACCCTATAAGTAATTAATCCATAACATCTAGAATGTAGGTTTGAAAACACTAGTGGATCAACAATTTATATAATATAACAGAAAAGTTTGTGTTCTGGAATATAATACAAATTCAAAATGCCTCTTAAAGAATATCAAACAATTATATGGATACAAAACCTTCCTGAAAAAAAAGAATTTACTACAGGAAAAAAATGTTATATTTTGTGTGGATGAGTAGAAAAGCAAGTATTGGATTACCTAGTTAAAATTGTGGGGAGTCAGTGGTGGAATGGAATAAACTGTCTACGTATTTTCGACAGTGTATTTTCGACAGTGACGATACGGGATCAAATCCCTTATTGATCACTTTTTAATAAAAAAAATTGCTTCAATGGCTCCCGATTCTTGAAAATGTCCAACCCCAGAGTGCAAGTAACCAAACGAGTGCTCTGCAAGTGCAACGTTGATATGCTTTCTCGACGTGCGTAGACATGTAATGCACTTACAGTAAAAGCAGTTGCTTACTATGCACCATGAGCTGAGAAGAAGAAACGAAATTATATTATGAAGAAAAAAAAAGGAAAAGAAAAATGGAAAAGTATTTTAAAAAATCTATATTAATAAAATGGAAATTTCATAAGTGGTGTTCGCTAAAAACTTTCGTTACAATGCATCAATTTCGACCAAATTTTCAACATTTATGTAAAACGAGATGGAGCAGGTTTTGCTTAACATCAAAATATTTTTCCTAACTTTAACATGCGTAACTTCGCTGTTATCGATTAAATACACAAAAAATCAACAGAGTTAATTTTATTCATATATAAATACAAAATTAAATTTCAACAGAGTTAATTTTTTTACATACTAGCTAATAATCTCAATCTAAAAAATATTCATATTGTTTTATCATGTTTCTAATTTCGCCTAACAAATATACAAATTTATAGTGACCAACATATGCAAATTTTATCTTTGTTTTTATTTAACTCGATATCGTAAACATATACATCCATTGTAAGCATTTTTCTGTTCACCTTCCGTGGTTTCTCTTTTCTCTGATAGTTTTTAGGTGTAGTATATTTTCTTATTACTAGACTACAAACATTCCCTCGAGAAAAACCTGGGCGAAGCCGGGTACATCCGCTATATTATATAAATATATGACGTAACGAATATAATTATCATTATTATCATAATATTCTGTGTGTTCCCGAATATTATTATCAATAATATTCGTTAGGCAAACTTTCACTCGATAAAACCCGGGCGAAGCCGGGTACACATCCGCTAGTAATAATAATAAATACAAAAACTAAACTTTATTTTTGTTTATATTGCCAATGTTGTTAAATCATTTCGGATTTTTATTCTTTGTGGAAAAATACTAGGCATTTTAAAGTATGATAATTACCCAGAGATATTCATGGTATTTGATAATTTATAATTAATAATAATATACAAATTATCATATTGTCCATGTTTTTATTGAATTTTATTCATATTTTTGATATATGAGGTGTGTTAAAAAAAAGTATCGCGACTTTTGAATTTTCGCGGGTAACGTATATTCGAATTTCGATCTTTTTGTGGCTTTATGTTGGTACTCATGTCTCTCACTTATGCCGACAAGCTCGGCCATTTTGAATGTTCACTTAATTGTTGACAGCTGCTTTGCTTGCAGGTGTTTTGGATCGTCTTCGATTTTTACCTATTAAAAAAAAATGGATCAAAGAACCTGTATCAAATTTTGTGTGAAAAACGAAATTAAGTGCGCGGATGCATTCCGAATGTTGATTGTGGCATACGGAGAAGCTACCTTGGACCGAAGCAACGTTTATCGGTGGTACAAAATGTTCTCAGAAGGCCGAGAAGATGTGAACGACGAAGAGAGTGCCGAGCACTTCAACAACAGACGAAAAAATTAATGAAGTGGAGAAAATGATATTGGCCAATCGTCGAATCACCGTTAGAGAAGTTGCTGAGGACCTAAACATATCGATTGGCTCGTGCCATTCGATTTTTATCAATGATTTGGGCATGAGACGGGTCGCCGCGAAATTCGTACCAAAATTGCTCAATTGCGACCAAAAACAGCATGAACATTGCTAATGAGATGTTGGACTCTGTCCGCGACGACCCAAATTTGCTCCATGTTGTGTTTTAACTTTAAAAGCACACAAAAAATATAATAAACTTGAATTTGTTTATTCAAGTATCAAAAAACAAAGCTTTACATATAGAACAAATAATAATTAAGAAGAAAAAAACTTTTAAGTAAAAGGAAAAACAATACAAAAGTACTGGTCAAAAAAAAAAAACATTTAAAATCACAGATTAATATCTTCAACACTTCCCCTTAATCACATTTCAAATGTCCCTCATACCCAGTAGATATATCAGCATTTGGAAACGCGGCTTAGGGAGCCCTTTGGTCATAATGTCAGCAACTTGATCTTTTCCAGAAATATGTTCTACATTGAAAATACCTTCTTGATACTTTTCTCTCGCAAAATAGTGTCTTACTTCTATATGTTTGGTTCTCTTAAGAAATTCAGGATTTTTGATCAATTTAATTGTACTTGCATTATCAACTTTTATAATTGGTTGTTCTTTTAGTGGAGAAATTTCACTGAAAAGTCTATTTAACCAAATGACTTCCTTTGCTGTATTGCTTGCTGCCACGAGTTCGGCCTCAGTTGTTGACAAAGATACTGATCTTTGTTTTTGGCTAAGCCAAGAAATAGCACCACCAGCCAGTTTACACACAACTCCACTGGTAGATCTTCTAGTTTCTGGGTCTCCAGCAAAATCTGCATCACTGAAAGATTCAAAAACTCCTACTTTATGACCCTTTTGGTACATAATTCCATATTCAGTTGTTCCTACAAGATATTTGAAGATTCGTTTAACTGCTTCCCAGTCATATTTTGTTGGTGCTGCAAGTTTTTGAGAAACTTTATTCAGTGCAAAAGTGATATCGGGTCTTGTTAAGCAGCTCAGATGCATCAGACTACCAATCGCTTCACGAAAGGGAACATTTTCTAGAATCTCTGCTTCCCCAGGAACAGTAGATTATCAGTTGGTGTTCCCTTTTATTCGCTTGAGACATATTGAATTTCTCAAGAATTCTTTTTATATATGCCTTTTGATTTATAAAGATTGACCCATCCTGTTGCCGCTCTATCTCGATACCCAAAAAGTAATTTAAAGGTTCACTTGTGATCTTAAATGAAAACATTAGTTCATCAAGAAATTCTTTGATTTCCTGTTCATTTGTACCAGCAATGATTCCATCATCAACATATATGGCAATAATGAGTAGTTGATCATTTGTTTTTCTGAAGAATAAACAGGGGTCAGCTGTACTTTCCTTCAGATATCTTTCTTTCATGAAGTTGACTATTTTCTGATTCCAGCATCTTGGTGACTGTTTAAGTCCATAGAGACTTTTCTTCAATTTCCATACAAGATCTGTTACATTGTTGAACCCTTCAGGTTGTTTGATATAAATTTGATCTTGTAAGTCTCCATATAGAAAGGCTGTCTTTATGTCAAACTGTACCAATTTTAAGTCTTCATTAGCAGCAATTGCGAAAAGAGTTCTTATGGTGTCATGTCTTGCCACAGGACTAAATGTTTCTTCATAATCTATACCCTTCTTTTGTACAAACCCTTTTGCCACCAGTCTTGCCTTATATCTTGTAATCTCTCCTTTAGAATTCAATTTGGTCTTTAATACCCATTTACAATCAATTGGTTTTTGGCCAGGTGGTAATGTTGTGCATTCGTATACATCATTTTCCATTAAAGAATTCATTTCTTCATTCATTGCTTCTTTCTAAAATTGTGCATTTGGAGAATCCATTGCTTCTTTGTATGTCTTGGGTTCAAGACCTTCTGAAATTTTTATTTCAGCATCAATATACCTTTGAGGTTTTGATATATTTGATCGATCTCTTAGATTGTATACGTCTGATGTTTGAACATTGCTTTCAATTTTCTCAATATCTTGAGTATTATTTTGTTCATCTATCTGATTACTTGAAAGTTCCTTATTTCTCTTTTCAATATCAAGGCTAAATGTTGGTATAGTTTCCTTGAATATTACATCCCTACTTGTGACAACTTTGTTTGAGTTCGGCATCCAGATTCGATACCCATCCTTGTTACTGCAATAACCAACTAAATTACCTTTTTCGCTTTTGGCATCTAACTTTCTTCTCTTTTCATCAGGCACATGAACAAAACATTCAGTTCCAAATATTAGAAGATGATCAACTGCTGGTTTTTTATCAAACCATAGTTCATAAGGTGTCTTTCCCTCAATTTGTTTTGGTCCTGTTCTATTCAAAACATATGTAGCAGTGTTAACTGCCTCTGCCCAAAGCTTTAGGCTCATATTTTTGACATATATCATTGAACGAGCTGCTTCTATTAAAGTCCTGTTTTCTCTTTCCGCTGAACCATTCTGTTGTGGAGTATATGGCATTGTGATCCTATGATTAATACCATACTTGTTTGTAATTTTTGAGGTTTCTTTATTTACAAACTCCTTTCCTCCATCTTTGAGAATTTCTTTCACTATATGTCCAGTAGTCTTTGTTTCCAAGAGAAATTGTTCTAGCTTTTCAATGACTTGTGACTTTTCTTTTAAGAAATACACTGATCAGTATTTTGTAAAATCATCTTTGAAACACACAAAGTATCTCATCCCTCCTTTCGAAACCTCCTGCATAGGGCCACATACATCTACATGAATTAAGTTTACAGGTTGGGTAGAAGCATATTGTTCTCTTGATCCAAAACTCAGTCTATGTTGTTTGCCATAAATGCATGCCTCGCAAGGTTCATTGTCCATGACTGCATCTATTCCTTGTTCTTTAAGCCATTTTTGAACATGTCTTTTATTTTGATGTCCAAATCTTTCATGCCATAGTTGTAGCATATTGACATTTTGGGTTTTGGCTAAATTTACTTCTGCAGCATTTTCAGGCCTCCTGGTAGTCTTTTTCCTTCTACAATAACTTCTCCAGTTGTTGTCTTAAAAAGTTTACAACCTTTTTTTACCCATTTTCATTTCAAACCCTTTATCCAATGTGGACTGTAATGACATCACATTGCGACTGAAATTGGGAACATACCATACATCAGTTAAGTAGTGAGTTTGCCATTTACCTTTTACACAAGTTTCAATTGTTATAGTTCCACTTCCATAAGCTATCAATTTTTCATTACTTCCAACTTCAACAATCTGTTGGGTAGGAAAATCCTTATAAGAAGTATAAAAACTTGCATTCCTTGTAATGTGGTTAGTAGCTCCTGAGTCACCAATCCAAATGTCGTCATCTTGTTAATTGAATCTTTCACTGATTTAACTTTCACTTAAAATTTTGAATTAAGTTTTAATTTAGTTTCATCCTTTTCTTTATCCTTTAGTTTCTTCTGTTTTGCATACCTACAATCTTTGGCCAAGTGTCCTTTTCTATGACAAAAGTAACATTCTCTTGTTTCTCTTGTTTTCTGAAAATTTTCATTACTTTTGGTAACTTTTCCTTTCATATTTTGCTTATTTTCATATTCATTTGCCATTAGTGCTGTCGAACTTGATGTGCTGCATTCATCTCGCTGTTGAATTCTTATTTCGAGTAACCGAAGCCTTTGTGTGAGATTGTCTACAGAACGTTCTTCTTTAGACACTGATTCCCAAACACTTTTAAAATCAAAATATTCATCAGGCAAGGTGTTTATGATTCTGCACATCAGCATGGATTCTGGCAATTTCAAATTTTCTTGTTTAGTAAGTTCATTTTGCATATCATTCCATAAACTTTCTAATTTTGAAATGTGCTTTGAAATATCATCTGTAGGATCCTTCTTAAAATTAAAGAATTGATTATAGAGCATGTCTAATCTTTGACCAGAGCTTTGCTCATAGACACTTAACAATTTGTCCCACATATCTTTAGCACTTGAGCAGGGAATGATTAGTTGACTTACATCAGGTATCACACTTGTTGTAAATAACAATTGGGATATTGCATCTTCACTTTCCCATTTTACATATGCCTCTTTTTCTTCATTTGTTTCTTGTTTTATTGGCTTTCTATATGTTCCATCAACAACGCCTATTACTTTGTTTATTGTTAAAAGCAATTTTATATTTTTCTTATATTCTGGCCAGTTTATTAATCCTTCCAATTTGGGAATTTTCATACCCATTTTAATATTATCCATTCCAGCCATTACAAATAACAATTTTAACGCGATAAACAAAATATAATTCTTTTTAGGCTTACCGTTGCTTCGTTTTTGTTATATTGCGCAGTGAATGCGTGGTTGGGTCCATAACCTGTTGTGTTTTAACTTTAAAAAGCGCGCGCGCGCACACACAAAAATATAATAAACTTGAATTTGTCATTCAAGTATCAAAAAACAAAGCTTTACATATAGAACAAATAATAATTAAAAAGAAGAAAAAAAAACAAAAGTACTGGTCAAAAAGAAACATTTAAAATCACAGATTAATATCTTCAACACTCCAGAGGGTCATAACTGGTGATGAAGCGTGGGTTTATGGTTATGACGTGGAAACTAAAGCTTAATCATCTCAATGGAAGCTGCCGCACGAACCAAGACCAAAGAAGCCAAGTTCGTGAATGTGAAAGTCTTGCTGACAGTTTTCTTCGATTGCAGGGGCGTGGTGCATCATGAGTTCTTGCCACAGGGTAGAACGGTCAATAAGGAATATTACCTGCAAGTTATGCGCAATTTGCGCGAAGCAATCCGCCAGAAACGCCCGGATTTGTGGAAGAACAAAAATTGGCTTTTGCATCACGATGACGCCCCTGCTCACACATCGTTACTTTTGCGCGACTTTTTGGCCAAAAAACACACTAATGATGCCGCAGCCACCGTATTCCCCAGATCTGGCCCCCTGTGACTTTTTCTTGTTCACTAAACTGAAGAGGCCCATGAAAGGACGACGTTACGCTACGCTTGACGAGATAAAGACGGCATCAAAGGAGGAGCTGAAAAAGATTTAAAAAATGATTTTTTGAAGTGCTTCGAAGATTGGAAAAACCGTTGGCACAAGTGTATAATATCTCATGGGGATTACTTTGAAGGGGACAAAATAGGTATTCATGAATAAATAAATAATTTTTGAAAAAACACAAAAGTCGCGATACTTTTTGAACACACCTCGTATATATATATATATTTTTTGAAAAAGTATGAATTTCTAAATCTTCTAGTGCATTCTTTATTCTATTATCACTTTCAAAGTAATTTTTTAACATTGAGGTATTTTTAACTCATTTATTAAACGAAAAAATATTTATTAAAATTATTTTTATAGAAATTTCACAAAAAAAATTAAATCACTTTAGAATATATAATCAATTAATATTTTTATAATTCTCTCTCTTTTTATATATATTTGACCCATTTATTTATTTTATTCTGTAAATTTTATGTAAGAGTTGTATTTTCCATTCTTTTTATCGGAAATGACGTATTCTTTAGGGGGCAAAACCAAAACTAAAAGGGATATAAAATAAGGAATTTGGAAAGAGAAGGTAATTTTTTGTTACGAGTGATACATACTTTTTCTTCAAATGTTTCAGATGGCAGACGTAAGTACAATTTTCAATTTTTTCTTACTTAAGCGAGCTCAATAAAACATAAGACTATTTATGCCTCTCAAATTGTTTTTTATTCTTTTCTCAAAAGAATAATAGAAATAATAATTATACTTTTTCAGTTCATTTTACATTTTATTTCTACCTAAAATGCAATAGTTGAAATAATCTTTTGATATCGTTAATCGAATTGTATATACGTTAATTAAATATGAAAAGTAAATAATTAAAAGAATTCTATTATTTATTTTCGTATTATCAAAATTGAAAGAAATGTTTTCTAAATTTTATTCGTTTTACAAAAGTTGGACATATTTTAAAAGTTGATATGTATCAATAATTTTAAATGTTAAACTTAATTTTCATCTTTTTTTTTTTATAGGTCTTAAAACAATATAAACCCCAAGACACCATGTAAGAAGACTGCCTTCTTCGGTATGGCAATTTTTAATGAATTGCCAATTAACGTATAAAGTTGTCTTTAGATTGAAATGACACCATGAAACACTGTCTGATGAAACTATGTATGTTTCTATTGTAATTTTTTTTCCACACATTTTTTTCTACATACAGTAGAACCTCCCTGTAAAGGACACCTAATTACAGAGCCAAAGTGTCCTTTAGGGAGAGGTTTCCTCTTACTGGAGAGTTGCTAAATAGTAAAAATGGTAATTTTGCAAATGAAAACTCTCATTTGTGGAAAGGTGCCTGCTGAAGGGAGGTTCTACTATATATATATAGCATTAACCCCCAAAATAAATGCAATCTGACAATCGTACAATCTTATTATAAGATTTTTTAAAAATTGTTTGGAAGGGAAAATGTCATCTTTTTCTCTAGTTTTGACTGGTTTATAATATATATTACTAATTTCTTTAAAATAAAATTGTAAAAAGTATATATTTTTTTACTTTTATACCAAAAAGATACATATATATATTTTTTCAAACTTTTATACCGATTCATATCATTGATGAATAAAGAATTCAGCCCATATAGAGGATGATAACATTCAAAGGGTAATAAAATAACACAATAGGTAAACTAAAAATTGATATAAGGGCAAAATATATATAATTGGTGTACTACCCGCTAACCCCTTCGATTTCTTTCACTCAAGTTGCCTTAAATTATAGAGGCAGGACCATGGCCGCGATGGATGCTGTGGGGGAGATTATTTTGAAGTCCAAGCTCAAATCCTTCCATGCAAGTATGAGATTGTTGGATTCTATGATCTTGACAGTTCTACTCTATGCGGCTCCAATCTGGGCACATGATCAGGCCTTAATCTTAGATAGAATCCAGGATACCTTTCTCAGACGTTTTCTGTGCCTTCCAAGCTATACTCCGGGCTATATTTTGAGGGCCGAAACAGGAAGAAACTCTCTTGATATCACAGTGAAAAAACTAACTTTAAAATTCTGGACTAGAATTCTGAAAATGGACGGCAGCAGGCTACCTTCAATTTGTTTGGCACATTTGTGGGACATTTCAATTTCTTCAAAACAGAATATCGGACTGGTAAAAAGTATAACAGAGCTACTTAATAACACCTGCTTCTCATGGCTTGTTGGATGTACAGACTTCAATATTCTACAAAGATACATCCCCCTAATTATTAGAACGGCAACCGATCAGTCCTTGCAGCTGGATTATGTAAGAATAAGAAAATCAATACTCTACTCTCACTATAAATACTTTCATTCATCACCTACAATGGAATGCTATCTGAATGACAATATCCCCCTAACCTTAAAGAGAATCATTGTACAAGTAAGAAGCCTTTTTGTAGTACAGAGAATTAATCATGTTTCACTATTGAAAACTAAGACCATAAAATGCACCTTATGCAACGGTGAATTTAGTCTCGATTTTCCACACTACATGTTCTACTGCATGGCAATGGAAGAAGAGAGAGAAATTCTTCGTCAAGAGACCGGCTATAATAGCAATTCCCCTTATGTTTTAATGGCAAAAGTCGTAAAATCCAGACCCTTTGCATTCGCTTTTTATAAATACTGGAAATCAGCTCAATCAAAATATTTAGCACAGACACCGGATCCAACTTGATAATTGGTCGAGGTCAATACCCAATATTTGTATATAACTACGATGCTAATTTGTTATTTATTTATTCTGTTCTACAGGGAGAATCCTGTATGGCATGTGTGGCCAATAAAAGCTATTGTTGTTGATATATAATTGGTGTATCTACCATTGTCTGGATTAGCAGAATTGTAATAAGAGTTATTATTGTTGAGAGGGCTAAGAACTCTCAGAACATAACATACAATTGGTGTATCTACCATTGTCTGTATTAGCAGAATTGTAATAGGAGTTATTATTGTAGAGAGGGCCAAGAACTCTCAGAACATAACATACAATTGGTGTATCTACCATTGTCTGTATTAGCAGAATTGTAATAGGAGTTATTATTGTTGAGAGGGCTAAGAACTCTCAGAACATAACATACAATTGGTGTATCTACCATTGTCTGGATTAGCAGAATTGTAATAGGAGTTATTATTGTTGAGAGGGCTAAGAACTCTCAGAACATATCATACAATTGGTGTATCTACCATTGTCTGTATTAGCAGAATTGTAATAGGAGTTATTATTGTAAAGAGGGCCAAGAACTCTCAGAACATACCATACAATTGGTGTATCTACCATTGTCTGTATTAGCAGAATTGTAATAGGAGTTATTATTGTAGAGAGGGCCAAGAAATCTCAGAACATAACATACAATTGGTGTATCTACCATTGTCTGTATTAGCAGAATTGTAATAGGAGTTATTATTGTTGAGAGGGCTAAGAACTCTCAGAACATATCATACAATTGGTATATCTACCATTGTCTGGATTAGCAGAATTGTAATAGGAGTTATTATTGTAGAGAGGGCCAAGAACTCTCAGAACATAACATACAATTGGTGTATCTACCATTGTCTGGATTAGCAGAATTGTAATAGGAGTTATTATTGTAGAGAGGGCCAAGAAATCTCAGAACATATCATACAATTGGTGTATCTACCATTGTCTGGATTAGCAGAATTGTAATAGGAGTTATTATTGTAGAGATGGCCAAGAACTCTCAGAACATATCATACAATTGGTGTATCTACCATTGTCTGGATTAGCAGAATTGTAATAGGAGTTATTATTGTTGAGAGGGCTAAGAACTCTCAGAACATATCATACAATTGGTGTATCTACCATTGTCTGGATTAGCAGAATTGTAATAGGAGTTATTATTGTAGAGAGGGCTAAGAACTCTCAGAACATATCATACAATTGGTGTATCTACCATTGTCTGGATTAGCAGAATTGTAATAGGAGTTATTATTGTAGAGAGGGCCAAGAAATCTCAGAACATATCATACAATTGGTGTATCTACCATTGTCTGGATTAGCAGAATTATAATAGGAGTTATTATTGTAGAGATGGCCAAGAACTCTCAGAACATATCATACAATTGGTGTATCTACCATTGTCTGGATTAGCAGAATTGTAATAGGAGTTATTATTGTTGAGAGGGCTAAGAACTCTCAGAACATATCATACAATTGGTGTATCTACCATTGTCTGGATTAGCAGAATTGTAATAGGAGTTATTATTGTAGAGAGGGCTAAGAACTCTCAGAACATATCATACAATTGGTGTATCTACCATTGTCTGGATTAGCAGAATTGTAATAGGAGTTATTATTGTAGAGAGGGCCAAGAACTCTCAGAACATATCATACAATTGGTGTATCTACCATTGTCTGGATTAGCAGAATTGTAATAGGAGTTATTATTGTAGAGAGGGCTAAGAACTCTCAGAACATAACAAGTGTTTATAGAATTAAGTGTATCTACTATTGCCGGGATTGTAACAGGAGCTGTTAGTGTTGAGAGGGCCAAGAACTCTCTGAAGATGATGAATAAATTCAAATGGCTAACAGAATTATTGTTCCCAGAGGAAGTTGGCTCCCAAAATGATCACCCCATGTGTTACCAGGACTTCCTGGAGATTGGAGAGAGGCTCCAGGAAAGGTTGAACGATCTCGTGAAGGATGTTCAGAATGAACCACACAAGTACTTTCCTCTCCGCCCCATCATTCCGGAAGAAGATGTCCTCCCACTGGACCCAGAAGAATGGGACATCATCAAGACGGAACCAACTGAAGAGCCGGCAGCAGCCGTCCAGGATAATTCCAGTAGTACCCTAGAGCCAGATGGAAATTTGGAGGTGCTTCGCTACCGCAAGGTAAGTGACAATAACTTCCTTTAGAGAGAAATGTCATCTTACTGGAGAGCAGTTAATTGTTAAAAATGACAATGATAAGTGTTATTGGTAGAGAGGTGTTGTCCTCAGTGTCCTCTCATGGCCGCTCTAGTGTAGTGCCAGTAAAGAATAGTCCTCTTATGTGTATTTACAACACTTCTTATCTCACAAATATTTGGCTTAAAACATTAGATTTTTTCTGATGTTAATTAGAGTATTACTTACAAAAGGTAATAAGAACAAATCCAGATAAATAAATAGTGTGATGTTTCCGCAAGAACGTTGTTACAGAAACATCGCAGGCTATTTATTTATTTGTTCTTATTACCGTCTGTTTCTATCTATAATTTAAATTATACTTGATCTATAATTGAGATTATACCTAATCAGATTGGGACTAATCTTTCCTGTGTAACTCCCCAGATGATAAAGAGAAGAACTCATATTATTGGAGGATGTTTTTTGAAAAAATCTATAATCAGCCCTGATGTGATCATGAAGAAATGTTTGTTGAAAGTCTAAACTAGATGTGTGTGTGTCTCAGCAATTTTTGGAGCTGTTGGAGAAACACCAGGTGCTGGTGGTGTCCGGGGAAACTGGCTGTGGCAAGACTACTCAGGTCTCCCTTCTTACCCAGCACACCTCTCACATTCAGCCACATCTTTCTATACCTATTTTAATTTAACCCTTTTTTAAAAATTTCTCTCAACCTAATTACTTTACCAGATGTAATCTACATGTCTAGAACACTAGCGAGGAATTATAATTTCATCTTAACCACAAGTTATGCTCCCTTAGGTTCTCTAGTTCAGCTTTTTGTGGCTCTCAGAAAGGTAAAATGTGTGCGTATGCACAGACTTGTGTTTTTTAACAGGTATTAAAGAACTGCTGCATAAATTAAATCTTTTTTTTTTTTTTAATATAAAATTAGAATTAAGACATTAATATAAAATAAATAATGCAAACTATTTTTTTTTTTTAAGAAATTTTTATAATGTTGACATGTAAAAACCTCTTGAGGGCCAGCAAACATTTTCCAGCGCGGACAGGTCCCACTTCAGTAGTAGCCAATCACTGTCTAATGGTGGCAGACAAGTTGTCTCTGTAGTGTTTTCAATATTTCCCTCTAACACCATGTGTCCAGCTGCCCCAGTTTGTCCTGGATTCCTGCCAGCAGAAAGGCCAGCTCTGTAACATCGTCTGTACCCAGCCCCGTAGACTGAGTGCCATCATGGTAGATACCTATCCTCACCAGTAGTTGTTGTTACGTACACCAAACCTTCTTCTCTACATTACTTGAGAAACATTTGTCCCACCATAAACACAGTAAGCTGTGGTAGAGATTGAGTACCCAGTCTTTTAACATCTCCACCTCCGTTATGTTGTTGTTAAAATAATTGAAGTTTAAAACTGGAATTTTTGTTAAATATGAAGCTATTATGAGGTTGTTGTTCCATGGTTTGCCTTTATTATTGAGGATTTTGTTTTTTCTAAATAGTTTGATACAATATTGATTATACTTTTTAAAAGTTGAAACCATACATAACTGACAGACAATATATTAGACTCTATCTCTCTCTATAACTTTGGGCCTTAATATGTGGTGTTGTTATTTTGCTGTAGGTTGCTCAAAGAGTAGCAGATGAAAGAAAGCAAGATCTTGGTGACAATGTGGGCTACAAAGTTCGACTGAATAAGTAAGTTGTCCATGTAGAATTATAGGGTCTAATTTTGGATTAATATTATTTTAAAGTGGAAAGCATGAACTTTGTGGGGCAGTGTATATATATATAAGTTGCTGGGAATTTTTGAAAATGAAATAATTCGCACATATAAGACCTAATCCAAATAATTTAATAGTGTGTGACGTTTCTGCAATAGCATTATCACCATCATCAGACAAAAGAATAAATGAGAAAAAATATCACAGCAAGTTCTTAAATAGTACTGTTATCAAGTGTTTAAACAGGATAACAGATAAGGAAAAATAGGTTTTTAAGATAACTTGAAATATTCTTCTTAGAATTAAAAGTGGATTTTTTTTTAAATAACTTGCTGTTAAATTTTTTCATTTATTCTTTTGTCTGATGATTGTGACAATGCTGTTTCCGAAACATCACACACTAGTAAATTATTAAGATTAGGTCTTATTTTCTTGTATTATCCTATAATCTAAATTGTGCTTTATCATTCAATTTTATCACTTTAGAGAGTGATAACAAGATATCATCAAAATAAATAACATTTAATAAAACATCATTTGTTGGGCCAACATTCAATCGTGGAGAACCCGGGCCAAGCAGTGTAATAACCTATAATTATAAAGAATATTATTTGATCCAATAAAAGAAAATAGCATTTTATTTTATGCGTATACACTAAGGTAAAAATGCACTCATGTAAAACTCCAGCATTGCTTGGTTCATTTGGCTGGTATTATAAGAATAATAGAGAAAATGTTTACTTTAGATTAGGTGCAATTTATATAATAGAGTATTAGAAACACAAGGTAATAAGACCAAATTGTGTGTGATATTTGGGTAACAGAATTGTTGTTGTTTCTTATCCCCTTGTGTAAAGATTACACGAATTCCATGAGTTCATGCTCCTCGAGCTGTTTTATGATAAGCAGCGGCCTCTCCCAAAGGTCCTGTATAGTGCATCTAATGCAAGCCAAAATGTGTTCTGGAGCTGCAGGTACCAAACTACATTTTGGGCAAGTGGGATAAATTTTGTTATTTTCTATCTTCAATGGCTTGAGATGGCCTGTTCTAAATCTTGTTAGTGTTGTTTGATGCTGTCTATTTCTGATGTTCAGAGCTTCTCCTGGGTTCACTCCACTGTACCAAGGTAACAGCATTGTTACCATCATCAATACTTTTGTCCGACAGTAACACTGTTACAGAAATATCACAAACTAATTATTTGGTATTATCACCTTGTGTTTCTAAAATGTTCACTTATTAAACTTATGTATGCCACCTAAAGGAAAAACTAGTACAATGGTTGTGTTGAAAGAATTGGTCACAACTAGGCCTGGAGTCTGATGTGAGATGGGGTGTGGCCATGAGGCTATGGTCTCTCATGGGGATTCCACTGTACTTTGAACACTTGGGGATTTAGGGCAACAATGACACTGGGGATAAACTCTGTATCTTTACAGTTGTCATTGTAAGTTACACAATTTCTCCAATTAAGGTCTTATATATGGTGTTAATTGTATTGGTGATCCCTTTCCTCTCATATAGCCAAGAGGTTGGTCCTGTCCAGGAAACCCCCACGGAGCAAGAATGGCTCCCTCCTGTTCTGTACCACAGGAATCCTGCTGCAAAATCTCAAGTCCAGCAGGTGGGTGGCTCTCTGACATGGGGGTGTTGCAACACACACAGCATGGTGGTGTTGTAACATAGTGTAACAACACAACATTGTAGTGTTGCAATATGCTTACAACATGGTGGTGTTGCAACACTCTCCTTTAATACAGCGTTACTGGTGTCGTAACAAGGTGCTGTGTGTCCCCAGGCTCCTAGAGGAATACAGCCATGTGTTCCTGGACGAGGCCCATGAGCGCAGCATGGAGACAGACTTCCTCCTTATCATCATGAAGGAACTGGTGAAGCAGAGGAAGGATCTGAGGGTGGTTCTGATGAGTGCTTCCATGGACCAGAGCAAGTTTGCCCACTACTTTGGTAGGTCAAGTTCTCTGGGCTTCTTGATACACATTGATTGTATTGTTTTGTTTCTTTTATTTCAATTCTAGCAAAGATTTTTGTTTACACATTATTCATGAGTTTAGGATAGATCTTTCAAACCTTACCTTTTCAACTTAAAATAGGGAATAGGCACTTTACAAAATTGGATTAACTCTATTATTTATGTGAAAATAGTATGAAGAGAAATTTTACTTGGATCAGGTGGATAAATTAAGACAAAATAAAGGAGGGGGGGGGATCTCCTGCAACTAAAAGTTGCTGATGGCTTGTACCATCTGTCAGAATAAATGTTAATTAATCATTGAATTTTAATTATTCCAGTTTTATTTATTCTGCAATAATTAAAAATTAATGATTAGTTATACAAGGTAATAAGACCAAATCCATTGTTCTTATTACCTTGTATTTCTAATCTATAATCCAAATTGTGCCTTATGTCACATAGAAAAATAAGAGAAGACAAATGTAAGGATGACAAAGTACTTTAAAAAAAATCCATATATTAAGGTAACAAAGCCAAATTTAAACTAATAGATTGGTGTGGCATTTCAGTAATTGTTCTTATCATAATTAGACAAAAGTATTGTGGTAACACACTGTTACTGAAATGTCACACACAGTTTATTAATTTGATCTTATTTTTCTTATCTACAGGGTGGCCCATAAGTCATGAACCCTTTTATTTTTTAAATTAAAAATTGAAAGGCAAACTAGAATAAAAAAAAACTATATTTTATTTTAGATTAATTTTTATTCTAGTTTGCCTTTTAATTTTTAATAAAAAAGAGAGAGTTTTCTGGACCTTTGGGCCACCCTGTATAATTCCCAAATCACCTATATCATTTCAGGTTATAATATTGTACCATAAAAAAGAGAAGGCAAAATGAGAAATATGGGAGCAGAGCAATGTTGTGATATGTTAAATAAGCTATAATAATGTTTCGTAGTGTATTCATTATTGACTATGCTAAATCATTTGTCAATTGTTTTAACTTTATGTCAAATATTTTCTCTTCACCTTTATTTTTCTATTTTGTATAAAAGGAGATTACTGGATGAAATAAACATTCAACTTGTAAAGCTGAGTCTTATTCTGATAACACTTAACTATATTAACAAGCAACAAACCTAATAATGTGTTGATAAAATATTCTGTCACTTGTGTTGATCCAGATAACTGCCCCGTCTTTGATATCAATGGAGGTAGGAAGTACACAATCCAGAACTACTACCTGGAGGACATGGTGAACTTGATAATGGAAGATTGCAGGTAAGAGACAGGTGACACATCTTATTAAAACTACATTCTTGGTGGTTTCTCATGCTGTTTTTTTTTTTTTTTTATCCCCATCAATCTAGTTATTTCAACTTCTATCATAATTTTATATGTATGTCATAATTTGTACAGAGCTGTATACAACCCCGACCCAATATGTATGTACAATGTATGTTTCAAAGATTTAATAAAGAATAAGGTTTGGAGGACAGAAAGCGTAGAAGTAAGGCCTAGCAAAGAGGCTTAAAGTTAGAACAACTATTAATAAAATTACAACCAATTTTATGATCGCGGAAATCATAAAAGTTGAGTTTAACGACCAGTATTTCCTGGGCAAGGCCGGATATGTCTTTCGACAAAGAAATCAGCAAAGACCAATTAGAAGGTAACACCTAAGTAGGTCAACCAATAGCAAACGGCCACGTGACATATTCCTACCAATTAGGAAACAACACCTAAGTAGGTCAGCCAATAGAAAAACGGCCACGTGACATCTTCCTACCAATTAGAAAGAAGAAAGGTCTTGGTGTTAAATCGAGAACCTAGGATAGTTAGTCTTCGACTCGCTTCCATCGGGACAACACCTATAGAGTTGCTCCTTCGCTCCCAACGAGGTAACATCTGCTCTCGAGACCTCCCCGCTCATCCCATAGCTAAGTCAATCACCGCCATGTGATCAAATAATTAATAAGTCAAAACCCGCTCCGCCTTCTCTCTAAGCTTTTCTTTCCCCCAAACCAGTTGCCTTTTATTTCAACCCATCAAGTGTTCTGGCTTATTTCCCTTGTGTGAAAACCTTTACCATTCAGACACCACGACTGCGCCACCACTTCAACAATCTTCAACCCCAAGAGTAAGGTTTCCCAGCATAGCATAATACCACAGCTATTGAAAGTCGACAGGATCATGGTGGAAAGTAACCAGGACGCAAGCAAAACAAACGGCAATGACAAACCGAGAAGGAAGAAACTGGCAACGAGCGGAAAGAAGCTGGCAAGAAGCGAGGCGACCAGGCGCCTTCTAGCGGCCATCATATGGCAGATGACCGTGACCCTCCAACGAGTCAACGCCACGCAAGGTGAGACGGAGTTCCGGAGTCCCACCCCCGGGAGATATGACGCCCGTACCACCACCCCAGACAAGTGTCAACGTGGCCGGACACCGACCACCGAGGAGTCATCCACCGCCATGCCGTATCCGTACACCGCACCCGAAAGTAATCCCCGCGACCCGGGACGGTGCAAACAGTCCCAAAAACGATATCCCAGTACCGGACTTCCCTTCAATTCCGCGGACCGCGCAAGCAGTCCCGATTCCCAAGCCAACCTACCCAAGCCAAGACGTCCCAGAGGAGACCTGTTGAACTGAGGTAGGCACCCTATGACGTCAAGAAATTGGCCTTGGACTCATATCTAATCCTACCTACCCCTTTTAACCATATCTAACCTTTGTATCCAATGAATGCACGCACGGGCTAGGCCAAACCTGTCCGAGAGGACTTGCACTGCGACCAAATTTGTCACACAGGACAACCCTTGCCTGCATTCATTGAACCAACTACAACTCTTTATATGCCACCATTCTAATCTCACACCACGCAACTTTTCACTCAACCCAATTACCAGTACTATATGCCCAAAAAAACGTGTCCATACAACCGCACAGCTCACACAATCACTACACAAAATCCATACGTGACCGTACGTCGTCACGCAACAATCTCACACAAAGGTACCTCATAACAAAACACAGACGACATCCATCCAACAGGACAGTTTTTCACGCTAACAACACACGCACAACCCGCCCAACAAGCGCGACACTTGCGCCAAAAGACGACAACAACCAGCCAAGCAGGCACAACCGTTAATAACAATCATCTCGTCTACCCAAAACACTAAAAATTTTCACATTAAAAAGTGCCATATACACTAACAATAAAAATCTCGATATATGTTCGTACAACCAGCACCCATGACTTTAATAAATTTGTTGTTCATAGTGAGAACAGGTTAAATTTTGTACAAACAAAGGCTTCACGTGACACCTTTTCATTCACAATTTTTTTTTTTCGATTCGTGTCACAGGTCACACCACAAAATTTTCACTTCAGGCCAAAGATGCCTTCAACACGCCTGTGACACTTATCACCTCAAAACGTATCCACGCCGAAGCCTCACTTTCACTCAATTCCACTCTAATATCACTGAATAGCATTTTTTATTAAAGTCACAACGACCATTCGATTTAATATCCATAGATACAATATCCGGATTTTCAAAATACAAATAATGCCGAAATTACACCAACTCATCTCTTCACAATATTATTGGCAAAACTTGACACAAGACATCGCAACACAGGTAAAAACCTGTCCCACCTGCCGATTCGCTAGAAGAATCGATGAATCCAACCAACCTCCACGTAAAAATACCGACACAGGCCCCAAGGCAAAACAAAATTCGTACATAAAACACCGCGTACACACAACACAAACAATGCCGAAATTACATCACCCACGTCAGAGAAACGATCACACATCTCCACTTAAACCAATTACCGCCGACATATCTCTAATAAAACCATTGACGATCAAACAGGAGAACTGCGAACCTATCAATCATTTAAATTCTACAATTAATAAGGTTCAAGCAAATATTTCAGAATCACCATTTACAACAATATGGAAGAACATGGGTCAATACCCTATCTTTCATCTGATTTTTATCCTTTGTCTGCTAGTCCTACCCTACAAATATATCCCAGTTTTATTTCTTAGTTATTTGTTTATCTATACCATGCCCTCCCCTAGAGTTTTCGAACTGCAAGAAGCAGTTTTTCATTGTGGACAAGCATTCGTAAAGCTTATTGTAATATTAGGAAGCATTGTTGCAGAAAATTTAAATAAATTCCGAAGAGATAGAAGTAACTGAAAGTAACAATCAGTGCCGAGAGAAAGAAAAAAATCCAACACCAATAAAATAAGTAGAGAGACAATAAAAGATGCAAGTCGCACACAAAATCAATTAGGCGGCAGGAAGTGAGAATTTTGAGACGTAGCGACAAAGACGAAACGCCCTTACTTCAATTACGTGCAAATAGAGAGGAAGTCTTGTTTCCCCCACGTCCCGCTTCCGGCGTCTAATTACAGGGGGCCTCTCATCCAAATCGAGGTCAAGCTGAGAACTTCTACATGTCATCCAATTTCATTCCCTCGTTTCTGGCCAACATAAAAATAGGTCACCGCTTTCCCCATCCACAGATTCCTCTATGCCACCAATCTTGGATTCCAGTTCGAGCCTACGTATCGACTTTTACAATACAATTCTGCACACACAAGACGTCACACACTTCTAAATGAGTTCACATTCCTATTATAAGTAATCAATTACTTTACAGACTTCCAAAAACGTTACATATTCCACCTACACGTAGATATCACAGACCTTAGGATCTCGACAACACATAGAATTCGCTCACACATTTCTTACACAAAAGACTTCTAACATTTTTCACAATACACACAAAGACAAAAAATACACATAAAGGTTATATAGATTTCCATGTCTCCTGTACACATAGCATAAACGCGCACTTGAGGGCTAGGATCACGTTTCCACCTAAGTGTCGCTACAGATGAGACAAAAAATGTATAGGGCATAATTGAGCAATTAAAACATTTAGATCAGGGCATGTAGATACACAACGGGTTCAAACCAATACACCTTATTGTTGATATAAACCATTTTCACTATTTTTTTTTTTTTTTCAAATTAAAATTAAAAGATTTAATCAATTTAGCAATTTATTCAATTTATTATCACTCTTAATCATTAATTATCATTTTATTTACCACTTAGTTTATATTATCGTAGTTTCAAATCAACGAAAACTCACTGGTTTTCTTTTAAAATTAGATATTATATTTTATTTTGATTTACAAAAAGCCTTTTTCTTTTCTTTTTTTTTTTACCATGCATCAAGCATTCACTTTGATTTCTTCCAACTTTTATTTTATTTTTTGATTTCTCAAAATCCCTAATAAAAATCCCTCGATTTCCATTCCCAATTTCGAGTAGAATATAGTTAGGCATTTCTTTTTTACCATGCAACAAGCACTTTTCTTTTTTTTTCACCATGCAACAAAGCATTTTTTTTTTCACCATGCAACCAAGCATTTACTTTGATTTCTTCCAACTTTTATTTTATATTGATTTCTCAAAAGACCTAATAGAAATCCCTCGATTTCCTTCCCAATTTCGAGTAGAATATAGTTAGGCATTTCTTTTTCCCACTATGTACCATAGCATTCATTTTGATTTCTTACAATTAAATTTTTTGATTTCTATTAATTATACTCAACCTATATCATCCACACCATTCTATTTTACCTCTTATATCACCACCAATGCTTGTATATAGCCTCTCAATAACCACAACTAATTTCCCCACAAAATTATTTTTCCCTTTACAGAATTCTCTCAGGCTAACCCCTTCTTGAATTCTTCACATGTAGGGGGCGCATCTGTCATAATTTGTACAGAGCTGTATACAACCCCGACCCAATATGTATGTACAATGTATGTTTCAAAGATTTAATAAAGAATAAGGTTTGGAGGACAGAAAGCGTAGAAGTAAGGCCTAGCAAAGAGGCTTAAAGTTAGAACAACTATTAATAAAATTACAACCAATTTTATGATCGCGGAAATCATAAAAGTTGAGTTTAACGACCAGTATTTCCTGGGCAAGGCCGGATATGTCTTTCGACAAAGAAATCAGCAAAGACCAATTAGAAGGTAACACCTAAGTAGGTCAACCAATAGCAAACGGCCACGTGACATATTCCTACCAATTAGGAAACAACACCTAAGTAGGTCAGCCAATAGAAAAACGGCCACGTGACATCTTCCTACCAATTAGAAAGAAGAAAGGTCTTGGTGTTAAATCGAGAACCTAGGATAGTTAGTCTTCGACTCGCTTCCATCGGGACAACACCTATAGAGTTGCTCCTTCGCTCCCAACGAGGTAACATCTGCTCTCGAGACCTCCCCGCTCATCCCATAGCTAAGTCAATCACCGCCATGTGATCAAATAATTAATAAGTCAAAACCCGCTCCGCCTTCTCTCTAAGCTTTTCTTTCCCCCAAACCAGTTGCCTTTTATTTCAACCCATCAAGTGTTCTGGCTTATTTCCCTTGTGTGAAAACCTTTACCATTCAGACACCACGACTGCGCCACCACTTCAACAATCTTCAACCCCAAGAGTAAGGTTCCCAGCATAGCATAATACCACATGTATAACATTTACAGTTGTATTAGCCAATGAAAATTCTCTTTTAGTGAAATTGATGTGATTAAGAAATTTTTGTGTCATCTTATATTGATGAGGCAGGCATCTATATACATCCGTGCATCATTTTTTTTTTTTTTCCAAGTAAAAATCAATTTCTACTTAACCAGCTTAAATAATATCATAACAAATATGTCGGCCTACAAGCTTCACCTGTCCAAGAACTTAATGCCTGAATCTAATAAGTTATATTTATGGGTAGAGAAAAGTTACATAGTTGGCATTTTCATTCCAACACTATATATATATTATATAACCTAAAATGCAAATATTTTTTTAAAAACATGTATTTTATTTTCATCATTGACTCTTCTTTTATTTTTGACCATAGATTTAGAATACTTTTTGAAAATTGTTATAAATATGTATAATTAACCTACCTATTTTTTAAATTCACAAATATAGGATTCATTTTATAAATTCTACTGAAAAATATTTAATGTGTAATTCTTTTCAGGTAATTGAAAATAAAAACTACTTGATAAGTAAATAACAATCTTTCCTTTTTCACGACTGCACCTCAAATTTTTTATCATTCCAACATCAAAACATAATAATTATAACATGTATATATATTCATAATAACTTTTAGAAATTTAGGTATTTTTTTTTTGTCTACACTTCCTTAATGCTCAGGTATTCAAAATATATTTATTTGCAAATTCTCACAATTTTTATTTTTCCTCTAACAACTTGAACAGCATTGGTTGATGATGATGTATTGTTTGTGTGGTGTCCACAGAGGTGCCAGCAAACCTGGCTATTTGAAGTCCGAGCTCACTGAAAGAGAGAAAGAACACTTCGAGAGTTTCTACATGGAGCTCGAGCAGAAAAATAAGTATAAAAATTCTCCCTTGTGTCTTCCATTATTTTTATCACTTATATTAGATGTTTACCAATGCCCCCCTTTTATATATAATAACTATTTTATATATGTAATATTGGTAGTTACCACTGTAATATTTGATGTATTACACTGTAGAACTGTCGACTCTCTGTAACGTCGGAACGTTTACCTTTTGGGATTGATGGGTTGAGTTGATTGGTGATTGATTGAATTGTGGTGGGCGCAGTCGTTTGGCTGAAGTGATAAGGTATCCACAAGGGAAAATAACGAGGACACAGAGTTTGGATTGAAAAAGGCAAGCGATCTAGGGAGAAAGGGGTTGAAGCTATTTGACGGAGTTGGCTCTTAACTATGGCTGTTCACATTATTGATGATGGGACTTATCTGTTCGTTGAGAGGGCGGTGGCTGCTGACTTGTTCCTTGGTCGGTCCAGGTCCCAACTCGCCTCTATGGTGCCACGTTCCTAACTGACTAAACTCCGTTCCCGATTTAACATGAAAACTATCCAGGGTTTTGATTGGCTGGTGTTTTAGACGTGTAAGCTTTCTATTGGTTCCTGGCTAATTCCCTACTCTCTGATTGGGCCTTTGCTATCCTTTTGTTTCTGGACTTGTTCTGACCTGATCCAGGAAATACTAGGTTCTTGAACCCAGTTTTATGAGTTCCGGGATAATAAAACCTGCTAATGATTGCTTCCTCTATGATGGCCTTTCTCTAAATCTTTCTCCCAGATTTCTAAGCCTTGTTTTTATTAAAATCTTTTAAAACATACATTGCATACATATTGTGGTGGGATTACATCCAGTTATGTACAAATTATGACATATATAATAACTATTTTAAAACTTTAAGTCACATTTTGTAAAAGAGATATTGTGCCTTAAATAAATGTATATATTGAATTATTGCAATATATATATATGAGAGAGAGATAAATCAACTAAAGACTGGAATATAAATGTTTAAAGGAATGACTCTTCATACCGGCAGTATATAGAACTTAATATGAGTGAACAGCTTCCATTGTGGCCCCCTTTCTTTTTTGTGTAGAGTCAAAAGCATTTCAATATCGTAAATTTAATGTATTATTAAATAATCAGAACTTTGTAATTTACAACCAGATAACATACCCTCAACTACAGTAATGCCCCTATTGAACCAAGAGAATAAATAGCAAGATCTGCAAATTGGCCTGTTGTTGGACTAATTTACATATTCCAGTATGTAAACAGGTCTCCTTCCAGACCTAACTCTAAATCCTGTCTAAAGTTTCTTCAGAGCAGGTTGCGATATTTTGAAAAAAAACATTTGTCAAACTAATTAAATATGCAAATTAGCCAATGTTATATTAGACTATTTTCATTGAAGGCAGCGACTCCTTCCAGGCCTAATTCTCTATGGTGTTTTATCGATGGGTCAAATACATATTATATAAACTGTGGAATAAACATTTATTTATATCTACATGTAATATGGGTGCGCCTCTTGTGGATGCGATAAGTGGACACTCAGGAAAGCAAAACAAATTGATGCTTTTGTTATTTGGACATGCAGAAAACTACACAGAGTGCCTTGGATAGATAAAATGGAGAATATATCAATCTTACATGAAATTGATCCTGGTAGATCCCTAGAAACCCAAAAATGAGCAGGCTGGAAGGTATCAAAGAAGCTACCAGAGAATCACCTGATGAGCTGCCAGTGATGGTCATTAACAAATTAAATTGGAGAATAGTTGTCCATAGTGTCACCAAGTGTTGAACTGAACATGATGAGTGCTAACAACAACATGTCATATACAAGAGAGATGTTTTTGTCCCAGACTTCCAAAATAGCTTCCCTGTTGCCAAATAACGAAACAGTACAGTAAATGCTTGGATCATTTATAGAATGAATCTGACAAGGCATATGTGTGTGTCAGGTTGAGTGCAGAAGAACTCGACGCTTTGAAGTTGTGGCCGGAGAGGGTCATCAACATGAAGTTTATCCGTAGACTGATCAACTCCATCTGCGATAAGGAAATTAGAATGGCCGCTGTTAATGTAAAACATGAGGTAATATAAACATTTCATCTACAGTCTTGCATTGTACACCCACAGCTCTTGGTTTTGTATTTGATCCTAGGGGCTCTCTTATTTGAGACACTCATTAACCCTTGGCCATTCTTTACCTTTTTTTCAACTAGACTAAACATTTTTGACTACCTCTTGATATATAGCCTGCTTGCTTAATGCTGACAAATGCCAACAGTCCAAAATCTACATGCAGTTGGCCTTTCTATATTTCTCAGGGTGAGGTTTTGGAGGCCATTCTGGAATATATGTTTGTTTAAAACAACATTTATTTGATATTAGCTCGGAGAAAGATAGAGGAGACATGATGTCATCACATTGTCCCCTCATTTCTGCAGTGTTCTCACCCAGCTGGTGGCATCCCACCATGTATGTGTTACTTACCCCCTTTTACTAAAGCACTTCGAAGTAAGGAAAGAAAGTATTTAGTCCTAATAACAACCTGTCATGATGCAGTCCTCTACAGAAAGGTGTCACATCCAGGACATTGACTGTCCACACCTAGAGTCTAAAATTTCCCGATTCTTGACATTAAAGGGTAGTTCTATCTGAGGCCATCATGGCATTCTCTGAGCCGCCTTATATGGTCCCTAGTCAGGACCTGATTTGGATAACCAGAGTGTGTGTTGCCTGCAGATGGGAGCCATCCTTGTCTTCCTCCCAGGCTGGAACGAGATCACCGCCCTCAAAACTGACCTGGAGAATCACAGAAGTAATCTTTCCTTTTAACACTTTGAGGAACATTGGTTTCACAACCCAAATAGCCCTGTGAACCAGGATAAAACTTGATTTTTTAAAAAAATCATATTTATAAAAATATATTACCTTGAACAGTGAAATTTGATGCTTGTATCAAAATATGTCTATAAAACACAAAAATGCAATAAAAAAATATATGTTTATTGGCACTTTTTCAAAATAAAAAAATAAAAAAAGAACTAAAAAAATGCAAACTGCCAAAAAAAACGCCACAGTTTGTAAAAAAAATAATCAGAGGAAATTATTAAAATTTTTACATTCATATACATTGTTATTCCCAGTACTTCATTTCTGCATGGTACTTTTC
Source organism: Cordylochernes scorpioides (assembly GCA_030710605.1). NCBI lineage: Eukaryota > Metazoa > Arthropoda > Arachnida > Pseudoscorpiones > Chernetidae > Cordylochernes > Cordylochernes scorpioides. Next base: position 10,889,533 of record CP092868.1, on the reverse strand, counting down.
GAAGCACTCTCCAACGCAAAGTGGAATCTTGCATTGTTTGCACTCAAATCTGGTGTCCTTCCGGGCTGCCTTCCCAGTCTTGTGCTTTGCACTATCTGCACAAACTTTGCACCTTCTTTGCACTGCTTTTCCACTTTCTGGGGCTATTTTATAGCAGTAGTGCTTCCCAAGTAGCCTGGCAACATCAGTTTTCGAAGTTGTTTCTTTTTCAGAGTGTTCAATGCTTGCCTGATTGAGCAACTCCCCACCGACAGCCAGATAGAAGTCCTTCAGACTTATTTTTTTATCAGGATTTGCTTTATTGTAAATGATGTTGCCATTTACAAAACAAAGTGAAAAAAGATGGAAGAATATTTTTTTCCACCATTTCAATGTTTTCCTGCTAAAAGAATAATATGCCATCATCTGATCGCTCCGGTCCACTCCTACCTTCCCCTTGTTGTAATCGATGACAGCATCAGGCTTGAACAACTCTTCTCTGGTTGGGGTTTTGGGCTTGACTGGCATCATTTTACCTTCATGGACAGTGGAGAGCATGAAAACATCTCTAACATCTTTCCATTTGATGGCTAAAAGATGCTTTCTTCTCATCTTTATAATCTCTCCTCTCTTTAGTTTTTAGGAAAATTCGGTTTTTGGCATCGTTTTCCTGGAAGGCATAACTGTGCCAACAGCTAGGGTCTTTTTTTCCCAAAGTTTATCAAATAACTCAGGAGAGGAAAACCACCTATCAAAATAGATATGATAGCCTTGTCCATAAAACCTCTTTGCCAGCCTGTCCACGAGGTTCGGAATGGAGTTGTGCTCTGGCTGCTCAGAATCCTTGCCAGTGTAGATATCAAGATTGTAAGCGTATCCAGATACAGCTTCACAAATCTGGAATATCTTGATGCCATATTTATGAGGTTTTCCTTTTATATACACTCGAAAACCCACATGTCCTCTGAATGGACACATCGCCTCATCAATAGTGAGATTTTGCTGAGGAGTGTAGGCATTCCCAAAAGAATATATGAGGGATTCCAAAACTGGTCTTATTTTGAAGAGTCTGTCATGACCTGGTTTTCCATATTCAATGTATTTTGAATTGTCATTCAAATGTAGCATTGACAAAATTCTCATAAATAGTGTCCTTGGCATATTTATGGACTGGCAAAAGGCATTCTTCAGGAATCCGTGAGTAGACCAGTAGTCTTTCATCCCAGGCTTCTTCACCAAAGACATGTGTATGATGACACAGAAAAAGAGCTTTATCTGTGCCACTGACACAGCCTTCCACTTAGCCAGCATGCCATGAGGCTTGAGAGGACCCTTCTTGGACTCCCGATCAATAATACTCCTGGCATATCGGTTTGTTTCCTCTTTGATGCTTTTGAAAATATTCTCTGTAAAGAAGAGACTGAACGCATCAAATGGTGAGGAACCATCCCCCACTAAATTTAGTCCAGGGCGGGCGGTGAAAGGGGGAGGAGTTGGGGGCGAGGGATCATCTTTCCTCCAGGTGCCGGCGGCAACATTGGAGCCAGCGGCGGCAGTGGACGTGTCCCGACATGTCGTCAGCATGCGAACTGGAGCTACTTCTAATCGCGGTCGTTTAGCAGGAATTTCTTCCCTTTCTTCCTCCTCAAATTCTAATTCATCGGAGGCTGAATTTTCGTAATCAGGATCCTTCACTTCATCAATTTCTGAGCCAGAATCGTAAAGATATTCAAGAATATCTTGAATGTCTTCATCTAAATGAACTTCTGATCCCAAACCTTTTGAAGTGCTTATGACGTATAAAAACGGCGTTGGTCTTCAAAGTGTTAAATATCAATTTAATATCAACCACCACCAAGATTTCTTGTTTAGGTAGGAGATTGAGAAGTTCTCCAATCTTCTATTGTGATTGTAGTTAACACACCAAAACATATATAAAATTATACAGTGTAAATATCATGAATTCTTCTCTCCCTTATAACTGCCATCCTTTAGAGCAGTCTTTCAATATAATGAACACAGAGACCCTTCATAATCACACAATGGAACAATTGCAGATCCAAATTTATTGACAGCACTGTACAATCAGATAAAATAGTTACTGTATAGTTATTACATTGTATTATTTAAAGCCTAACTTGTCCTTATTGTTTGCGAAAGAGCATTGCTCGATGCAAGTATTTAGATATAATTCTACTGTCCTAAAAGCTTATGTCCATAGTTTGCTTAAATACCATTTCTAAGATTCCACCCTTCTGTGTAGCATATAAGAGCAGAATGATCCAATACAGTATTAGAGCTCTAAGGAAGCGGTCTGGTAGATTAAATTGGTGAAACTGTTTGAAACAAAGTTTGATTTATTTGTGAAAAAAAACACACATCTTAATGTATTCATTCCTTTTATATTGTAACCAAGTATTTTTTATTTTATTATTTTTATTAACAGAGTGGTCATTTTCATGCTTATATTTTGCTACTCTGTAAATTCCCCTCGTGGCTTATCTTTTGTTTACTTTTCATAGTTTGTCCTTGCTTGAAATAAATTTTGTTTCCTCCTGAAGTTTTTGTCTTCTCTAATTTTCCACCTGGCAATATAGATGGCGCGTTATTGCATTGTAAAACCAAAATCTATACTTCAGAAGAATATGTGGAAACTGGAAATGAAAGAAAAATACTTATTAACCCGTTAAACATCTCACGGGCCACAAGCACATCGACTTATAAATTGTCAAAAATGACTGCTACAGTTCTATTTTCAGAACAGAAGCCTTGTTAGGTATATGACTCATTCAGGATTTGCGGATATTACTGCTGGCCGCCCGTTTAACTACAGATTTAGTGTTTGCAATTTCAAATTTTTTAAAGGCGATTTTACAAGCGTATCAACATGTTTCGCATCTGATTTTTTGGAATCGGATACTTTTGATTCAGAGCACACGGAACTTTATTCCTTTGATAGAAATAACGATATTTTAAGCCACTTCTGATTTTCACTTTCTCAACCAACACGGTATTAGAGACATTTTTTCAAGTAAATTTAGTATTATTTATTTTTTTATAAGGATGTTCTAAAATACTCTTATACCTTTTAAATATATAATTAACAAAGCTTTGCCTAGGATTTGTCTTAATTTTTAAATTAAGTTTATATATAAACATGTATGCTAATGATAAGAACCTATTATCAAATGACTTCTTTTGACATTCAGCATTACTGTAAGGATATAGGTCAGTTTATGGAATTAAAATAAAGTGCCCATTATTAAGTGGCGCCTTTTCCTGTGTGTATGGCTGTCTTTTAATTATATAGTAAATGATTTGAAAAATTAAAAAAAAAATGGCTAAACCAGTGGCTATAGTGAACCAAAAGCTCTGTCCCTTTGGGGTTCACTATAGAGGGATTTTACTATATTTCTGTTTTATTTTTTCAACTTTCTTATTTATCTGTTATAAGTACAAAAACTGTTTGCTACAAATATATTTCTATTGATGTTTGGGCAACTCACACCTTCTTGTCTGTATATTATTTGGTATTTCTCTCCTGAGTGAAGTTTTCTAAAGACTTGATGTCTATTCTAACTTCTACAGACTTCAAGTGTGAGATCATCCTAATTTGTTTTCCAGCAATGTTTAGGTACCAGATATATGTCCTTCACTCCATGGTGCCCTTCAACAAGAAAATCCGAGAAGCCATCAACAGGACCCCAACTGCCCCTGTCTGCAAGATAATCCTGGCCACCAACATTGCTGAGACCAGGTATCCCTTTCCTTCTCATGTGCCCTCTCTCAATTGTCAACATTGTTGTTTTACCTTGCTTCTTGCTAACTAAGTTGTCCAAATTACAGGGACCATAGCCTGGCTAAACCTGGGACCAAGTTTATTTAGACCTAATTTAGGAGATTGTCTCTCTTGGGAGACCTCTACTGTTTCACCCTCTCCTTTTCTCCCTAAACATTTTTTGAGAGTTAACTCCTTTTTTATTTTATATATTTTCTTCCTCTCCAACCTTCTATCCAATTAGAAAAATAGTTGACTTACCAAGACATTAATGAATAAAAGTGTGTTATTTCTGACCCTCATAATTACCACATTTGCCACGTACAGCTCATGTTGGAATTCCTGGAAATGTACTGGCAGACTCTGGAGCTCTTGGTCACACAATCTACCACCCTACTAGGTGAAAGAGACCTCCTCCATCGGATCAAGACCCAATTTTAATAAGAATGGAAATATATTGCAGCATATGAATAGGAGGGACAATCACCAATTCTGTCCTACCAAGGGAACAGCAATCCTTGGTTTCCAGACTCAAGTCTGGCCATCTATGAACAATTATGACCTAGAGTGGTTGCACCTACAACCCAAAACACATCATTGACTGCTTTAGCTCATCCATCGATGAGCCCTACTCATTCCCAGAAGATATTCTCCACATATAATTGAGTGGAGATAAGTAAGAAGACATTCTGGACCAGGTTTTTCTCTGGAGAAACATAACATTTCAGGCTCCTATAGATGTTTGAATTTGTCCAAGAGTTGTCAGGGGATCCTGTATGACTCAATGGTCCTTGGGATCCAAATTTCAAATGGTGGCCAACATAGTGCATTCTCTCACATATTCTTGTTTATAGCAGCATGAACGTGACTGTTTCAATGCTGATGACACTTTCGTTTAGTGTGGGAAACTGTGGCCCCCACTTTTCTCTCTCTTATGAAGATGAATGTGTAAGTTAGATTCAGGAAGGCAGAAATCTCTGTCCAAGGAGATGCCAGTATTTTAAAGCCCTGCCATGTTTACCTGCAACACAAAAGGAGGTGTAACTGATATAAGAGATAATGTCATCTGAAATATCAGCACCCTGTACCTATTTTGATTTCTCTGGTGGAAATTGGTATGCCAACCATTAAAGAGTGAAGTGATATAAAGGAAGAGCTGGTGTGTGCAGCATCACCATTCAGGATGTGGTGTACGTCATTGACTGCGGGAAGGCCAACACCGCACAGTACAGCGCAGAGAAAAATTTCAACACCCTCTCAGCCAACTGGATCTCTAAGGCCAACGCCATACAGCGAGCTGGTAGAGCCGGGCGGTGAGTCATCATTTTTTTGTTGACCAGAGATGTGAAGGATGGACCAGCAATCAAACTCCACAATGATTGCTCTTCTTGAATATATTCTAGTGGAATTTAAATATATATATATAAGAGAATCAAAGCTGTAGTTTACTGCTGTAAACGTCACATCACTATATTACCCACCCATTTCTTAATTTTAGTTGTTACAACATTTGGCTATATTAGAGTCAATGATGGTTTCAATCAAAATTTCCCAAGTTTAAATGGTGTTCTTATAAATTTAAGGTTTGCCTTCAATGGTAGCACACTCCACTAGACAATGAGGTTACTAGCTGCTTCTCTTTTTATAATATCTCCGTCATGGGGAGATGTGCTATAGAACCAAATACAGGTTTGGAGGCTCACTTTTTTATTCTCTTAAAAGTGAGACCGACAATAAGTAAAACAAATATTTTTCTTTAACACAAGGTGATAAGACAAAATCCAAATAAATAGTGTGTGATGTTTCGGAGACAGCGTTGTTACCGAAACGTCACACTCTATTTATTTATTTGAAGTTGGTATTTTTACCTTGTGTTTATAATCTATAATCCAAATTGTGCCTTATCAAATATTTCTCTTGTGCCCCCATCATCAAAGTGCTTAATAGATCCTCCTCAAATATCACAAATACATTAATGTACTAAAACCTCTCCCTTTAATTACATGGTAACTTAATACAGGGTCCATTATGAGAGAAATGAGCATTTACTGGAAAAATACATTTATTGATCGTAATTTGTGCAAATGTTCAATATTCTTCAAAATACATTCCTCCTGCATCAATACACTTGCGGAGACGCGTTTGCCATGCCTGAAAGGCACCCTGAAACTCCAAGACTGGAATGCTTCTCAGGAACGTTGTAACATGGTGTTGGATGTTTTCCACCGTTTCCCAATGTTTTCCTTACATCTCTCTCTTGAGTCGCGGAAACAAAAAGAAGTCACATGGAGCTAAGTCGAGACTGTAAGGGGGGTGAGGGATCACCGAGGTGTTGCTCCGGGCCAGGAAGTTGGTAATGATGAAGGCTGTGTAGTTGGTGGCATTGTCATGGTGGAGCTTGACCGTGTCTTTAATGTCAATCCTCACGCGTGCGATCCCGCGTTTCAATCTCCTGAGCACCTCCAGGTAAAAGGCTGAATTTACAGTTTGTCCCTGCGGTACAAACTCACAATGGATTATTTCTCGGATGTCAAAGAAGACAATGATAATCATTTTGATGCTGGACTTGCTCATTCGCGCTTTCTTGGGGCGTGGGGATGATTTTGTGTGCCATGCACAGCTCTGCGTTTTCGACTCTGGGTCGTATTCAAACATCCAGGATTCGTCTCCGGTTACTAGAGTTCAGAAAGTCCGGTTTATTTTGAATCAAATCCAACAATTCTTGACAGCGCAAAACTCTAAGTTCTTTCTGGTCTTGCGTCAACACTTTCGGCACAAGCTTCGCACAGACCTTACGCATTTGCAGATCCTCGGTCACTATCCCATGTACCACAAATGTGGACATGTGTAATGTGTCAGCAATTTGCTGGATGCTTAATCGACGGTCGGTACGCAAAACTTCGAGCACACGATCCACGTTCTCGTCAGTTGTGGCCGTTGTTGGGCGTCCTGAACGGGGTTCGTCGGCGACCTCCTCCCAGCCCTCCTTGAACGCCTTGTGCCACTTCCCAGACTGTGATCTTGAAATGCAATCGTCCTTGAAGGCTTTTTGAATGTTTTGGTTGCATTTTTTCCAAGCCTCACGCAAAACTTTATGGCGTATCGTTGTTCAAGCGAACGCTCCATCGCGCTATGTTACAAAAGTTGAAAACACACTTCAAGCGGAGGCATGTATCTCCCCTCACACTGCTCGAACTCAGCTGACGACCGGTTGGATTGAAAAGGCATATACCTACACCACATTATCCACGGTTTTACCGTGCTGCCATCTATCGTCGCGTCACAATAACATTATGCTCATTACTTTCATAATGGACCCTGTATATAGAGACACACACTTACTTCTCAAATACAAATGATTCAAGTACTATCATGTATTGTGATTTTTATTTGGCTTGTGGACACACAGCATATGGTATTTTTTAAGGAACAATGTGACATCACCAACTTGTATCAGAATAGGGAGAGGAACACCATCTTTCATAAAATTCTATGGAAGAATCGTGGTTAAGCAAATTGTGTGCAGTGTGCGGAATGGGGAGTGCTACCGTCTGTTCACCAGTGCCCGCTACCACCTGATGAGCGAGCACATTGAGCCTGAGATCTGCCACCTGAGGTTGGAGGTGCTCTGCCTCAGAATCAAGGTGGGTGCTGCACCTTCCGTCCCTCTCCCAACTCACTGGCCGGCCCTCAGAACCTCAAGCTGGGATCTATCATCCCCTTCCTGGAGAAGGCCCTCTCTGTCCCTCCTCTTGAAAATGTCAAGAGCTCCATCCACTTCCTTCAGACTCTGGTTGGTATATAATGGTACTAGTTTTACTTAGTACTCACACTTGGTACTACATTACTGTAGTGGGTTATATTCCAGGCTCTATAACCTTCCCCTGGACAATGTCCATCAACCCAATTCCTTAAAACTCTGGTGGGTTGTGGTTCATTCATCCAAAGAACTTCTCCCATACCTTCTTATATTTGGCTTCATAAGCCATTCCACATCACCTTGTGTATATTTACAATTAGAAACATTTTTTAAAACTTATCCCAAGTACACTTGATATAGACAATCATGGTGGGTAGTTAGTGATGCTTTTACTCTATGTGCACCATAGGTCTACACATGTAAAAAAAAGCGGTTCAACATTTACCTATCTGCAAAAATCCAGTTTGGTTTCTTGCACTCACTGGTGGGGTTGGACTTGTGCAAGAAATAGTGCTCAGTAAAGTGTGTCCAAAGCGGGGTTTGATCCTAGGTCATGGCTGTTTATAATGAGTGGTTTTACCATTCCACCATCAACCCCATGTGGGCCTGGATCTAGCAATACACTCCAGCTGGCATTGTGAAGGCAGGCAGGCTACAAGTGTGGATGTGAGCAGAATGCCCTGAGTCCGAGTGAAGAACTCACCCCCCTGGGCCACCACCTCTCCCGGCTCCCCCTGGACCCCCAGACTGGCAAGATGATTATCCTGGGAGCCATCTTCTCATGTCTGGATCCCATCCTCACCATCGCTGCCTCCCTCGCTGAAAGGGACATCTTCTACTACACCCAAGTATGGCTGCCAAGTTGGGGAAAGCTGTTTGCATTTTTCTTTTAAGCTGATAAAAGTCAAAGCATCCCAATTTTGCCAATAATTTATATATATATATATATTTATAAAACGGATATTTCTCTAGGTGTATTAAAATATTAATACCATATTGTAGCGTAGAAATCAAGCCTTGAAATATCCTAAGATGTAAAAGTATTTATTGATGACGTCACAGCGACGAGTCGACAATTATTAACAGGTCAGCCCCCCTATTTACAGCTAGAGAATCTTAAGCAAGCCAGCAAAGAAATATTTTAAAGATGATTTCACAAATACAGATTAATATATATTTTTATAATCTGTTGAATATGTTGTTGTTTCTTATCCCCTTGTGTAAAGATTACACGAATTCCATGAGTTCATGCTCCTCGAGCTGTTTTATGATGAGCAGCGGCCTCTCCCAAAGGTCCTGTTTAGTGCATCTAATGCAAGCCAAAATGTGTTCTGGAGCTGCAGGTACCAAACTACATTTTGGGCAAGTGGGATAAATTTTGTTATTATTTTCTATCTTCAATGGCTTGAGATGGCCTGTTCTAAATCTTGTTAGTGTTGTTTGATGCTGTCTATTTCTGATGTTCAGAGCTCCTCCTGGGTTCACTCCACTGTACCAACTGTGCTTAGGTGGGATCCTCCAGTTCTTGTTTATTTTTGTTTTGGCTATTGTTTCTATTTCTTTAAAAGTAAGTTTATTTTTCTGTGACAAGGGTTCTTTTGTGCCTTTTTTTGCTAGCACATCAGCAGCTTCATTGCCTTCAATGCCAACGTGTGAGGGTATCCATTGAAGGTGAATTTTTGAGGTTTTTGAGAGTTTTTGGAGATAACCAATTATGTTCCTGCTTACTTTGTCTCTAAGTTCCCCTGTGTGACTCAAGTGTTGTATGGCACTTCTACTATCAGTAAGAATCCAGATATCTTGATAATTAGTATTTCTGATGGATTTTAAGGCTTCATAGATGGCTATAAGTTCTGATCTGTAGACTGAGCAAAAATCTGGGTTTCTTCTGTTCATTTTCTCAATGCCATTTGTGGTTTTGATGAGACAGCCACTGCCAGTGTGTCCTAGCTCGTCTCTGCTACCATCGGTATAGATAGTTAATGCATTTTTAGGAATGTTATTAATTATTTCTAATGATAATTGTTTTAAGTATTCTGGATTTTGGTATTGTTTGTTGGTGGGTTCATTTAAAGTGGCATTAAAAATAACATTTTGTAGTGATTTGCATGGAGAAATTTTTTCTGCTAAATAATTTTTTTCCACTTTATATTTTAAAAATTCATTTCTTTTGGCCAGGTGTAGAGGGCCTTCTTTTTTGAGTCTTAAATTGGATTCCCAATTAAGTATGTACTTGGAAGTTCTGTGTTTGTTTCCATAACTCTTGATTTTGTTTATATATTTTGGCAGATTGTAGCTTCTTCTATCCTTTAAGGGCATAATGTCTGCCTCATAAAGTACAATATCATTAGGGCAGGTATTTCGAAGACCTGTAATAATTCTAGCTGCACTTAGTTGTATCCTTTCCAGTGATTTTAGATTTGTTTCAGATGCTGTACCATAGATTTGATATCCATATTCCAGGATAGGTCTAATTAGAGATGTGTAAGTTAATTTTAGTGTGGTTGCATCGGCTCCCCACTCTCTTCCTGAAATATATTTCAGGATTTTTAGTCGGTCTCTTCCTTTTCTAATAACTTCTTCAATATGTTTACTGGAGTTAATTTCTGGATCCAGGGTGTAGCCATGATATTTAGGATGTTTATTATATTGCAATTGTTGTTCTTTCAGAATAATTTTTGGTCTTATTTTGTATAGTTTCTTATCGGTAGTAAAAAGACAGGTTTCAGATTTTTGGGGGTTAAATTCTAATTTATGTTTATTAACAAATTTTTCTAGGTGGAAAAGAGTCTTGTTCAAATCTCTTTCAGTTTTTTCCAGTTAGTATTGCTGCTCCATAGAATAATGTCATCAGCGAAAAGTCCAATATTGGTTTTATGTGAAATTTTTTCTTCTATGCCTGCAATAAATAGGGTGAAGAGAGTTGGGCTAAGGATTGATCCTTGTGGTAATCCTTGGTACAATTTGAAGGTTTTAGATAGAGTGCCATTATATTTGACCCTGATGTATCTATTTTTAAGGAAATCATTTATCCAAATGATAGCTTTTCCATCAATTTTGAAATGTTTGTATAATTTTGTAATTAACTTGTTTTTCCATACCTTATCAAAAGCTTGTGTAAGGTCTAAAAAAGCAGCTATTGTGTGGTTAGTTGGTTTTCTGTTTTGTGCATCTTTTACCTTTTGTGTGAAAAATAAGAGTTGGTCTATTGTCCCATGTCCTTTCCTAAATCCATATTGTTCTTCTGGTAAGAGATTTCTTGTGTCAAGATGGTAGGTAAGTCGTCTGAGTATAATTTTTTCCATTAATTTGCAGCAAATACTTGTGAGGGAGATAGGTCGGTAGTTTTTTGGGTCATCAGCAGATTTGTCAAGTTTTTTAATAGGAATTATTGTTGCAGTTTTCCAGTCTTGAGGCAATTTTCCAGTTTTCCAGGAGTTATTGAAAATATCAAGAAGTTTTTCTTTGCCATTTTTGCCCAAGTTTGATATCATTTGGCCATGGATTCCATCTGGCCCAGGAGTCTTGTTCAGGTCAGTGTTTTCTAATGCATAATCTAGCTCTTTCATATTGATTTTTCATGGAAAATATTATAAGTGCTAGTGACGTTTTTACAGTCATGGATAATCTTGCGGGCCTTTTTTACAACTTTCTTATCTTTTATTTCAAATTTGATTTTACTACTTATTTGATATGAATTACCTAAAAGATTAGCAGCATTTTTGTCATTAGTTGCTGGGGTACCATCTATATTCTTAATCATATTTGTGTTTTCAGTTTGTGGCTGGGCTCTGTCAATTTGTTTTGCCAAATGCCAAAGTTTTGTATTTGGGTTTCTTGGGTTCAGGTTTTCACAAGTTTGTTTCCATTTTTCCCTTTTCATATTTACGTATAATCTTTTTATTTTTGCATTCACAATGTTCAGTTCAGTTCTACAATTTGTTTGGTTTTGGGTGTACTTTTTTTTGTAGTTCATTTCTTTTAGTTATAAGTGTTTGAATATCTTTTGCCTGGTGTGTATAATTTGGAATCCATTTCTTAATATTACCTCTTGGTATTGAAACTTTGGCTGCTTTAATAATGGTGTTTTTGAAAGATATCCAATTTTGTTCCAGATCTTTTATTCTAGTGGGTGCTTTTCTAAAGTCTTCATTGGTGTTTTGCTGGTAAAGATTCCAATTAGCCTTTTTGAAGTTCCAGAATTTTTCTTTAATTGAGCTGGTTTTGGTCTTGGTGCTAATTTCTATCAAAATAGGCAAATGATCACTTCCAATACTTTTTAATATTTGCCATTTGCATTTGTGGAAAATGTCAGGACTGGAGAAACTTATATCAAGGGCTTGTGCGGTATTATAACTGTAGGAATGGTGGGTAGGATTCCCATCATTTAAGCACATGAAGGCATTGTCGTCAAATAAGTTTGAAAGTATTTTGCCTCTTGGGTTTGGCGTGGAACATCCCCATAGTTGATGTTTGGCATTAAGGTCACCTACAATAATAGTGTTGTCTGTAAGAAATTGAGCCATTGTTCCATCGTCAATAAGTTTATTGTTTGGTGGGTGATACATATTGAATATGTTGATGGTTTTGTTTTGATTGAGGTAGACTTTGATACCTTGGGCTTCGAGGTCTGATTTGTTTGGAATATTAATAGCTATGTCTTCATAGTACAAATTCTTGATTAAAAATGCAAGGCCACCCCCTTCTTTATTTCTGTCTTTTCTGAGGATATTGTAGTTTTTATATTTGAGATTGTACTTTTCATTTAATTTGGTTTCCTGTAGGGCTATAATTTGTTGAATATATTTTCATTGAATAATATTAAATTGAATAATAAAATATTTCTTCGCCACATAGCCTCCTCCTATAAAGAGTATCGACCCGATGCTCAGCAGGAGACTTACGTCGTCAGTCTCAATAACTACATAGTACTAGGGCCAGGGATATTTTCAGGTGACTGCGGTGGATGTCTTCTTTCAGTTGAGATATCTTCTTCATGAGGACTTGGTAGGTCTATGTTTACGTCAAGGTAGCTTTTTCTCAATTCTACTGTGGTCGGTAAGGGGGGATTTTATAACTTTGCGGCCTCACCTCCAATGTGGTCTATCATCTAGTTTTAATGGCGGGGCATCCAGCTAGATCTTCTAGCAGGTGAGAAATGTTGTCTGTTTCGACCGCGATATGAAGTAGGGCTTCGGTAGCGAGTGAAAGTTTTCCTCGATGATTCGTCATTGGGGTCCTGAGATTCAGCTCGAGAGTTGTAGGATACCATTGCGTCTTGCTTTCTTTGGAAATAGTCATTTCTCCTTTCCTCATTGTGTCTCTTCCTGTCACGGCAATTGCGGACGACGTGACCTGGGCGTCCGCAGTAGAAACAGATTGGCCTTCCCTCAGTTTTACGCCAATCATTGGTGTCGCGTCTTCCTCCTTGTTTTGAGTATCGAGGTTCAGGGTGCGGTCTTATCGTTTCGGCCTCATATCTGGTATTTAAAAACTGTCGGGGTTTTTCCTTCTGAGGGGGACTTCTCCTAGACTTTGAGATTGGCGCCAGGGTTCTTCCAATCTCCTCCTTTACAATTTCTTCGATTGTAGCATTTTTTGGTTCCTCCCGAGGAGAGCTTAATGCCCGCTGTACCTCCTCACGAACAATTTGCCTAATCAAAGATGACAGATCTTCTCCGTCATCCTGGTCACAGAGAGAGGCTACATTTGGTAGGCGCTCGTACCTGGTTGGGGTAACTCGCCTACAACGGAGCGCTTCGACACGGCGACATTCTGTAATGAATTGCTCGGTGCTCTGTACATCCCTCGGTAGGAGTGCTTGATAAAGCTCCTCAGCTATCCCCTTCATGAGGTGGGAGATTTTATCTTCCTCGCTCATTTGAGGATCAACCTCTTTGCACAAGCACAGGACATCCTGGATGTAACATTCGGTACTTTCACCTTTTAATTGTGTCCGTGTTTTAAGTTTCTTCTCCGCTTGCAATTTTGAATTTTATTTTTTTCCAAACACATTCTCTAAATGAGATGTGAATTCCTTCCAAGTCTGTATGCTTTCTTCGTTGTTCTCAAACCATTTGAGAGCAGTTCCAGACAGATAAAAATAAACTTTAGTAAGACAAAGGGTTTCGTCCCAATGGTTGTACTTTGCCACACGTGCATACCCTTTTAACCATTTTTGGAGATCTTCACCATCCTCCCCAGAGAAAATGGAAGGGTTCCTTGGCAAATGTTGAACAACGTAGTTGCTTACCTGAGTACCTTCCTTCTTTACATTCATAGAAGTTTCTTCTGGTTCAACAGAATCAATTTTTCTTTTATTTCTTAATGGGTATCGGTCCAGTCTCTCCACCAGTTGTAGCGTAGAAATCAAGCCTTGAAATATCCTAAGATGTAAAAGTATTTATTGATGACGTCACAGCGACGAGTCGACAATTATTAACAGGTCAGCCCCCCTATTTACAGCTAGAGAATCTTAAGCAAGCCAGCAAAGAAATATTTTAAAGATGATTTCACAAATACAGATTAATATATATTTTTATAATCTGTTGAATATATTTTCATTGAATAATATTAAATTAAATAATAAAATATTTCTTCGCCACAATATATATATATGGTACGCAACAAAATATATACATATTTACATTTTTAAAAGAACAATTCGTCTTTGCAAAAGAAGAGCAATTCAATTGATTTTATATATTTGTGTGAAAGAACAAACATTGATTTATATCTCATGAAAAAAACGATTTTTAAATATTTGAGATACCTAAAATAATAAGGGTGATTTTCTAAAAGTTTTGTTTTCAGTCTTTCTGAGGAGAAATACTCGTTTACCCAAATAGTTGAAATTATGAAAGAATATTATTACTAAATGCTCACTCGGTCAAATAATAAAGGAAAACAAAGAAATTTTTATTACTATGAAATTAAACAAAAAAAAAATTCCTCTGGAAAAAGGTGTCTGAAGAAATTAACTCCAACTGGAAAAAAAGATAAAGGAAATGGTTGTCGGAGAGAATCCACCAAAGGAACATTTCTACATTAACCAACATACCACATTCTACTGTTAATTGCATTATCAGGGGAAAAATTGGCTTAAAACTATGGGAAAATCCTAACGTTCATGTTTTCAATCTGCACCATATCGAGGAACACAATCAATGTTCCCATTGGCCTGTAGCTTCCTGTTCTGTTATATAGTCCTTAAACAGAACAATTCTGGTGCTCCCATAAGCCTCAGTGGTGTCCATAGTTTAGTGGGATTTGCACAATCAAAAGCTTTACTATATTTTTATTTATCTCTTTTATGCCTTCTTTCTTTTATCCATTTCAGGTTTTATATTTAACTTTTGTCCATCAATTTCTATGTTCTTGTGATAATCCTCAATTTAAATGAGGTTCTATTCTTTTCTGTGTTTTTGAGAAGTGTTTTACTTGTGTGTGGGCTAAGTGCAAGGGTTCCGTAGCTGCTGCAGTGCAGACCATGATAATCATGCCGCCTGCTTAGACCTCCACATGTCCTATGTAGTAATGTAAAGGAGCAATTCAATGTTGCGCTAACAAAGGTGCCAGAGCCCATTATCCACACTCACTGGTGCGGTCTCAAACTTATTACAGAATTGGGGAGCCATTGAAATCCTTTTTTTTTTTCAAATGTAGGTTGCACTCATGGTTGTCAATAAAGGACAGCCCCATGAGGTGGTATTAATACAAGTATTAGGAATGGTGGTGGTGTGTTCCTCAGGGCAATGAGAAAGACATGGAAGCAACCAAGAGAATCCTGGGAGACAAGCTGGACAGTGATCACCTCCTGGTTGCCAATGTCTTCCAGCAGATTTCGGTAAGAAGCAACAGTACAATAAAGGCAGCCTGCCTAATTCACCTTGTGTGCAGGAACTGAAAACCAAAAAGGAGCGAGAAGATTATTGCCTTATAAATCACATTTCAATTAAAACAATGATTGTATGTATTATTTAACTTTCTCTTTTCTATTACATTAGTATTATTTTAAGAAACTATATGAATATAAAAATTGAAACCCGTTTCAAATTGTGTTTCAGGATTTGGATAAATTTAGAAGACAACTTTTTAAAGATTTGGTGAAAATAGGTTTTGTGAAAAAAGAAGCAGATATAGAACTTTACAATAAATATAAAGGTAAGTGTAAACATCAAGTGAATATGAAATTTGGATTGTGTGGAGAAACATAAAGCCATAATAAGTTATCTGATGAAACTCTCTCACAAGTTTACTTAATTGTTACCTTTTAGAAGTTTGTTGGAAATAGTTAAGAAGTTTGTTGTTACTTCCTTATATATAAAGATTATACATCACAAAGACAATTTTTCAATTAAATTAAAATTACAATATATCATAAAACCTTTTTTGTTTTCATGTATTTTTGTTTTAAGACACAAGGTAATAATAAGACCAAATTTTACCTAATATGTTACAATGCTAATCAAAGTTTGTAATTATCTTTGTTAAAGGTGATTTATTGAGGAATGGTATAAACCGGTGATTTTTGACAACCCAGGATCCTGCATTTGGCACATTTTCTCTAGAAAATTGATTCCTTTGAAAGTCCAACTCCACCAGTTAGAGCAAGTGACCAAATAGGGCTATGGTTCAACATGTGGAGCACTTGCAGTAAAAGTAGTCTCCATGATTGATCACAGTCTGTACCACATGTACTTGGAATAAATAAAAACTTTCAGGTTGGATGTAATTTTGACATTCCTATCTCTTGATAATCTTTTAAAATAAAAGGTTGTCTTTATGTTTTTCAGATGATCAAGAGCTCTGTCGAGCCATCATCTTCGCTGGACTCTATCCCAACCTAGCAATGGCTTCCAATGCACGCAGCTCTGCAAATAAGCAGTAAGTCTGTCACACTCACCCTTATTCCCATGAATTAGATATCTAGCCCCAGTCTTCCCACACATATATTATGGCTTTCAGCACAGAACATTTGAAGAGATACTTTATTTAAATATTAAGAGTATAAATAAGTTTGTGCTATTTTTTCCCCTGAAAATTGAAGCTTTATTGTGAAAAATTGATTAGACATTCAATGTTCAAAGTATTGTCTTTTGCTAACCACTATTTTTTCCCATCTTTCTGGCAATCGATGGATCCCATCGCGATAAAAGACGGCTCTTTGCTATCCATTAATTGATTCATTTTTTAACTTCATTGAAATTGGAGAAGTGCTGGTCAACCTGGCCATGTTGCATTGATTGGAAGAGATAGTTATCAGAAGGAGCAATGTCTGGGCTATACGGCGGCTATTGAGCGTTTCTAAGTAGGTTTTACGGGTGCTGCAGCATGTGATCGAACATCATCATCTTTTTTATTAATATAATCCCTTCGGTATAATTATAAATAAAAGGCAATTCACTGAGTTTCTTTTATCAATAATATTTTAGATCAATCTCTTTCATTAATAAACTCTTTCCTCAGCGAATTGTCTTTTATTTATAATTATCATCTTTATTCATCATTGTTGTGTCTATTGGCGTATTGCAGCTGTTTTTATTGCAATGCTCGACTCAAACGCACCAATTGTCTTCAGTAGATCTCCCCTCCTTTCGTTCAGTTGTAGCAGCCCATAATATACAACTCCTAGCTAGCCCCACCAAATATACAGCATAATCTTCTCACCATGAATATTCTGCTTGGCTGTCGATAATGAGGCAGGGCCAGGATATCCATACCTTGAAAATTTGAAACTATTATAGACGCGTATGATTCTTTTTAAAAATAAACAATTTCTTAACTGGCAAAACTGCTGGGTGGGTTCACCACTGATGAGCCAGGCCCTTCCATTAATTTTTTTTCCATTGCAGTAAGGGTAGTAGAAATTGTTTATTTTCAAAAAGAATCATACGCGTCTATAGTAGTTTTGAATTTTCATAACAGATGGCGCGCTAATGCATCTAATATCCATACATTGCCAGACATTTTGGACTATCGTAATGGACCCACTTTCCATCGCCAGTTACAATTTGATGCAAAAACCCCTTTCTTTTCTGACATTGGGGCAGTTGTTTGCGTGAAAAAACAGGGTTCGACGTTCCTTGGCTTCAGTTCATAAGGCACCCAATTTCCTACCTTCTGGATCATTCCCATTTTTTTAAGCAATGAAAAATGGCTGGTTGAGTGACTCCAAGTGTTTTTGTGAGTTCCTTTTGCGTTTGTGTTGGATCTTCATCGAGCCTTGCCTCTAATTCTTCATTCTCAAACTTTGGTGGCGCTCCGGGTCTTTCTTCGTCTTTCAAATCAAAATTGCCACTTTTAAACCGTGCAAATCACTTCTGACATATTCATTCAGCTAGAGCATGGTTATCATAAACTTCCACTAAAATACGATGAATCTCAGTAGCTTTTTTATTCATTATGAAGTAAAACTCCCGCAAAAACATTATTTGGTACAAAAGTTGACATTTTGGAGCAAACAGAAACTAGGTTGTTTAAACTTCAGAGAAATGAATCTTCAAAATAATGGTGTTTCCAGATAAAACAATAGAATAATGAACTAGTGCCACCATCTTTATCAAAACCGCATAAATTTATTTATATTCCCAAAAGAACATGCACTTAGATACCTTGTCTTAGAATTTCTTTTTCTCTTTAAAGAAAAAATGTTATCTTTTGTAATCTGCGTTTTTTGTTTATTTCATAGTCAAAATTAATTGAGTATCACACAATACTTAGACCCATCTATATATAATAATTAACCACTAAGTGTGTGTATCACACAATACTTAGACCCATCTATATATAATAACTAGCCGAATGGCCCGGGCAACGCCCGGGTTTTACCCGACTGGACCCGGCTTCGCCTGGGTAGTGTTCGAGCGAGGTTTACTCATGAATGAATAGAGGCCCCAACTGTTTGTAATATAATTAATTTGTAATATAATTATTTGAATCTAACCTCATATACACTTTTACACTACCTATTTAATTTCAAAATAAATTAAAATACGTTTATATTAAATAATAACATTTCTAAAAAATCGACTTTTTCGTTCACACTTTTGTATCTATTCAATTATGTATTTCTTTTTTATGTATCTCTTTAAAAAAATATCTGTATAGTTTAGATTAAAATATTTTAAGTGACATATTTTCAAGTCGTATATATATACACAAGTTTTATATTTATTTTACAAATATTGTATAAGATGTGATTAATAAACTTTGTAAAAAATAATCTTAATACATTTTTAATAACATGACGTTATGTTATATTCTAATAGGTAAAATAGGTTAGTTTCAGACGGCTTATAAATTAGGTTAGTTTAAGGTGTGTTATAAAAAGGTTAGTTGCATTAATTAAAATCGGTGAGATTCAGATAGGTTATATTAGGTTAGTTTAATCGCTAAATAAGGTTAGTTTTAGATAAGTTGAATTAGGTTAGTTCTAGATAATAAAAAAATAATGTTCGTATTTAGAAAAATTAGTTTAATATTTTATATAAAAAATTTTTTTTTTAATTGTTAAATCTTTTTTAAAATTAATTTTAAATTAATATATTTAAATTGGTAAAATTCAAAGTATTTCACCGAAATTGTATTTTTAACTCGTGTAAAACGCCTCGAAGGTACGGCAGTGGCAACGTACAGCGCCGCCTACCAAATATACCCTTAACTGGGAACACTCCACAAATATATATAGTAAAATATATGTAGCAAGCTATACAGCAAAAACATAATTTTTTTCAATAAATATGAAAAAGAAAAAAATATAGAATATGAGCAGCTATATAATATGAAGCAGATAAATATAAATCCTACCTATACAAATGACAGCAAAACAAAAAATTGAGCCTACCCCTAAAAAAAAGCAGTTATTAAAAATGCATAGAAGCTGCTTATAATATAAATGTTAATAAGTATAAAACGATTGCATGGAACAAACATATATAGTAAAATATATGTAGCAAGCTATACAGAAAAACATAATTTTTTGCAATAAATATGAAAAAGAAAAAAATATAGAATACACTGCTCTAAATCGTAAATGATTACATGAATATATAATATAATATGAATATTCCCCTTATGAGAATAAAACAGTATACCTTATTTAAAAAAATGTAGTATCAATTAATTTAGAAATAAATAAATAAATAATAGAAATAATTAAATAAATATATATAATCTTACTATTTTCAAAACGATTTTAACCAGTTTTGGTACCGACGCGCTTCGCCTAGCCAGAACAATGGAAAGGCTTAGACTTTCTATCAACAGTTGGAAATTACACTTACATTTTAATCACCAGTGTCTCGCCGCAAACATAATTCCACCTTCTTTAATTTTAAAAGATCCTGTCTGCACAAATTATTTTAGAAAAATATTATTTGAAACGGGTAAGAAACTTTTAAATGCTAGAAAATTAAGGAATATAATCTTACCTTTTGAAAAATGCAGCGTGAAACTAACACAATAAGTTTAACCAATCAAATTCATGTATCGTCGCGACCAGTGCGGCGCCAAGCGGCAAAAGGCGAGAACTAATCCATTTCAGTTAAATAATTTTAAAAAAGGTACATTAACCTTTGTAGTTTTTTGAATAGCCTATATGTTAAACGAAATCTTCAGCTACCTACATGCGAAATTCCATAATGATTGAGTCAGTAGATTTTGCGTGATGCGATAACAAACATCGATTTCGCATTTCATTTTTATAGATATAAGGATTAACCACTAAGTGTGTGTATCACACAATACTTAGACCCATCTATATATAATAATTAACCACTAAGTGTGTGTATCGCACAATACTTAGACCCATCTATATATAATAATTAACCACTAAGTGTGTGTATCGCACAATACTTAGACCCATCTATATATAATAATTAACCACTAAGTGTGTGTATCGCACAATACTTAGACCCATCTATATATAATAATTAACCACTAAGTGTGTGTATCGCACAATACTTAGACCCATCTATATATAATAATTAACCACTAAGTGTGTGTATCGCACAATACTTAGACCCATCTATATATAATAATTAACCACTAAGTGTGTGTATCGCACAATACTTAGACCCATCTATATATAATAATTAACCACTAAGTGTGTGTATCGCACAATACTTAGACCCATCTATATATAATAATTAACCACTAAGTGTGTGTATCGCACAATACTTAGAGACCCATCTATATATAATAATTAACCACTAAGTGTGTGTATCACACAATACTTAGAGACCCATCTATATATAATAATTAACCACTAAGTGTGTGTATCACACAATACTTAGAGACCCATCTATATATAATAATTAACCACTAAATGTGTGTATCACACAATACTTAGACCCATCTATATATAATAATTAACCACTAAGTGTGTGTATCACACAATACTTAGAGACCCATCTATATATAATAATTAACCACTAAGTGTGTGTATCACACAATACTTAGACCCATCTATATATAATAATTAACCACTAAGTGTGTGTATCGCACAATACTTAGACCCATCTATATATAATAATTAACCACTAAGTGTGTGTATCGCACAATACTTAGACCCATCTATATATAATAATTAACCACTAAGTGTGTGTATCGCACAATACTTAGACCCATCTATATATAATAATTAACCACTAAGTGTGTGTATCGCACAATACTTAGACCCATCTATATATAATAATTAACCACTAAGTGTGTGTATCTCACAATACTTAGACCCATCTATATATAATAATTAACCACTAAGTGTGTGTATCGCACAATACTTAGACCCATCTATATATAATAATTAACCACTAAGTGTGTGTATCGCACAATACTTAGACCCATCTATATATAATAATTAACCACTAAGTGTGTGTATCACACAATACTTAGACCCATCTATATATAATAATTAACCACTAAGTGTGTGTATCGCACAATACTTAGACCCATCTATATATAATAATTAACCACTAAGTGTGTGTATCGCACAATACTTAGACCCATCTATATATAATAATTAACCACTAAGTGTGTGTATCGCACAATACTTAGACCCATCTATATATAATAATTAACCACTAAGTGTGTGTATCGCACAATACTTAGACCCATCTATATATAATAATTAACCACTAAGTGTGTGTATCGCACAATACTTAGACCCATCTATATATAATAATTAACCACTAAGTGTGTGTATCGCACAATACTTAGACCCATCTATATATAATAATTAACCACTAAGTGTGTGTATCTCACAATACTTAGACCCATCTATATATAATAATTAACCACTAAGTGTGTGTATCTCACAATACTTAGACCCATCTATATATAATAATTAACCACTAAGTGTGTGTATCGCACAATACTTAGACCCATCTATATATAATAATTAACCACTAAGTGTGTGTATCGCACAATACTTAGACCCATCTATATATAATAATTAACCACTAAGTGTGTGTATCTCACAATACTTAGACCCATCTATATATAATAATTAACCACTAAGTGTGTGTATCGCACAATACTTAGACCCATCTATATATAATAATTAACCACTAAGTGTGTGTATCGCACAATACTTAGACCCATCTATATATAATAATTAACCACTAAGTGTGTGTATCGCACAATACTTAGACCCATCTATATATAATAATTAACCACTAAGTGTGTGTATCGCACAATACTTAGACCCATCTATATATAATAATTAACCACTAAGTGTGTGTATCGCACAATACTTAGACCCATCTATATATAATAATTAACCACTAAGTGTGTGTATCGCACAATACTTAGACCCATCTATATATAATAATTAACCACTAAGTGTGTGTATCGCACAATACTTAGACCCATCTATATATAATAATTAACCACTAAGTGTGTGTATCTCACAATACTTAGACCCATCTATATATAATAATTAACCACTAAGTGTGTGTATCACACAATACTTAGACCCATCTATATATAATAATTAACCACTAAGTGTGTGTATCACACAATACTTAGAGACCCATCTATATATAATAATTAACCACTAAGTGTGTGTATCACACAATACTTAGAGACCCATCTATATATAATAATTAACCACTAAGTGTGTGTATCACACAATACTTAGAGACCCATCTATATATAATAATTAACCACTAAGTGTGTGTATCACACAATACTTAGAGACCCATCTATATATAATAATTAACCACTAAGTGTGTGTATCACACAATACTTAGACCCATCTATATATAATAATTAACCACTAAGTGTGTGTATCGCACAATACTTAGACCCATCTATATATAATAATTAACCACTAAGTGTGTGTATCACACAATACTTAGACCCATCTATATATAATAATTAACCACTAAGTGTGTGTATCACACAATACTTAGACCCATCTATATATAATAATTAACCACTAAGTGTGTACAGGGCAGTGGTCCTGAAGCAAGGCCTTGGCTTCATCCACAAGAAATCCTCAGTGTGCCAGTCTGGGCTGACAACCCGATGCTGGGCTGTGTTCTACCAGTCCATGAAGCAGAAGGACTTTCTTATCCACGACGTCACCTACATCAACCCCCTGGCCATGATCCTCTTCAGCAAGGACTTGCAGGTTCGGAAGGCTGGAGACAGCTCTCTTATAAAGGTGGATGGCTGGGCTGAGATCAAGGTTACACCTTCGAGTGCCGCTGTGCTCCAGGTACATTTTCCTGCTTACTTTAGCCTAAACTCTTCCCTTTCTTAATGTGATTGTCAAATGGTGTGTTTGGTGGTATAATCATATAAATTGGTTGGTCTGGCTTCACAATGTGTTTAGAGTAGAGTTGTTGGCCCTGAATGATGAAGACACTCGCACTGCTGTTGCTAAAATCCTCCCAAATTCAGTATTCCCTAGCTTTGGTGACATTTTAAAAGTAGCCTTTTGTTAGCTTGAAATGTATCCATGGCATTGAATTAGTGGCCCTTTTAAATGTATAAAAAGTTTTTACTTAAAGATTTCTGTCTTGGTAGACACATTTGAGGAAGGGGTTGGTTTCTCTTCGTGGCTGGATGGCTATTGAGCTCTCCGATCCCCAACATCCAGATGAATGCTTCTGCCCTTTTGTCAGCAAATGGTTTAAAGAGGGTGTTTCTGCACTAGATCTTGGGGACTTGTATTTTCATCTAGTTTGGAGCAGTATTTGATGGCAGATATCATTCATTTCTCAAAGCTAATGACCAGCTAAATAAATTAGTTGTGACAAATACTTTAGAAGTTACTATTATTTGATTTTTTTTTTTTAATTGTGCTAGAGGATAAGGACTAAGATAATTGTGAAAATATAGGGGGTGGGGGCCACAAGGGGTTAAGAACAGTTCTAAGTAAGATAGAGAGAGAAATGTGGTAAATATAATTCAAGTGTAGATGGAGAAATTGATTCACATGAAAAAAAGGGACTCCTGTCAAACCATTGACTGTCTCTGCTGATTTGAGTCAGTGGCCTTTCTTTTAGTAATGTTGTGTTAGTACTGCAGGTTCAACAGCAGGGTTCTGATGGTGTGGCCAGACCTTACTGATATCCTAGAAGGACAACACATCTCTTACAGTCAGAATATCTTATAAAGAACAATCAATAACCTGTAAAAACTGAAATATTTACAAATGGAATTGATTTACTTTTACCCCCTCACACAACCCGAGGTTCTTTTTTCAAATAACTTTCTTTACTCCATTGAGAAAACTTTGCAGACAAATGTCAGAGATGCCAGTTAGGCATAAAGCAATCTATATATTAGGAATTTCACATTGCTTTAAGGACAATAGAAAGTTGTCTTATTGGAAAAAGAAAAATTATGTACAGTTAAACATCTTCAATATCAGGTGTGTTTCCTGTTAGGTATATTAATTCAAAGAATTTTTCTCTATGTAAATAAATTATATAGATACTAGCGGACGTACCCGGCTTCGCCCGGGGTTTTAACCGAGTAAAGGTTTGTCTAACGAATCTCTCGATAAAGTGAACATTTTTTCCCGGTCCCTTGAAAAATACTTGATAAATTGAATAAAATCAATATTAATTGGTTCCCTCGGTAATTGGAAGTTAAAGGAATATTATCTTGCCTTGGAATTGTATCATTATTCTTGTATGGATGTACCCGGCTTCGCCCGGGTTTTACCCAAGTAAAGGTTTGTCTAACGAATCTCTCGATAAAGTGAACATTTTTCCCGGTCCCTTTAAAATACTCGATAAGTTGAATAAAATCAATATTAATTGGTTCCCTCGGTAATTGGAAGTTAAAGGAATAGTATCTTGCCTTGGAATTGTATCATTATTCTTGTCTCAAATAAATTGCCGTGTCATCCTGAATTTTGTTTTTCCTAATTTTCTACATTACAAAATCATCGTTTCATCATGATAATATTTAGATCAGATTGTTGAATTATAACAGATAAATTAGAATATTTATCTTGATTATTTTTTAGGCGAAAAGTTATTTCAAAAATTTAATTTGATAGAAACCTTCCCAGTACTATACTAAATAACTTCCCAAAGTTTCATGGCGTTCCAATGAGTGGTTTGGTCAGGCATAAAGGACAGACAGACACACCTACATTAATTTTTATATATATACTAGCGGACGTACCCGGCTTCGCCCGAGTTTTAACCGAGTAAAGGTTTGTCTAACGAATCTCTCGATAAAGTGAACATTTTTTCCCGGTCCCTTTAAAAATACTCGATAAGTTGAATAAAATCAATATTAATTGGTTCCCTCGGTAATTGGAAGTTATCTTTGCCCGGGGTTTTACCCGAGTAAAGGTTTGTCTAGCGAACATTTGTTAAAACAATTCTCTAAAAACTTATATAAAAAAAAGATATATTTTGATAATTTGAAACTCGTAAATTTGAATCTCTCGATAAAGTGAACATTTTTTTCCCGGTCCCTGTGTGCCGTGTCATCCTGAATTTTGTCTTTCCTAATTTTCTACATTAGAAAATCATAGTTTTATCTAGTGAACATTTTTTCCCGGTCCCTTGAAAAATACTCGATAAGTTGAATAAAATCAATATTAATTGGTTCCCTCGGTAATTGGAAGTTAAAGGAATAGTATCTTTGCCTTGGAATTGTATCATTATTCTTGTCTCAAATAAATTGCCGCGATATCCTGAATTTTGTCTTTCCTAATTTTCAACATTACAAAATCATCATTTTATCTATTCTCCCAATATATATGTTGTAGATAAATGATAAAACTAACTTTGACTTTTGCGCAATTAATAGGTAAAAAATCTTACTTTTGATAAATAATCTTTAAGATAATAAACTTAGTGATAAGAAAATTAATAGATAAAAAAAACTTGTTATCATCGTCGCAATGGGGGCGCTGCTTTCGAGTTAAATCTACAAATCTGCAAATAACTCTAAGGATATTCAAGATATTCAAGAAATTATTTTTCAAAAACCTTCCCGGGGATATAGCTAATAATATCCCAAAATTTCACGGCGATTGGATGTATGGTTTTTGAATCTATAGAGTACAGACAGACAGACATTCAATTTTATATATATAGATATGAATAAATATAAATTGATGATGATAACATTAGCTAGCATATGATGATTAACAATTGGCAACTTAGTGCCTTCTTGATTCTTGTTTTTTGTTTTTCTTCTTAATTCTTAAATTTTACTTTTGTAGTTTCTATGCATAAAGATAACATTAAAAATATATTTAAGTAACATTTTCCCTTTTTTACCCCAAAAACACCAACATTTCCTAGTGAATTTAATCATTAAAATATAAGATTGGGATTAGAAAAATGATTGAAAAAGAGGTAATACTTCAGTTATATATATAGCTGGTGTTAAATATTCTTCCTGGTTAAATTATTTCTCTCTGTAACTGTCCAGAGACTCCGTGACACCCTGCAACAAGTCCTCAACTACAGGTTCCAGGTCCCTGGAGTGACGGACTGGGATCATGAGGGGAAGGTCCTCATGTCCGTCCTGAGTCTCCTCAAAGACCACAAGGATAAAGTCTCTCAAAGTGAGAAGCATAATATGATGGACTTTGGCTAAAACTTTTTTTTTTGTGCCTTAAATTGATGGAGCAGCTAGATGTTTTTTTGATGGAGCAGCTAAATGTTTTTATTGTTGGTTAAACCGTTTGGTTTCGACCACTACGACCCGGGTTCGATTCCCGCATTGGACACTTTTTATGCTCCAATGCTCCCCCGATTCTTGCAAAAGTCCAACCCCACCAGCGAGTGCAAGTAACCAAACGGGGCTCTGGCACATTTGTAAGTGCAAAGTCGAACTGCTTTCACATGTGTAGACATGTGGTGCGCTTACAGTAAAAAGCAGTCGCTAACTACCCACCATGATTATCATGGCCTGTACCACGTGTACTAGGGATAAGCAAAAAAAAAAAAGTTGTTAGTTATATATATATCTCTTAAGCCACATAGAGGCGTTTTGTCTCATTTCAAATTTTTGATTCATTTATATATTTAAAAATAAAGAAGGCATCTCCTGACCACGAGCACATGTGCTCGTGGTCAGGAGATGCCTTCTTTATTTTTAATATCAACACCTGACCCACTTATCTTTTATTTTTTTCTATTGTTTTTTTCATTTATATATATATAACATGTTACAATGCTAAATTCATTGTACTTTCTGGGTCCTTTAATTTCTGACTATTTGTGTGTAACGACAGGCAAGTTGTATTTTTAAATAAAAATATGAAATATATTTAGTGATAAAATTGCCTGTGTGATCTCTTCTTTTCAAACATCTCAGCATTCCACATTGTTCTTATAATTTAATTGTATTTTTCAATGATAAATGACTTTTAATTCTTGGGGTAAAGTCCAACCCCACATGTGACCAATATGTCAAGATTCTCAAACTTTCAGGATTAAATCAGGAAACAAAGTTTTTATACAGGGGATTGTATTTGGAACTGTGGGGGGGGGGGGTGAAGTATTATCTCAAGGTTTATTATACTTCTCTGTTATAAGAGAGAAAAAGACACTTATTTCATCCAACAACTACAGTTAAACCTGTCTATGGTGCCCCCCTCTTGGGACTCACCAAAATAGGGTGCTATAGACAGGTCACTTTTAATGTAAATTGTATCGTACTATGTATTTAAAACCAGGCGCTCTAGAGAGGAAGAAAGAGGGGGCGCTTTAACTGTATGTGCCATCTGTCTCTGCAATTGTGACTGACATCCAGGAAGCCAACCTGTGAAGACCCCTATAAAGTGGACTTGTAACATCTTCAGCTGGCTCAATCTTATGAATAAAAGGTTGATGCCAATATTTACTAGAAGGCTGCTGTTAAGTTCTTTGTTGTGCCTATAGAGTATTTGCTGGTTAATCATTTTGTTCTTTTTGATAATTCACAGTATTTAGATTCCATGATAATATTTGCTTATACACTCTTGAAGTCAACAATTCATAGATGCACTCCTTCACCCATGGGGCTCTGGCTCATTTGTAAGTGCATTTGTGGTGCACTTACAGTAAAAGCAGTTGCCTACTTCTACCCATGATTATCATGTCCTGTACCAAGTGTACTAGGGATAATAAAAAAAAAACCTTCACCCAATCAGTTCAAGTTAAAATATGTGTCTTTTTAATTATCAAAATTAGAGAGAAAGTTTTGTAAATGGTTCAAAAAATATCCTCTATCCTGAATAAAATAATAATTAAAAAAATAGAATGTTAATTCTCTGCACACAGGTATAAAGCAAGTAGTCTGGCAATAAACCAATAGTCAGTCCTATCAGTCTTCCTAAGTCAGAAGTTGTGCAAGGCCTTCCATGATGGTTGATCTCCATATCAAGACAGCGCTGTATGATTCTCAGTGTTGATACAATAGAATTTCCCATGATATTTGTTGATATAAAAAACATTAATATGCCCTTTGTATCTTCATGTGAAATTGTTGATCTTAGAGGAAGGTTCACTTCTGGAACATTATTGGCTGTCTCCACCAGCCTGTGACAAAGCTGGTTTTGCGCCTTTTTTAAAAATATTAATTTCCTCCCAGAAAAATATACCCAACCAATACATATACAGTAAAACTCCTCTAAAAATAACCCTGGTTATAATGAACCTTCTCTTATAGCAAACCTAGGTTAACTCCATTCCATTTAAAATTTCATTGTTAGATATAAAACCAAACCAATTGTTATAAAGAATTTGGGATTTTCAAAATGAAGAACTACCCCTATAATGAATTATAGGGTTTGGCAGCTATTTGGGAACAAACTGATGTCCATGGGAAAAAATCAATAGATAAAGAAGAAAGAGCATTTATTACATATTAAAGTTTTATATATATGAACAGATACACCTAAAGGACAACATTATTCAATGAACCCGCCATCAGCGGCAATAAAAGCTTCTATACGTTGTCAAAACCGACTGCAGGCAGTAATGAGATGGGTCTTGGGAATGTTTGCCATTGTATCCACTATAGCAGCTCTGTGTTGTGGGAATGACTATTGGAGTCCCTCTCAACTACGCCCCACATGTAATAGTCCAGCGGATTGACATCTGGTGAGCTGGGGGCCAAACGTTAGGTGTGACATGGTCGTGAAGATTCACAACCATCCATTCTTGGGTTGTTCTGGCTGTATAAGATGGTTCTAAGTCTTTAAAACATATGGCCTCCCACGTTCTACAGTAGTGATCCAAGGCTTGGCAACTGTGGCTATACCTCGGTGTATGCAACGTCATTGACTGGCACCTGATGTAAAAGAATGTGGAGGCATCAGCTTCACTACTAACAACACCAAGAACTATCAATGATGCTGGAAATTTGGCATGCATGACTGTAGGTACCTCACCAGGTCTTTTACACAGCTACTGATAATTTTTGCGGTTCACCTTCTGATCCTGAACAAAGTTCTTCTCTTTTGAGAAAAAACAGATCATTCCTGGCTCCTTGGGATGTTTGAGCTTGTTCAGAAGGTGCTTTTCGCTGGTCTAGTGGTTCACCTTGGTTCTTTCGGATATGAAATGTTCTCTCCGCATCACGTATGATTTATAATGGAGGTCCTCATGAACCACACGTCGGATGGTAGCCTTCTCAACCTGAAGTTCTCTGGTGAGTGCCCTCATCAACTTCCCAGGGTCCTCTCAATGGCAACTTGGACACGATTTTAAAGTCTGGCATCCTGATACTTTCAGAACATTTTTTTTTCTTTTTTGAAAATGTTGTTTCCTTTTAGAAACTTCTGCCACATCACACTTTGCAGCTCCAATTATTTTTGAACTTAGAAAACAAATGATCAGATGACTTTCAAGAAAGCGGCAGTTTCTGAATTGGTGTGTCTTGCAGCCAAGGAGACAATAACTGCATGCCTCTTTATTTCTTGCATAAGAGTAGCTTCTGCTATGTCTACCTGCAACAGAAAAAAACTGTTACTATAACATAGTGTGGCACCTGTATTGTGTGTTCTCAAATAGCTGCTTCACCCTGTAGACTTAATAAGAATATTTGGTATTGGAAGATAATAATAATTTCATTTGAAAGGCAATGATTGAACAGCACTATGAAGCAACAAAGTATTATAGACTTTTTCAAGTAAATTTTGTAATTATATAATATGATAAAGAGTTACGTATGTCTTTTAAAATAATTTTATATCTTTCAATATCTAAATAATAAAGCTTTGCCTTGGATTTGGTTTGAATTTTATATTAGATATAGAGATACATATAATGATAAAAAAAATCTATGATTTCAAAAAATGACTTCTTTTGATATTCAGCTTTAATGTATGGAAATAGGTCAATTAATATATAGAGAGAATTAAATAAAAGTGACCATTATTAAGAGGAAGCCTTTTTCTGCATGTATGTCTGTTCTTTTATTGTACAATGTGAATATTTTGAGGAGAGAGTAAAAAATATATAGTACTATAGTAAACAAAAGTTCAGTCCCATTGATGTTCACTAGAGAGTGGTTTACTCTATATATTCTATAAACTACTGTTTGTGAGAGTATTCCATTCTCTTTACAGATAGACTTACTTGAAGTGTCAAGACTGGGTGTTAGTAGAAAATGCCAATTTGATAAAAGTCTATCAAATAATAAATCTCCCAACTAAGAGTAGATGATTGCTTTCTACCAGAATAAATATCATTTTATTCAGATAGATGGCACAAACTATCTGCAACAAGATCCAATATAATATTCTATTATAATATGTGCAGTTCAATGAGAAGAAAAAAACTAAAATTATATTGAAAAGGAATTCCAACTGAGTGTGGTAGATTCAACCATGCTACACCAAACCATTAACAAAACTATGGTATGTATTGTACATAATTCTTTCTGTAAGATGGGGGACTTTCACAGCTTGAAACTACTGTAAGTATTGTACATAATTCTTTCTGTAAGATGGGGGACTTTCACAGCTTGAAACTACTGTATGTATTGTACATAATTCTTTCTGTAAGATGGGGGACTTTCACAGCTTGAAACTACTGTATGTATTGTACATAATTCTTTCTGTAAGATGGGGGACTTTCACAGCTTGAAACTACTGTATGTATTGTACATAATTCTTTCTGTAAGATGGGGGACTTTCACAGCTTGAAACTACTGTATGTATTGTACATAATTCTTTCTGTAAGATGGGGGACTTTCACAGCTTGAAACTACTGTAAGTATTGTACATAATTCTTTCTGTAAGATGGGGGACTTTCACAGCTTGAAACTACTGTATGTATTGTACATAATTCTTTCTGTAAGATGGGGGACTTTCACAGCTTGAAACTACTGTATGTATTGTACATAATTCTTTCTGTAAGATGGGGGACTTTCACAGCTTGAAACTACTGTATGTATTGTACATAATTCTTTCTGTAAGATGGGGGACTTTCACAGCTTGAAACTACTGTATGTATTGTACATAATTCTTTCTGTAAGATGGGGGACTTTCACAGCTTGAAACTACTGTATGTATTGTACATAATTCTTTCTGTAAGATGGGGGACTTTCACAGCTTGAAACTACTGTATGTATTGTACATTATTCTTTCTGTAAGATGGGGGACTTTCACAGCTTGAAACTACTATATGTATTGTACATAATTCTTTCTGTAAGATGGGGGACTTTCACAGCTTGAAACTACTGTATGTATTGTACATAATTCTTTCTATAAGATGGGGGACTTTCACAGCTTGAAACTACTATATGTATTGTACATAATTCTTTCTGTAAGATGGGGGACTTTCACAGCTTGAAACTACTGTATGTATTGTACATAATTCTTTCTGTAAGATGGGGGACTTTCACAGCTTGAAACTACTGTATGTATTGTACATAATTCTTTCTGTAAGATGGGGGACTTTCACAGCTTGAAACTACTGTAAGTATTGTACATAATTCTTTCTGTAAGATGGGGGACTTTCACAGCTTGAAACTACTGTATGTATTGTACATAATTCTTTCTGTAAGATGGGGGACTTTCACAGCTTGAAACTACTGTATGTATTGTACATAATTCTTTCTGTAAGATGGGGACTTTCACAGCTTGAAACTACTGTATGTATTGTACATAATTCTTTCTGTAAGATGGGGGACTTTCACAGCTTGAAACTACTATATGTATTGTACATAATTCTTTCTGTAAGATGGGGGACTTTCACAGCTTGAAACTACTGTATGTATTGTACATAATTCTTTCTGTAAGATGGGGGACTTTCACAGCTTGAAACTACTGTAAGTATTGTACATAATTCTTTCTGTAAGATGGGGAACTTTCACAGCTTGAAACTACTGTATGTATTGTACATAATTCTTTCTGTAAGATGGGGGACTTTCACAGCTTGAAACTACTGTAAGTATTGTACATAATTCTTTCTGTAAGATGGGGAACTTTCACAGCTTGAAACTGTTGTAAGATTTAAGTACTTACAGCTTGTAGGAAGGCATGAGGACGTTGAGGATTATATGATAATAATCTTTATTATCCATTTAGCAAGAAAAGACAAAGTTATGGTAGCGAACAGTTATTGAAGTATAGAGAAGAAAGGTAAACAAACAGTTGTGATGATGATAGGTCCAGTGTGGCGCTAGCTGTCGTAGCATTCAGTTATCCAACAAATCCCCGGCATGAATGTGGAGACATCACGAGGTTGTAGCGTAACTTCTCAAATGTCGGCCTTGGTAGCGGCTTGGTCAGAATGTCCGCCTTCATGTCGCCAGTTGGGCAGTAGACCATTTTTATCACTGTCTTCTTCTGAAGATCCTTCAGGTGATGGATCTTGGTTGCGATGTGCTTGGTTCTAGAAGACACTCTTTCGGATGAACATATCTTGAGACATGATTGATTGTCTTGGTGGAAGTAGATTGGAGCTTTCTGTTCCAGTTCGAGATCCTTTAGCAAGTCGAGAAGCCATAACAGTTCTTGTGAGGCTTCAGCTGCGGAGATTAGTTCCGCTTCGGTGGATGAGAGAGATACGCAACCTTGTTTCCCAGTCATCCATGAGATGGGGTTTGATCCCAGTAGGAACAAGTTTCCGCTTAGTGATTTTCTGTCGGTGTTGTCGCTTGCCCATGTGGCATCACTGTATGCTTCCAGTGTGGGAGGTTTTTGGTTAGATATGCGTAGCTCGAGTTCTTTAGTAGTTTTTAGATATCTTACGATTCTTTTTGCTGCATTCCAGTCACAATTTCTAGGATTCTGGTTTCTGCTGCTAAGTATGCAGACTGGAGCTGCGATATCTGGTCTGGATACTACGCTTAGGTACAATAGTGAGCCTATCAGTTGTTGGTATTGCACGTTGTTTGGTAGAAGTTTTTCATCATATATACCGGGGTATCCGCTTTCCATGGGAGTGAAAGTAGGTTTCGCTTCTTGGAGATTGTACCTTTCAACTAATTCTTGGATTTTATTCTTTTGGCTCAGTAGGAGTTCACCTTCTCTGTTCCTGGAGATTTCTATACCAATGAATTGAGTGGGGTTTCCGAGGTTCTTTATTTCGAATTCTTTTTCGAGAGTTTTTACAGTGTTTTGGATGATTATTTCGG
This sequence comes from Cordylochernes scorpioides, assembly GCA_030710605.1. Taxonomy (NCBI): domain Eukaryota; kingdom Metazoa; phylum Arthropoda; class Arachnida; order Pseudoscorpiones; family Chernetidae; genus Cordylochernes; species Cordylochernes scorpioides. Next base: position 10,856,018 of record CP092868.1, on the reverse strand, counting down.
AATCGCTTGCAAGGAGCATGTCATCCACATATAGAATCAAGTAGATGGAATGGTTTTCTTCATTCTTGGTGAATAGGCATGGGTCTACAATGCTCTGTTTGAAGTTATTTTTAATTAGAGTGCTTGCAATTTTTGTGTTCCAAGATCTTCCAGCTTGTTTTAGACCGTAAATTTCCTTCTTTAGTTTGCAGACTTTGTTTGTTTGTTTTGTATGGAGTCCTTCTGGGAGTTCCATGTAGAGTTCTTTATCTAGGTCGCCGTGTAGGAACGCTGTCTTCACATCGAGGTGGATCACTTGCATCCCTTTGTAGACTGATGCAGCTAGGAAGGCTCTAATTGTAGAATGCTTCACAATTGGTGCAAAGGTTTCTTCGTAGTCTACGCCAAATTTCTGATTGAACCCTTTTGCTACGAGTCTGGCTTTGTACCGCTCTATTTCTCCTTTGGAATTGAGTTTTTGTTTATAGGTCCATTTACATCCTATGATCTTTTTGTCCTTAGGTAGAGGCGTTAGTTCCCATACATTGTTCTTCTCAAGAGAATTTAGTTCTTCGTTCATTGCTTGTAGCCATTTTTCTCTTTCTATTTTTGGTAATTGTAGGACTTCCGAGTAGTTGGTGGGTGTCTGAATGTCTTGAGCTTCAGTTTTGTACAGCATGTAGTCATTTCTTATGGGAGGTATTCCCTTTGTTGGTCTCGTGGATCTTCTTTGTGTGACCACTTGTGTTCCTGTGCTTGTACCGGGTTGAAGGTAATCCTCGGTTTCTGAGTCCTCAAGGTTTTCGGGTTGTGTTCCTGGTTCCTGACTTTCCTCTGCATTACCAATATGATTGGAGGAAGTTAGATCTGTACTTAGTACTTGTGGTGAAGTTGTTTTTGTGGAAGCGAGGTGAAACCCATTTTCTTTTTCTATAAATTTTACGGATCTGCTGATTGTGATGTTGTCTGTATCGTGCAGGATTCTGTATCCTTTGCTTCGATCATCGTATCCAAGAAAGATCCCTTCGATAACTTTGCTATCCAACTTGTTTCTTTTTATCTTGGGAATATAGGCGAAGGCTTTACATCCGAATCTTTTTAGATGCTTCAGACTGGGCTTCCTGTTGGTCCATAGTTCAAAAGGAGTCTTGTCTGTAGCTTTCGAGGGTATTCGGTTGTGTAGGTAATTAGCCGTGGTAACCGCTTCCGCCCATAGAGACTGTGGGAGTCCTGAGTCAAACAGCATGCATCTTGTCATCTCCATTAGTGATCGATTTTTCCTTTCTGCTACTCCGTTCTGGGCTGGTGAGTAGGGGACTGTTAGCTGATGTTTGATTCCGCTTTGGTTCAGAAAATCTTCGACTTGTCGGTTTACGTACTCACGACCGTTGTCTGTCCGTATGGTTTGGATATTTTTTCCAAATTCCGTGTGTGCTGAGATGACGTAGTCTTTTATTTTTTCATAGGCTTCGTCTTTTCCTTTCAGGAGGTAGGTCTTCGTGTATCTGCTGTAGTCATCAGTGAAGGTGATGAAGTATCTCTTACCGCTGAGAGAGTTAGTTGGTAATGGACCGCAGATATCACTGTGGACAAGTTGAAGCGTTTCAGTTGCTCTGTACTCTGTCTTCTTTGGAAATGGGGTTTCGGTGAGTTTTCCTTGAATGCACTGAACGCAGTCTGTGCTGTGCGAACAGTTATTTAGACTTAGTCCTCTTGCTAGGTTCTCATTTCGAATCTTCTTAATAGATTCTATATTTCTGTGTCCTAGTCTGTCGTGCCAGAGCATGAGGCAATTTTTGTTCTTGCAGTGGTTTTGTTTTGCAACATTTGCTTTGAATGTGCGAGTTTGGGGGTTGTCATCCAGGTGGAGTCGGTACATTCCATTGTCAAGTATACCGTTCGCGAGGGCTGTGTTGTCTCTTTCGATGGTACACCAATCTCTGTTGAACGTTACTTTACATCCGTTGGAGGTGGCCGCACTCACTGACAGAAGGTTGTCTGTTAGTTCCGGGATGTAGAGAACTTTTGTGAGAAGTAAGGTGTCAGTCTTTCCTTGGGGTGTGATGACTTTGATTTCTCCTTGTCCTATCCCTTTGACCTGCAGCTTATTGCCATTAGCAACCACAACATTTTGTGTTTGTTCTCTGTTAAGTGCAGTGAAGAAGCTTTCGTCGTACGCCATATGAGATGTGGCTCCAGAGTCGATGAACCAGTTGTGTACACTTGCTTCTCGTTGAGTGCAATTGAGAGCTTTTGGGTTAGGTCCTTTTGTTGTTCTCTGATTTGTTGATTGTTCTTGGGTGACACTCGACTGATTTGTGTACTTTGGTACGTTTCCTCTTCTGAAGTTTTCATATTTGTACTCTTTGTTGCTGTTGTTTCGCTTTTGATAGTTCCAACATTCTTCTTTGGAGTGGTTTGGTTTGTGGCAGAAAGAACAGAATTTCTTCTCTTTTTCTCTTCTTTGGCTTGAAGCTCCGTGGAGGCTTTTTAAGGCTTTTGATGCGGTGCTTTCGTCTTTCGAGCTTTCTACTCTGCGTGTGTGTTCATCAAGGAGTTTGTTCTTGGTAAATTCAAGCGTTAGCTCGTCATCAGGCCTTGATTCCAACATCGTGATGAGATTGGAGTAGCTCTTTGGAAGCGAGCAAAGCAGTATAGCCGTGATGTGAGAGTCCTTTAGTGTTTCGCCAATGGTTCGCAGTTTGTCAACAAGTTCCATCATGGTAGTGATATGCTGTTGCATGTCTTTGTCTTCTTCAAGTTTTAAGCTGTATAGTTTCCTTAGCAAATAAATTTTTCCTGAGAGTGTTTTTCTTTCATAGATATTTTTAAGAGTGTCCCAGGTAGCTTTGGCTGTTAGTAGGTTTTTGACATGCACTATTTGTGAGTCGGCGATGCTTAGATTAATGATAGCTCTAGCTTTTGAGTCTTTCTTTTTCCATTCGATTTTTGGTTCATCTGGAATATTTTCGGTGACAACTTCCCAAAGATCTTCCTTTTGCAAGAGCATTTCAATTTTGAAAGACCATAGTGAGTAGTTATAGCCGTCGAGCTTATTTAGGGTTACATCGTGGCTCGGGAGTGACGCCATTTTTGCTAAGCCTTTTTTCTTTGTCTTAACTCGTTAGTTGAATTTCATGCACTATTCAGTCTCATAATCTAATTGTTGTAAGATTTAAGTACTTACAGCTTGTAGGAAGGCATGAGGACGTTGAGGATTATGTGATAATAATCTTTATTATCCATTTAGCAAGAAAAGACAAAGTTATGGTAGCGAACAGTTATTGAAGTATAGAGAAGAAAGGTAAACAAACAGTTGTGATGATGATAGGTCCAGTGTGGCGCTAGCTGTCGTAGCATTCAGTTATCCAACAGAAACTACTGTATGTATTGTACATAATTCTTTCTGTAAGATGGGGGACTTTCACAGCTTGAAACTACTGTAAGTATTGTACATAATTCTTTCTGTAAGATGGGGGACTTTCACAGCTTGAAACTACTGTATGTATTGTACATAATTCTTTCTGTAAGATGGGGGACTTTCACAGCTTGAAACTACTGTATGTATTGTACATAATTCTTTCTGTAAGATGGGGGACTTTCACAGCTTGAAACTACTGTATGTATTGTACATAATTCTTTCTGTAAGATGGGGGACTTTCACAGCTTGAAACTACTGTATGTATTGTACATAATTCTTTCTGTAAGATGGGGGACTTTCACAGCTTGAAACTACTGTATGTATTGTACATAATTCTTTCTGTAAGATGGGGGACTTTCACAGCTTGAAACTACTATATGTATTGTACATAATTCTTTCTGTAAGATGGGGGACTTTCACAGCTTGAAACTACTGTATGTATTGTACATAATTCTTTCTGTAAGATGGGGGACTTTCACAGCTTGAAACTATTGTATGTATTGTACATAATTCTTTCTGTAAGATGGGGGACTTTCACAGCTTGAAACTACTGTATGTATTGTACATAATTCTTTCTGTAAGATGGGGGACTTTCACAGCTTGAAACTACTGTATGTATTGTACATAATTCTTTCTGTAAGATAGGGGACTTTCACAGCTTGAAACTACTGTATGTATTGTACATAATTCTTTCTGTAAGATGAGGGACTTTCACAGCTTGAAACTACTGTAAGTATTGTACATAATTCTTTCTGTAAGATGGGGGACTTTCACAGCTTGAAACTACTGTATGTATTGTACATAATTCTTTCTGTAAGATGGGGGACTTTCACAGCTTGAAACTACTGTATGTATTGTACATAATTCTTTCTGTAAGATGGGGGACTTTCACAGCTTGAAACTACTGTATGTATTGTACATAATTCTTTCTGTAAGATGGGGGACTTTCACAGCTTGAAACTACTGTATGTATTGTTACGTGTAAGGCCTCTAAACGGTTTCAACCTCAGCCTATAGATGGCGCTTTCGCCGGATTCCCTTGCTGGCCGATGTGGGAGTCGCCGACTGCTGTGGTCCCGTTTCCTGGGGAGGTTGGCTGTAAATACGCTTTTGTGTTGGCCCCAGGATGTAGGGTCATGTAAATACACATTGTCTGTTATTTTATTTAGATGTATTGTTTAGTAATAGATGACAATAAAAGAAGTGCTTCAAGTCTCCGTGCCGCCTCCTGTCGTTACTATCGCCACTGCCATCATCGCCAGGCTACTGCTACTACTCTTCTGGTAAGTCTCTCGTGTCCCCCCACCAGTGGTAAGGCCGAGAGATACTGCCAGAGGAAGAGAGTTTCCACTGGAGAGGTGGAGCTCAGGACGTCTTTGGGTGGCCTGCTGGGAAAAGCCGCAGGGAAGAGCAACGGGAGCCTAAGTGGGTGAACCACAGGGGAAGAAGCGCGTTGTCGCAAAGAACCGGTAGGGTAAACACGCGACAACTGGTGTCAGAAGTGGGATTCTTCCTCGTGGAGGTCACCAGGGGGCTTTTTATTAAAAAAGTTTTTTTTTTTTGGTTGCTGACAAAGGCCCATTGACGTGAGAGGCCAAGGAATGGCTTCTGAGCAGGACTCGCTGGCCGAGATCGACCGGAGGCTGCGGGAACACCGGGAGGAGTGGGACAGATTAAAGCGCCGAACGGAGGAGGAAAGACTTCGGAGAGAAAAAGAGTTAGAAAAGGAAAGCGAAGAGAAATGGCTTCGGTTAGAAAAGGAAAGCGAAGAGAAATTGCTTCTGTTGGAAAGGGAAAGTGAGGAAAGAATGCGTCGAAGAAAAGAGGAATGGCTTCTGTTAGAAAAGGAAAGCGAAGAGAAACTTAGAGAAGAGAAACTTAGAGATGGAGAGGCTGCTGTCTCAAATGAAGGCCCACTGGCAGAATGGGACAGGTACGGCCGAGACAGCTGTGGATGATGACAGCGAGGCCCGGGCAGAGTCCCGAGGACTGGAGGTCGAGCCGGGTCACATGGGGGAATTGCGTGGAGTGGAGGGCCTGATTGAGAAGCCTCCTGGACAGACCTTGAATCTGCGTCACGCGGACTCGCGAATGAAGTGGCCCCAGCGAGAAAAGCGGTACCGGCGAGGGAAGCAGTGCCCTCGGGAGAAGCAGTGCCAGCGAGAAAAACGGCTAAGACGAGAGAGGCGGTGCCCTCGGGAGAGGAGGTCCCGGCGAGAGGAGAGGTCCCGGCGAAAGGAGTGGTCCCGGCGAGATGAATGGTCCCGGCAAGAGAAACGGTGCCAGCGAGAAAAGCGGTACCGGCGAGAGGAGACCCGGCGGGATGAATGGTCCTGGCGAGAGAGGTGGTCTCGGCGAGAAAGGTGGTACCAGCATAAGAGGCGGTGCCGGCATGAGAGGCGCCTCCGGCATGAAAGGCGGTACCGCTATAAGAAGCGGAGTCGGCATAAGAGGCTGAGTCAGCATGAGAGGTGCCTCCGGCGTGAGAAGTGGTTCCGACGTGAGAAGCGGTACCGGCGAAAGGGGCGGCTCCGGCGAGAGGGACGGCTCTGGAGAAAGGGGCGGCTCCGGCGAGAGGGACGGCTCCGGCGAGAGGGACGGCTCCGGCGAGGGGGCGACTCCGGCGAGAGGGGCGGCTCCAGCGAGAAAGGCGATTCCAGCGAGATGGGCAGTTCCAGCAAGAGAAGCGGCACCAGCGAGAGGCGTGACATCGGGGCGATGAGGCCGGATCGGGACGATCCGCCTTGAGGGGGAGGCAGTGTCACGTGTAAGGCCTCTAAACGGTTTCAACCTCCGCCTATAGATGGCGCTTTCGCCGGATTCCCTTGCTGGCCGATGTGGGAGTCGCCGACTGCTGTGGTCCCGTTTCCTGGGGAGGTTGGCTGTAAATACGCTTTTGTGTTGGCCCCAGGATGTAGGGTCATGTAAATACACATTGTCTGTTATTTTATTTAGATGTATTGTTTAGTAATAGATGACAATAAAAGAAGTGCTTCAAGTCTCCGTGCCGCCTCCTGTCGTTACTATCGCCACTGCCATCATCGCCAGGCTACTGCTACTACTCTTCTGGTAAGTCTCTCGTGTCCCCCCACCAGTGGTAAAGCCGAGAGATACTGCCAGAGGAAGAGAGTTTCCACTGGAGAGGTGGAGCTCAGGACGTCTTTGGGTGGCCTGCGGGGAAAAGCCGCAGGGAAGAGCAACCGGAGCCTAAGTGGGTGAACCACAGGAAAAGAAGCGCGTTGTCGCAAAGAACCGGTAGGGTAAACACGCGACAGTATTGTACATAATTCTTTCTGTAAGATGGGGGACTTTCACAGCTTGAAACTACTGTATGTATTGTACATAATTCTTTCTGTAAGATGGGGGACTTTCACAGCTTGAAACTACTGTATGTATTGTACATAATTCTTTCTGTAAGATGGGGGACTTTCACAGCTTGAAACTACTGTATGTATTGTACATAATTCTTTCTGTAAGATGGGGGACTTTCACAGCTTGAAACTACTGTAAGTATTGTACATAATTCTTTCTGTAAGATGGGGGACTTTCACAGCTTGAAACTACTGTATGTATTCATGGCATCAAATGCTCAAGATGCCACGGACAGGGACATAGGAGAGCCAGCTGCCCCCTGCTCCATGGGCAGTCCACCACCTCCAGACGAGCCCCACCGCCCTCTACCACCGGCCTTCCACTATCGACCGCGCCTGGGCTGCCTAGGCAGTCTTCGGCCGCGCCTCCTGCGCCAGCGCCTCCCAGTCCATCTATCAGGGCTTCTGGCGCCCCATCTGAGTCCTGCGCTGCGTCTCCACCATCTGCGGTGCCAGGGCCATCCACACCAGCGCCGCCGGCCTCTCCCACGCAGGCGGTGACTCCAGCTCCCCCACCAATGACCCCTTCACCTGTGGATCCCATGGGCCCTTGCTCGGCGGCGTCGCGTCCTGAGCTGACACCTTCTGCTCAGCCGGATCTCGTCGCCCCGCCTTGCCTCCTGCCCACCCAGGAGACCATCGGGCCTGCATCCTCCACAACCGATGTTGAGATGATCCCCGCGGATAAGAACACCGCATCCTCTGGGTCATCTAAAAGGAAAAACACTAGGGACGACCTTGTGGTCTACCTCAAAATAAACCCAAGCGTGTCCTTCGCTAGGACGGACGCCCTTGGTCTTGGGCGGGAGGAGGTCTTGGACCTCCTCTCCTCGAAGACCAAGGCGCAACGGCAAGGACCCCTCCTGTCGCCTCTGCAGAGCAATGCTCTTTCCGGTCTAATCGACAACATCCTAGACCTGAAGCCCGGAGGCCAGAGTAATTTATATAAAATATTAAGGCAGGTCAAGGCGGAGCTTAGGACCAGTCTAGCCGCAGTTTCCAAGACCGATGAAGACCGTAAAAAATGGCTCCTTGACACTTTCAAGGATTTGAATCACAGAACCATCTTAAGACCCATATTGGAGTGGACCAATGAGGAATCTATCATTGATGCGGTTCTGCTCCCCGATGACGCTTGGAATCGTTTTCACAACATACCGCGGAAACAAAGGAATATTCTCGCGGACTTCCTTGACACCGTCATCGGGCGCGCTCGGGGCGGCGATCAAATCACTCTCAACGGATTGTTCGATTTTAAGGCAGCTTTGTAGCTGCTGATGAGATCAAGACGTCCCCTCGGAGAGGGCTCCGCCTGATGTGAATTCCCACTTCCAAAGAAGACTGTGAATTTTTTTCTTAACTCTTGATGGAGTGTAAATATTGACTAGTATGTCAATAAAGTCTATTTTAATTGTCTACTGTATGTATTGTACATAATTCTTTCTGTAAGATGGGGGACTTTCACAGCTTGAAACTACTGTATGTATTGTACATAATGCTTTCTGTAAGATGGGGGACTTTCACAGCTTGAAACTATTGTATGTATTGTACATAATTCTTTCTGTAAGATGGGGGACTTTCACAGCTTGAAACTACTGTATGACAATGAAAACAATTTTATTGACTTTTAGTCAATGATTACACCCAAAGTCAATGGGAAAAAGTACAAAAATTTACAAAAATCTTGATTCTGTTAGGAGCGCAGAGCCAGCCTGAGCTCGTATACTCCCCTTTGAATTAAGGGGTGGTCATCGTGAGCATGTTCGGCGACAGTGCCGAGAAACTCGGCGAGAGTGGCTTTGTGTCTGGGTCTAGATCTGAAAGACTTGAGGAGGTACTCCCTACTCTTGAGCCACACGATCGAATGTGAGAGGTTGTCAATATCTAGCCCCTTCTTGAGTAGGGGCCCCAAGGCCTGTTGATAGTTCTGCTCTTCGAACAAGTCAAATATCCGGTCTACGCACTTAGTCTCCAGCTCCACCTGGGTCAGGTATGGCAGTGGAGGCGGAGGTGTCGCCATGGCCGGTGTTAGCTCTTCCCCATGGGGAGTGGGTGGTGTCGGCTCAGCGAGCCGAGGCGCAGGCGGTGGGGGTGCACAATGCTCTTTTTCCGTCATCGGATTGTCCTCCTCCATCTCCGTCGGGGCGGGCGGCGGAGGTGTCATCACAGCAGGCATCAGTTCTTCGCTGTGGGAAGTAGGCGGCGTTGGCCCAGAAGGCCGAGGCGCAGGCAGTGGGGGTGTTGGAGGCACTGCAGTCCTCAACTCCGCTTTTACCTGCCTTAAAATTTTATATATATTGCTCGTGCCTCCGGGCCTCAGGTCTAAGATGTTGTCGATTAGGCCGTCAAGAGCATTGCTCTGCAGAGGCGACAGGTGGGGTCCCTGCTGTTGCGCCCTGGTCTTCGAGGAGAGGAGGTCCAGGACCTCCTCCCGCCCAAGGCCAAGAGCGTCCGTCCTAGCGAAGGACACGCCGGGGTTTTTTCTCAGGTAGACCACAAGGTCGTCCCTGGTGTTTTTCTTTTTAGATGGTGTAGAGGATGCGGTGTTCTTATCCGCAGGGGTCATCTCAACATCAGATGAGGAGGATGCAGGCCCGAGGGTCTCCCGGGTGGGCAGGGGGCAAGGCGGGGGCGACAATATCCGGCCGAGCAGGAGGCGTCAGCTCAGGACGCAACGCCGCCGAGCGAGGGCCCATGGGATCTACAAGTGAAGGGGTCACTGGTGGAGGAGCTGGAGTCACCGCCTGCATGGGTGAGGCCGAAGGCGCTGGTGTGGATGGCCATGGCGCCGCAGATGGCAGAGACGCAACGCAGGAGTCAGATGGGGCGCCAGAAGCCCTGTTAGATGGACCGGGAGGCGCTGGCGCAGGAGGCACGGCCGAAGACTGCCTGGGCAGCCCAGGCGCGGTCGATGGTGGAAGGCCGGTGGAAGGGGGCGGTGAAGCCCGTCTGGCGGTAGTAGGGCGCCCATGGAGTTGGGGGCAGTTGGCCCTTCGATGACCTTGTCCGTTACATCGCGAGCACTTTATTCCATAGCTCAGGAATGCTGGCCAGGGCTCGCCGTTGATCTTCACCTCGAAGCGAGTAGGGAGCTTGTCGAGGGTTACTCCATCGTGGAGGAGAATAAAAGCCTCCCGGCGGCCGTCGGTGAAGTCAAACTCGCCGACCCTTAGCTGTTTGGGGGCGATGGATGTGATGCGTCCGTACCGGGAGAGGGCATCTATTACGGCTGCGTCCTTCACAAAGAAAGGCAGGTTGCCTATTGTGATCCTGAATGATCTTTTTCTGAAGGGGAAGGTTTTGAGGAGGGTTCCCTCAACTTCGAGGCCCTCTCGGATCAGGCGTTCCGCCAAGGATTTGTTGGCAAGTCCTATTAGGTAATGACCATACATCTTTGTCATTTGGACGATACCCCTTGGTCCTCCAACGACTCCTAGAATGGCCCTCAGGTATTGGTAGGTCTGGAAGTCTGGGCAGTACTCCAGGTAGAAGCACTGTTCTTCTGTGCAGGACGCCTGGCGAGCCCTGGCCTCCGCGATGTGCGCCCTCGTAGTCCTTATTTCTTGGACGCGGGGAGTCCCTGCAGGCGAGGATCTTGGTCGCCTGGTAGTCGATCCAGCGCTGTTAGACTGAGCGGCCGTGACGCCCGGTGCTCCCGTGTCGCGGCGTTTTCTTTTGTTTTGAACGATGGTATAACCGTCATCGATTTCAGGAATTTGTTGACCTAGAATTGAGCCAAAGGAAGGCATCGTAGTTGCAAATTCGTGCGAAGTTGCAGAATTTGCATGAATTTCGCCAGTAGGCAAATTTGCAGACCTGGCCGTTTCTTGCATTGCAATTGATGTTTGAAACTGCAATTGGTTTTCCGCAGATAATTCTGCGCTGGTTTCAGGTATTAAGCCGTACCTTGCAGGTATTTCTTCGGCGTTGAATGGGCTATCCGCCCATACCAAATTTATCGCTTCCAGCGATAATTTTCCGCTTTTCAAAGGCGAAAGATGCGGAGCTCGCGCGAAGCGTGGCCGCACACAAGGGTCAACACGTGTATTGTACATAATTCTTTCTGTAAGATGGGGGACTTTCACAGCTTGAAACTACTGTATGTATTGTACATAATTCTTTCTGTAAGATGGGGGACTTTCACAGCTTGAAACTACTGTATGTATTGTACATAATTCTTTCTGTAAGATGAGGGACTTTCACAGCTTGAAACTACTGTATGTATTGTACATAATTCTTTCTGTAAGATGGGGGACTTTCACAGCTTGAAACTACTGTATGTATTGTACATAATTCTTTCTGTAAGATGGGGGACTTTCACAGCTTGAAACTACTGTAAGTATTGTACATAATTCTTTCTGTAAGATGGGGGACTTTCACAGCTTGAAACTACTGTATGTATTGTACATAATTCTTTCTGTAAGATGGGGGACTTTCACAGCTTGAAACTACTGTATGTATTGTACATAATTCTTTCTGTAAGATGGGGGACTTTCACAGCTTGAAACTACTGTATGTATTGTACATAATTCTTTCTGTAAGATGGGGGACTTTCACAGCTTGAAACTACTGTATGTATTGTACATAATTCTTTCTGTAATGACACACGTCATTTTATTGATTATATATCATCTATTAAATATAATGTGTAATATACCCATTATACTGGACTTTGAATGAAAGGCTGAACCGTGGCATATTGTCTGTGGATCTTAAGCAGATGTTATTAGGATGAAATCTTACCCATCTTCACTTCTGTTTACACTCCCATCTGGCTCACACCATCCACAGGAGGCAATCTGAAACCCCTCTAGATAGGTTATTCACCTATGTACAGAAACTGGTGAAAATATTATCCTAGAATTGATGAGATATTTCACAAAGAGACTTGGTATGGATCTACACACCAGTACATGTGGGAAAAAAACGGTACATCAGATCCTACCAGGTTGTACCAGAACATGAACAGAAATGGCCATTGAGGTGAGGTATATAAAGCCATTTGTAGGACAAAGAAAACATTGTAGAACCCAAGACATTGTGCACGGCACAAGAATGAATGCAGTTTATGGAAACATCCCACCTTGGTTAATCAAGATTTAATGTAGTTGTGAAGATAGGTATGTCCTCAATTTTATGGTTCAAATTCCGTTCCCCTACGTTTTAACACTTGATGGTAGTTTAAAATGTAAATATTTGTGCCAGAAGAGATAAATAATACATCTAATATGCAAATGATGTCTCTTCTGGAAGTTGGTCTTTGATCAGAGTTGGTCACGGCAAGCCATTTTTTTTATTTGAAAATGAAGGTCACTTAAGGGAAAGACTATCTCCTTGAGTAACCACTTGTGTAGGATGGATCATTTATCGTGTTCTGTGAGAAACCAGGGGAGTAGACCCATATTTTTGACCACTGATTGCAAAGAGTGGCAGTAAAGTTTGTGCCCAGACTTCTCACCGAGAATCAGAGGGATTGTTGTGTTCAAGCCTGGATTCACGCGCCCTATTTAGACATCTTCCCTAGGATAAAAATAACTCTTAAGAGTTTCGTAGACGATATAAAACGTCATAGCCGGTATCAAGATGAGGTGCTTGCAACACTGTAATAAACCTTATATAAATGTAATGAACATTAGTGTTAATAGAGAGTACTTTGAAGGACACTAAAGTTGTATTTGGAAATAAATAAAGCTAAGGCTTTTATAAAGAAATTCCGGTTATTTTGGGGTCCTTCCTTGAAATACGTGAATTATTTTATTAAAAGTACAATTATTTCCAATGACAATCGTTATATAAAATAGGACTAACGGAAGAATTGCAAGGTTTCAACATCTTTTGGCGAGTTCTAAGATTATTTTAAATTTATATTATTTTTCACTATCGTCTATTTATAATTTCCTAAATGCCTTGACAAAGGATGGCGTTCAGCCAACTGAAATATTATAAAATAAGCATTTTTTTATTAAATACACACAATATCTGCTATTTATAACTTAAGTGGAAAGTCTTTGATTTCGCCAGTCGTCTGTTTTTTGTTTTTGTTCACACTTGGTTATCTCGTGTGTCTTCAATAAAGGTCACTATATATCAAATATCTTTCAGTTATTGTCTGAATCCCGTTATACATGCTAAAATATACAACTTCCTTAAGTTTTGTCTATATGAGTGTAGATATTAAATGGACATTATGAAGGAAGGATATAATCTTTAAAAATATATTAAAGGCTTCCTCTCCTGAACATTTTAAATCTTATTTTTGCCATAGAATTGACCTAGACACAAGCTAAACACCTTTTTGATAAATTCGGAAGTTTTCGTGATTCCTTTGTGGACCTCACGAAGCCTGGACTGAGGAAGATCTTATCCCGAAGCTATGGAATCCAGTTAAGAATATAATGAAAGCTGATGCCGTAACTTTGCCATCGATCCGAGTCTGATAACTTTACAGATACGATCAATAGTTAGAAAATAGCCTTTACGTCTATTATAACGGATAGATTTATATAAATGGTAATTTGAACCAACAACCACCCCTTATTGGTGTAATATAACAAGATTATATGATGAACAACGTGTTGTATAATAGAAACACCTCTGTAACTAATTATACGCATGTTATACATTAACCATTGCATCACAATATGTAATTTACTCTGTACAAACTGGAGAGATATTAAAACTGTGTAATAGAAGAAGAGTTGAGTTAAATAGCAGAAGATGAGATATAGAAGTCCAACAACGAGGCTTAAAGATGTCAGAAGTTTCCAGAAGGTGGTAAAGAGGGTACATTGACCTCTACTTCTTGATTCCCCCCAGTATTACGTCAGATGAAGGCCCAGTACATTTGAGACTATAAAAACCCGGAAATTGATCGCCACGTCCGCGGGAGCATATGTTAGTTCACCCTTTGATGCCACCATAGAACAGTAAGAAATCTCCATTTTAACCCTCTCCATCTTTTTTTCTGCTTATCTAAACTCTCTATGTTCACGGAACTTTTCCATGTGCAACTACTGTGTTCTTTGTGTTGACAATCTTTTCCGTTCTGCCTCGACCATGACTGCTTGTACTCTGTGAGAGCTGTTTAAGGTCTTCCAAGGGGCAGAAAGGTATTTGGAAAGCTCTCCATACATGAGTGTTCTCTCGGTTACTACACACATATATATATAGCTATTATTGTTGCCGATCTTCAGGTTATCTCCATACAGTTGTCATTATAGAGGCTGAATATTACCAGGTCTATTAGTATGAAACGCGAAAATGGCTGCCAGAGGGCGCTGTGCAACTTTATTTGAGCCGACGGTGGCGCTGTTGAAGACATTTTGTTTTTTGACTCACGTGTCATCAGCATGCGTGGAGTTTTAGAAAAATTCAAATCGTGGAAAATTTCTGGAGCCCGTGGAAAATGGTGATTTCCGAGCCAAAAAGTGCCCATTTGCGGGAAGTTTTGTTGTTCGCCTTCAACTGGAAGAAAAGTGAAACTGAAGCCCACCGAATGCTCGAGGAAGTTCACGGCGACCACGCTCTGAGCAAATCGCAGTGTAACAGGTGGTTTAAAAAATTCCAAAGTGGCGATTTCGAACTTGATAATGAACCACGTGGAAAACCGCACCAAAAGTTCGAGGACGCTGAACAGCAAGCTTTGTTGGATGAGGACAGTACCCAAACGCAGGAGAAACTCGCGAAACAGCTCCAGTTGTCTCAAGGTGCTGTTTCTCTACGTTTAAACAGCCTCAGAATGATCCAAAAGCTTTCCAGATGGGTCCCCCAGGAGTTGAGCGAAAGGCAGCAAGAACGGCGTCTGGTAACCTGCGAAGGGCTGCTCCCCAGGCATGAAAAGAAGTCATTTTTGCACCGAATCGTAACTTCTGATGAGAAATCGATCCACTTCAGCAATCCTATGCGCCAAAAGTCGTGGGGCCTGCTCGGCCAATTTCCAAAACAGAAGCCTAGGCCCAATCGCTTAGGAAAAAAGGCAATGCTTTGCGTATGGTGGGACCAGACCGGCGTAGTATATTTCAAGCTCCTGAAACCTGGTGAAACGGTCAATACTAGTCGCTACGAACAACAAATGCACAGTTTGAGAGAGGCATTGAATGAAATAAGTCCGGAATTGCGTGAAAAGCACAACAAGCTGATACTGCAGCATGACAACGCTCCAGCCCACAACGCTACAGTGGTCAAAAACACCATAAAAGACTTGGGCTGGGAACTCTTAACCCACCCGCCGTACTCACCAGACTTAGCGCCGTCGGACTACCACCTTTTCACATCTTTAGGACACGCCCTAAAAAACCAGGAATTTTCTAACTCAGACATACTCCGAAAATGGCTTGTTGACTGGTTCGACTCAAAAGGAATAGAATTTTTCAGACAAGGAATTCGAAAATTGCCTGAAAGGTGGTCCGGGTGTATAGCAAATCAGGGCAATTACTTTGAATAAAAAATCTTTTGTTGTATGTGATGAGTTCGAGAGCATTTCTATATATTTTTTTAGTATAATGGAAGAAGAAAGTCATTGTTAAAGACATTGATGATTTTATTCTTTTACTATTTCCAGATCTCTACATGTCCAAATATTAGGGCGCCAGTGGCTGCAGAAAAGCAGACCACAAATTTATTCATCTATGGCACATGTAGAGACCTAAAGCTGTGCCGGCTAGCAATTATGTTGATGGGGAAATTAACCAATCAATTTTTTTGGTTAAACATATTTTATTTATTCTAATAAAATAAATTTTCAATGCACTACAAATATAGATAAAACAAAGAAAAAATACTTGAATAATATCACGCGCATATAAGATTAAAAATATATATATTAAAAAAAAAAACTGTAGATAAGGTTAAAAGGGAGGAGTCTTAAACTTTATACAAAGGGAAAAAAAAAGGCCTATCGTGCCAAAGTCCCATTATGTCCCCCAACCTACCTAGTCATCCAGCCACCCAGTGTCCATCATTCAAAAAATGGGCAGCCAAGGCCGCAGTCAGCGGCCTCCGCCCTCCGCAACTCCAAGTCTTTTTGCTTCTCGGAAAAAAAATCTAGTTCTTGTTAATAAAAAGAAATGTAAAAATCCCAATGTCAATATCAAAATTGTCAATCTTCCAGAATGTCAATATCCCGCTTCCTTCTCCCAGTGTTGCTGAACTCACCCCCCCAAGCTATCATCACTTCTTTTTCTATGAAAATAAAAAAATTAAAAAGGCATCTTAAAAAAATGATAAAAATAAATCAAATATAAAATTATTAAAGAAATATTCACAAAAAAATAAAATAAAAATACGAAAATATTGAATAAAAAAAAAACAATTAATATTGTAGGATCTGGGCATCTTGGGGTCAGCTTGGGAAAGGTTCAGGGCTCGTGGTGGAGCTGGTGCTCTGCATGAAGATGGTGGAGCCAGGTCAAGCACCATAGGTCGGTGGCTTGACTACAGGAAGGGGTGTCTGGGTCCATCTTGGACTGGTTTGTGGTCAAGTCGGCCACCATCGGACAGGTGGCTCGACTAACAGGAAGGGGTGTCTGAGTCCATCTCAGGCTAGCTTGGTGTTGGTGGGGCCAGGTCATCCACCACAGGTCAGGTGGCTAGACTACAGGGAAGGGGCGTCTGGGTCCATCTTGGACTGGTTTGTGGTCAAGTCGGCCACCATCGGACATGTGGCTCGACTAACAGGAAGGGGTGTCTGAGTCCATCTCAGGCTAGCTTGGTGTTGGTGGGGCCAGGTCATCCACCATAGGTCAGGTGTCTTGACCACCAGGAAGGGGTGTCTGAGTCCATCTTGGACTATCCTGGTGTTGGTGGGGCCAGGTCATCCACCACAGGTCAGGTGACTTGATTACAGGAAGGGGATCTCTGTCTCTGGCTCAGTGCTGCCAGGGCTAAAGGTGGCTTCAGGCTCCATCTCAACACCTCGCAATCACCAGAGGTTGGTAACTTAAATGGACAAAGGTGGGATATGGCTAGGTTAGGTGGGGTGCTGGGTTACTTTGGCATATTATGGTCACGAGGTGTCCCAACAATCCTCCCTGCCAAAAAATTAATTTTACAAAATAAAAAGGAAAATTAATTTCCAACACCGAGTGAGGAAACTTAATAAAATAAAAAAAATTACATAAAAGAAAATATTTACTACAATAATAGTATATCCATACTCAAATATTAATTAATCACTCAAATCCACCCTGGGTGCTAAGGTGAAGTGATGAATGTGCATAAAAAAAAAAAACTCAAAAATTCTAAAATCATAAATCTACAAATTTAAAAAATATTATGGTATACACTATGCAAATGCAATTCATTTTCTTTTTCAAATAATAACAATTATCCAATATATGCATTTTTCATAATGTAACAGCCAAAAAAAAAAAAGTCCTAAAATACATAAAGGTATCAGGGGGGGAAAAGACAAATTTCAAATCTAATGCGCTTCTTTCTACTAATATTTAATAGGGTAATTCAAATCAGTAATTTAAAACACTTTGATCCCACACACAACTCATTCTGGTAAAACTAATTGAATCTTTGATTAAAAATTGAACTGAAACCTTTTACATGGTTAGACTAGTTGTCTACCTAAATTATTCGGTACATTGACCTCGCATGGCCATACATAAATGAAAACATCCTTTGTTAAAAAAAAAAAATCCTGCTTCACAAAATATTAAACCAAACCTATAGCTTAACCTTAAGGTATATATACCTCCTTTTTTTTTTAATGACCTTAAAACACACACAAAAATTACCCTACTTTTTTATAATAAACCTTAAAAAAAAAATTCTTTCGAACCGGTATTCAAGGTTCAAGACCAAATCTATAATCACAAACTGACACTCAGGTACTTGTTAGTTTACATGGGATTATGCCATTTGTCCTCTAGCTGCCCAAAGCTAGAGCTTCTCACACCTTCGGGACTTTCAGGCGGAGGACAAAGACCTTCACATGGTCTCAACACAACTGCTGCTCCCAGAGCAGTCAGAAGAAAAAAATTCATGGGACTCTCTCCCTTGACATCCAGTGTGTGCTCCCAGAGCACATGACAAATGACATTTCCCACAACCATACGAGTGCTTTCTTCACAGAAAGAGAAACTTAGCTGGAGAGCCTATATCTCATCCAGGGTCAAAAAATCCAGTTAAAAAAATAGATAAGTTTGAACCTAACATATATAAACAAAGAAAAAAAATTGAAATCAAATTTATACCTCCACATGAAGTGAAGAAAACTCTGCCTAAGCAGACATCAGATTGCCAGTGAGTTTACAAATCCCTGATGGTAGATCAAACTATTAAGGTCCTAACACATTTTATATAAAGTTACAAGATCCTATCCTACCAATATTTTAATTTGTCCAGGTCTAACATACTGTTGGCTTGAAGTTTGATATCTCATTCACTATCCTTCATTCATACTAAAAAAAAGAAAACATTTGCGGATGCATTCAAACTAAACTTGAAATCAAAAGCACTGCCTGAACATTAAACAAACAAAACAACTATTCAAAAACTAAATTCAGGGAGATAAGCACAAGTGCTCTATACCAAAGAAAATCTAGTTATGGTCCACCTCCATAAACTCACAAAAGAAAATAAACTTGTACTAATTACCACCAATTTGGACATTCGGTACCCAAAATAGTACTCTAACATAAAAAAAAGAAAAGTGTGCAAGGTTCATAAAAAAATAGAAATCCTATCTTCAAATATTCATCTAATCCTATCTATTTAACCAAAAAAAATATTATCATTTACTGTAAAAGCTATCTAGAGGGTCTGTATCCCATCCGTCCTGTGTTTACAATAAGCGACAAAGAGAAAACAACAAAGAAAAAAAAAAGAAAAAATCCTCAAATTAGACCATATTATAAATCCTAGAATCCTATTTAAAAAAAAGCAACTACTACACTGACTATCCAACTAATTCAACATTGCTTCATAAAGATTGCTCACAGTGATGGATACCAAGAGAGCCTAAATCTCGTCTTTTAGGTGCTTAACTGTCCGAGACACAAAATCTTAACTCCTAGTTGAAGAAATGGATATCTCTTTAATCATAAAAGTAGGTCTTAAATCTATACTAAAATAAAAGTTTATAAAATTACTAAAAAAACAAAGGCTGAGTTTGAAAAAAAAGGATGCACAAATGCTCTTACATTTTGATAAATTTACACACAAAAAAAAAGTTCAAAAAATCTAGAAATTACCCTAAAAAAAATCAAATATAAAAACCTTTTACTCTAAAATTAACTTGTTCATACCATGTAAATATCTCCTTCATACTATGAAAAGCTTCATCATGTAGGTCAGCATGTACCTCAAGGGCAGACCATAGACATGCTAACACTTCTATAAGTGAATCATTATTAACCAAAAGGAATGTCAAGAAATGTATTTTTTTTTTCATACACTCATATGCAATATTCCTGAAATACCTCATTAAGATAATAATAATTATAGCTTTTGTTATTTCAAACACTTGAAAAGAAAACATGCCTTTTTATTCAATAAATTGCCTTAGAAAATTGTTTCAACCAATAAAGATGAAAAAAAAAAAGACATTTAGGCCTAAAAATAAATGAGCTAATTGGTTTAAACTATCAACTGGTTTATAAATAAAGGTAAACTTAATGAAATGTATTTCATGAATTAAATTATTAGATCTGAGTATATGTAACCATATATGTAATAGGAAAACCTCCCTGCCAATTTCTTACATAATGGTAAGTCATTTGAAATTGACATCTGTTATATGTTTATTATGACACTGTCATAGTTTCCATATTAAAGTAAATTAAAAATTATTAACATCATATTTTCTTCTAAGTAAATATATTTTAAAACATCTAAATGTTACAAACAGAAAAGAATTTAAATAAAATATTGTATATAATAAATGTATGAAACAGGTTTATTATTAGTGTATCTCCAATAATATTTGAAAATATAAACGTGTATTCTCTGTATAAAAGAAAGAAATGGTAATTAATTTTAATTAACTATTGTCTGACGTCAGTGTTTCCCATTTCTAGCGCCAAAAATTATATTTGGTCCCAGCACATCTGGTGACTCCAGATGTTGTTTTTCTGCACCGAGTCCTAAATTTAAACTAAGCTGCCATCATGGCTCGAATTTCGTCTAAGCCCAGCTTTGTTCTTAC
The DNA here is from genome assembly GCA_030710605.1 of Cordylochernes scorpioides. Lineage (NCBI taxonomy): Eukaryota > Metazoa > Arthropoda > Arachnida > Pseudoscorpiones > Chernetidae > Cordylochernes > Cordylochernes scorpioides. The sequence continues at coordinate 10,836,091 of CP092868.1, read as the reverse complement.
ATTGTTACATTGTTACATTGTTACATACGTTACATTCTTCAAAATTACAAAACACAGCATTAAATATACCAATCGACGAAGCTATAATATTGTAAATAAAAATAACGGTTGTTATTTACCTAACTCCCATATATAATTATACCATAAATAGTTTAAAGTATTAAATATAAATGTTTATTAAAACACGAAAATTAAACTCAACAAAACAATAGTTTTTAGAAGAAGCATTAGATTTGTTCACTTACTACAGAGTGGATATTGGATAATTTTTATCACTTTAAATAATTCAAAACACAAACTTGCTTGAAAAAAAAATTACAAGTTATATATATAAATATCTACCTAAAAATAATTATTCTGTGTACATTGAAAAATATTTGATTAGTCTAATTTCCCTGGGTATTGATTCTTAATTAATCTCAGGATCGCGTTCTACTTAGCCCTAATGGCGTTTCACTATGTATATAATTTAGAATATAATAGAAGAAAATTATATACATAATTCGAGCCCCGCGGCGGGCGACATTGATGAGTTCGAGAGCATTTCTATATATTTTTTTAGTATAATGGAAGAAGAAAGTCATTGTTAAAGACATTGATGATTTTATTCTTTTACTATTTCCAGATCTCTACATGTCCAAATATTAGGGCGCCAGTGGCTGCAGAAAAGCAGACCACAAATTTATTCATCTATGGCACATGTAGAGACCTAAAGCTGTGCCGGCTAGCAATTATGTTGATGGGGAAATTAACCAATCAATTTTTTTGGTTAAACATATTTTATTTATTCTAATAAAATAAATTTTCAATGCACTACAAATATAGATAAAACAAAGAAAAAATACTTGAATAATATCACGCGCATATAAGATTAAAAATATATATATTAAAAAAAAAAACTAGATAAGGTTAAAAGGGAGGAGTCTTAAACTTTATACAAAGGGAAAAAAAAAAGGCCTATCGTGCCAAAGTCCCATTATGTCCCCCAACCTACCTAGTCATCCAGCCACCCAGTGTCCATCATTCAAAAAAATGGGCAGCCAAGGCCGCAGTCAGCGGCCTCCGCCCTCCGCAACTCCAAGTCTTTTTGCTTCTCGGAAAAAAAAATCTAGTTCTTGTTAATAAAAAGAAATGTAAAAATCCCAATGTCAATATCAAAATTGTCAATCTTCCAGAATGTCAATATCCCGCTTCCTTCTCCCAGTGTTGCTGAACTCACCCCCCCAAGCTATCATCACTTCTTTTTCTATGAAAATAAAAAAATTAAAAAGGCATCTTAAAAAAATGATAAAAATAAATCAAATATAAAATTATTAAAGAAATATTCACAAAAAATAAAATAAAAATACGAAAATATTGAATAAAAAAAAAAACAATTAATATTGTAGGATCTGGGCATCTTGGGGTCAGCTTGGGAAAGGTTCAGGGCTCGTGGTGGAGCTGGTGCTCTGCATGAAGATGGTGGAGCCAGGTCAAGCACCATAGGTCGGTGGCTTGACTACAGGAAGGGGTGTCTGGGTCCATCTTGGACTGGTTTGTGGTCAAGTCGGCCACCATCGGACAGGTGGCTCGACTAACAGGAAGGGGTGTCTGAGTCCATCTCAGGCTAGCTTGGTGTTGGTGGGGCCAGGTCATCCACCATAGGTCAGGTGTCTTGACCACCAGGAAGGGGTGTCTGAGTCCATCTTGGACTATCCTGGTGTTGGTGGGGCCAGGTCATCCACCACAGGTCAGGTGACTTGATTACAGGAAGGGGATCTCGGTCTCTGGCTCAGTGCTGCCAGGGCTAAAGGTGGCTTCAGGCTCCATCTCAACACCTCGCAATCACCAGAGGTTGGTAACTTAAATGGACAAAGGTGGGATATGGTTAGGTTAGGTGGGGTTCTGGGTTACTTTGGCATATTATGGTCACGAGGTGTCCCAACATATGGAATTGGTGAACTTTTGAATTCACTGAAAATTTTTGCGTTTCATACTAATAGACCTGGTATGTTTCGAATATTCATTTCAAAAGATTTTTCCAAAATGCCATCTTTTTTATCATAATGAACTTAAGAATTTCGGAAAGGTACTATTATATATGTGTATGGAGAAAATATAGATTTTAAAAATGGGAATTTAAATTAAGTCTAATTTTAAATTAATTTCACGTTAATCAAAAGATTACGCTATAATACACAAAATCTTATTATAAGTTGTATTATATATAAATTTCAAATTTTCTCAATTTCATAAAACTTAAAATAATTAACCTTTGTGTTGTGAGCGTTAAACTTGGACGATAATACAAACTCTACCATGCGATTTTATTTTTTCCATTGTCTTATAAATATACCGCAATGGTTATATGCTAAAATTCATGTTGGAATAATTTAAAGTATGTAAATTTTCTATTGAATAAAAGTAAAAGTATGTTGATTTCTACATTTTCTCCAAAAAATCATAAAAATAAAGATTCGATAATAAAAATGCGGCCATCCTTTTTAAAACTAATTTTTAAAGGTAAAAAAGTCATTTTTTGTGTATATTTAATTTCAAGAGATGTTTATAGTAATATAGCATAATATATTTTAGATACATTTTTTTTTATATTCTTAATTATAAAATATATTGATGTGTATCTTATCAGAAAAAAAAAAGTGTCTAACAAAAAATATATATAAAATATGAGTCATTCAAAGCAAGCAGCTGATTAAAATTTTTAAATGATTAATTTCTGAAATTTAATTTCTTAAACGTATTTGAGGTGTAAATGTATTTTATTTAAATGAAATGTGCGACTTTAATAGAATTGTACAACAAATATATGTGTAATTTAAAAAAAAAAGAATACATACGTTATCTTGTCAGCTTTTGCTTAAATTTGTAAATATTTCGAAGCCCCAAACAAATCTTCTGCTATCGCAATAAATAAATAAAAACATTTTGATATCATGGCAACAACAATAAATATGCAAAAATTATATTAAATATATTTATACCTGTGAAATGAAAGAAAACTTTAATTTTAAAAATATTTTATTTCGTTATATATAATTTTTTTACAATAGGGAATTAATACAATAAGAAAAAAGCAAACAAGATATGTGGAAAACGCGTTTTTAATGAATTTGAAAACAAATTCTAATAATCACATATGTTTATTTATCACCTTTTGAAATAAAATTTTAATTTGAAAATACGTAATCTTAATTTACATCATATTTACAGAGAAAAATGTTATAAGTTCGTATGATAGTGTAAAATTTGATATCGTAGGGCCGTTTTTCACCAAACGAGCCCAACAATGATGTAAACATCTTATATCCCAAATTTGCAAAGTCTTGCCGAAGTCTTTGTTGTCCAGAGGGAGGACCTGGACGAGCTTTGAGCTTTCTGTACTCCGAAGCCCGCAGCAGTAATGATGTACATAGTGTAAATATGTACCATAAATAAATTTTATATGTACCATACTTCATTTCTTTTTCCATATATATCACGGAAATTTAAAAGCAATAGAATTTCTTAAATTACCAAATTGAAATTTTTCTGAATATATTTAATAAATTAGATATCTCAAGAATAGCAATAGAATTTTAAAAAATTACCACATTAAATTTTACTAAATATATTTAATAAATTAAATATATTTGATAAATTAAATATCCCAAGGATAGCAATAGAATTTTAAAAAATTACCACATCAAATTTCTCAAGGATCATTTCTACTTTTATTTTATTAATTATTAAATTAAATTCCTTTTATTTTCCAAAGGATAAATATTATTATTTTTTCGAGAATTATTCTGCGAAAGAATATATTTACTCACTCTGTAAAAAGAGATTAAAAAAAAATTTTGGGTCACGCTGGTCTTTTTGAAAAAAAAATAGGTGTGTGGAATGGTGGAGATCCATTATTCCTGACGCGGTCCAGACGGCTTGGGTGACTGTAAACAAACAAACCCCCGGCGGCGCCAGCCGCCAACAAAGGATCAGAACACGGCTTGGTCTGCTACCGACCAGTTGGGTGTTTTCCTCTGTCCTCTTAAGTTGTATTAAATAAAGTTATTTAGAAGGAGACTTTTACCCTCTCCTTTCTGCTATTTAGTGATCTTATTTAAATCCTTGCAACAGCCCACAAAGAATCATCACAGCGAATTCTTCTACCGAACTCGCTTCAGTGTTTTGAGAAACTATTAACTGACATTTCTTCACAAAGTGGCGTCCCCGCGGGTGGGCTTCTGACAAGCCAAGATCAAGTGGATTAACGGCGGAGAACAAGTCAAGACTCAAGCTAAGTACCTTTTGTTTTACCTTCTGTTTATAGTGTTTTTTTTTTTGAAAAAAGGAAATTTTAAAAAGACATAGAAATTTACTTAGAAAGCGACTAACTCGCATCTTGAAGACGACAGAAGAGTTTCTGTCAGGTACTCCACCGATACCTGTAGAGAACATTGAATATAATAGAGAGATCATTGAAGAAACTCACAGTGAGCTTCTTGTGATCCAAAGCAAGATAAGAGACTTCATGCTAACTTCAAACGTTAGCGAGGAACTAGAGCAAGACGATGAGGAAGCCTTGCAATATACCCAGAGATATAAGAGGATATATAAAAAATGTCTCGCTTTTGTTGAACCCAGGATCACTGCATCCAGTCCCACGCCCAGTGAAGTGAGTTTCCCTTCTAGCTCACACCATAGAACTGTAAAACTAACCAAGATAGAATTTAAGAAGTTTACAGGAGAAATAAAAGATTGGTTGGGATGGTGGGCACAGTTCAACAAGATACATGTCGATCCTACTTTAGAAGACAGCGACAAGTTTCAGTATCTTGTGCAATCTATGTCGCCGGGAACCAGAGCTAGTAAACTGGTTGATAGTTACCCCCTGACTGCCGAGAATTACCCCAAAGTTATAGAAACTTTGACAGAAAGATTTGGAAGGCCTGAACTGTTGCAACAGGTCTATGTCAGGGACCTTATCCGCCTTATGATCGACTGCTCCTCCAAACAACAGTTGAAGGTGACTTCATTTTATGATGAGTTGGTGACTCATTTGAGAGCATTGGAATCCTTAAAGATTGAGGCCAGACAGATGTCTGTATTTATATTTCCAATGATTGAGGCATGTCTCTCAGAGGAACTCATGAAGGTGTTGCGTTCCCGGTTTGGATAGTTGAAAAGGGGGGATACACGATGTGACTTATTAAAGTTTCCTTACTTAAGTATATATATATATAGCAATTTAGGCCAACAACCCCATGTATATAACCCGCAGCAAGACCTTAATGTTGTATAATAGCAGCACAGCTGTCAGTGATGCACTATCGGCATATGTCTTTACATCATCACATGTAATGTAATTTGTGCAAACAGGATAAATAAAACAAATAAAAAAGAAAAGGGGGGGAAAAAACTCTGTAATTGATTAAGAGTTGAGCTAAAGCAAGGATCGAGCATATAATATTGTCAGAACAATGGTCTAAAGATGGAAACAGCCGCGACACTATTATACAATTTCATCAGACAACCCATGAAATCGTTATTAAATTGGGCAATCTATAAAACACTGAAACACAGACACTCGCGGCAATGTATGTGGCCGGTAATTTATGGGAGACTTGATTATTAGTAACATTCCCTTCAAATAGGTAAGAAACATACAACATTTCATTTAAACAGAGGGAATAGCACCATAAGGCAAATTATGTATGAAATAGGTAACAGAGGAAACAAGAAAATTTCTCTAGATATTTATTTAAATATCTTAAAATTTGGGAACATGTCTATACTGACGAGATATGCTATTTACATAGTAAAATTTAGATAGAGGTGACCTGAAGTTACTTTATAGCCCTTTAGGGCCCATGCGAAATCTAGGTTGGCTACTACACAAAAGGGGGGGGGGGGGGGGGAAGGCGCTAAGTCATAATGACAAATGGCTTACCTTTTCTCGAAAGTGCCGGCAAAGGTTTGGTCTCCTGTCTGCAGACTGTCCTTTCACTGAGCGACTCCGATCGAATCTCCTGCCTTTTGGCAAAGAACCTTCTTTTATTCATCTCTCTCTCCATTTTCATTCGCCGAAAGAAACACCAATCAAAATGGTCAACGGCTCCAGTATCAATTTCATAGACGCCCCAGGCCTAATCAAAATAGAACATATAGTATTACCAAAACAAAAAATCTAAAGAGAGAAACAGCCACGGCACTAGTGTAAGATTTCAGACTCCAGGCCTCTTCCATCAAATTAGAACATATAGTATTACCAAAACAAAAAAATCTAAAGAGAGCAACAGCTACGGCGATAGTGTAAAATTTCAGACGCTAGCCCCCCCCCCTTCCACATGGATTGAAAAACCATCCTCCCTTTTTCTCGGGACGATATATACAGGGTGTACCAGGTAAATTGGGACTAACTTTGACAGTCCATAAAACAAAAACTACTTGAGATTAAAAACTTGTTTTTTTTTTCATTACGTAGCCATATTCATGTAAAATGCAACAGTACATGTGTGCGCAGTGTAGTGATGAAGAGTAACCGAGAATTTGAAAATCGAGCTGCCATCATCGTTGCTCTGCGCGCCGGAAGGAGCCCCAAAGAGATAGTGGATTTTCTTAAGTTGCCCAAAACCACTATTTATCGTGTCAAGAATCAGTTTGATGAGGCCGACAGTAACAAAGAGGGGATAGCTACAAGGAAAAAGCACTCGCGTCGATCGGACAGGGTAAGAGGCGAAGAATTTGTCAAAAATGTCAAGGAGAAGATTGATGGAAACCCTGGGAAGAGCATGAGGGCCATAGCCAAGGAAATGGACGTTGGCTCTATGACAATTGTCAGAACTATCCATGAGGACCTTGGTCTCAAGTCTTATGCCCTTCGGAAAGGTCAGTTGCTGACTGAGAATATGAAGAATAACAGAAAAGGAAAGGCTGCTGCCCTCCTCAACAACCTGAAACACGACTCTTTTGGCATGCTAAGGTTCTTCTCTGACGAAAAGAACTTTGACGTGGACCAAAAGGTAAATCCCAGGAATGATCGCTGGATCTGTAAAGACCCCTCAGAGATACCTGTCGTGATGCACACGAAATTTCCTGCCTCCGTAATGGTCCTTGGCGTTATCAGCAGTAAAGGTGGTCATGCCTCCCCATTTCTTTTAGAAGGGCCTTAGGATGAACGCTGACACCTACATCAATGTTCTGGAGACCGTTGTGAAGCCTTGGATGGACATGGTGGCCGCAGGAAGGAAGTATGTCTTCCAACAGGACTCAGCTCCAGCCCATAAGGCAAAAAAGACACAATCGTGGCTGACACTTAACGTCCCTAGTCACTGGGGTCCTGATATTTGGCCCCCTAATTCTCCAGATTGCAATCCCCTCGACTACTATGTATGGGGCGTTGTTGAGAGAGATGTCAACAAAGCTCCTCATACCACCATCCAGTCTGTCAAGAAAGCAGTTCACACGGTGATGACCCAAATGGACAAGGTCATCGTCGCCAAGGCCTGTGCTTCATTCCGCACTCGCCTCGAGACTGTTGTAGCTAATAATGGAAACTACATTGAATAAATAAAAACTATATCCTTTTATCTACTACTGTGTCAAATTTCATTCGGATATTTTAATTTTTACTTGCAAAAAATTTCAGTTAAAATACCATTGTTGAAATTCCCAATTTACCTGGTACACCCTGTATATATATATCGCCCCCCTCCGTCTTAGCTATAAATCGACACAGGCTCCTTTTCACTTGAACTGTAATATAACGCTTTCCTTTCTCGGGAAGGATATTTTATAAGGTTCAGTCCTTTAGAGATCTTCCTTCTCCATTTTTTTTTTTTCTGGTCACCTTTACCTAAATTTTTGGTGAGGGGAATATATGTACATATGAAACAACAGTTTCCAGCTCGGATGTCTCTGGATGTCTTCTTCTTTACCAGGCATCAGCTTTCGGCATGGAAGTCTGGTGTCACCAAGTGTCTAAGTTTCTGGGCAAAAAAATGGTCTGTAAGTCTATGTGGGAGGGAAGCCATGTATCCATTTGATTTGATTATACATACGCCTTCTGTTGGGGTATGGTTACAAAAACGTGCCCCAACAATCCTCCCCCTGCCAAGTAATGGACAAATGCGTTTGTGCTATTCATTATTCATCTGCCTTTCATCAGTTACTATGAAAGCAGGCCCATTTCTAGCAAAATGCATTTTCCATTACTAGGTGAAGCCAGGTGTACCGAAACCTATAGGGAAGATAAGGCTAATCAAAATGATGGTATGCTATTCTAGATGTTTATTATTCCGAACATTAGTGGGCATTGTGCATCCTGGCAAAGGGGTTTTTATGTGTTATTATTCTGTCAGCACACTGTTGTCAACATAGGTCATGGGGGACAGTCATATCATATGTATGGAAGTAAGCAAGGTCATCTGTCTTACCATTCATGGGTATATATACCACCCTTCCACTTTCTTCTTTGGCCTTGAGGAGTAGGCCCTCCTTGTGGTAAGTCCTCTCAACCCCATCCTTGCCTCTTGTGGTGCTGGATTCATTGCTACCTTCTTTCTGCTAACAATACAGTTAGAACATTTCCCTATTACATATTATATATAAAAAATTTGGGCGCCAAGAAGTCGTTTAGAAATAACTGACTAGTCCAACTCCTAAAACATGCCAGCATCTTTATTTAAGTACCAATCAAGACATTCGTGTGGTATAGTTATACATATACAATCAAAGGAAAGGATAATTACAGTTAGCTGAAAGAAATATCTTGATACATAATGATTAGCCTATGACATGATGACTTTTGCTAAATAAAAAAAAAAAGGTTACAGAAAACAAATTGTGAAAGTAATTATTAAATAAGGCACGAAATATGTAATGATAAAATGAATCCTTACATGTTATATGATGGGTATAATATATATATTGAAGAAAACACGTATCATGCAGATAGTGATTAAATATGATAAAAATCATCCCATGATAGATGATAAAGAAAACTACTACAAAATTATATATGATGACAAAATATATATACTTATACAAGTAAGGCGGATAAAAGACAATAAGGATAAAATAGATCATGCCTTGAGGGAAGAATAAGCCATGACAACATGTTAAAAAAAAATCGCAACATGGCCGGTAAATATTACTAATATCATGAATATCAAAGGAAATAAAATTGTTGAAATGAATAGCATATGATTATAATATAATATATATGTGATATATGGGAAAAGGATCCTGAGAATCTTGTCGACTCTCTATATTAAAGTGCTTTGTCCTGAGAATCCTCGGGAGTGGATGGGGTTTTGTATGTTTGGGCAGTCGTTATCAATGGCGGTGGATGAAAAAATCGGCACACTATATCGATTAATGAATCACAAAACACCTCGGAATATTAATCATTGGCGGCTCGGGAGAGGAGATGGAAGGATTTTCGCGATTAAATTGGATTGAGATGACTCACATCTTGGACCTCGAGGCACTACTTTTAGAAGATGCACACACACGTCTTGACACACACGTTACCGACCGAACTCTGGTTGCCCCGCCCCCTGGCTTGGGTCATGTGGGACCCTGCTTGACCTTTGATTGGTCCCTGTCTCTGTCGGCCATGATGGTAAATTTGGTCGGGAAGAAGCTTTGCCTAACATCCCAATCTCTCAGGACATTCAACTCTGGAATATGAGGGCCTCTTTGTTCTAAGTGACCTAGATACACGACTTGGATCTGTCGTTCTTTTCTCTTCTACTTCTTCCATCTCCTCTTCCTTTGACTGCCATCTTTATTTGAATCCATACAGAATACATTATATCCAACATGGTACATAATTATTTATTAGACAATATTTTTTATAATATTACAGATGCGCCCCCTATGAATAAGAATTTTAAAAGGGATCTGTATTAAATTCTGAAAAAAGAAAAATAATTTTTTTGGGAAAGAAAAAAAAATAATTTTTTTTTTAAAATAGTGAGTGGTTAGATACAATTGGGGAGAAAGTAAATGATGGAAATAAGTAATAAAAAGAAATTTGAGTAGATAGGGGTGCTTGCTAAACTAGGAAAAAATATGATAATTTTTTGGAGGAAAAAAAAAAAAAATCTTGCCTGCATAGGTGTTCAATCTTGCTGTGTGGAAACCCACAGCAAGGGAAACTCTATGAGGTGCAATCCAACCAAAACATATAAGACATTAACAGAAATAAAAGAAAACTATAGACAATAAAATTTGGTGATGGAGGGAGAAAAAAAAAAGAAAAAAGAAATCTGATTAGCCTTTGGGGCGGTGAAAAAAAATATAAACAAAACATAAAAAAAAAGAAATCAAAGCTCCTGTATGATAAACTGAAGGCTGATACATGAGAAGTATTGCGTCAGGTCAGTTGTTCATTCAGTTAGGACAAAACAAGGTTTAAACAATAAAAGGAAAAAATAAACTTGAGGTGATTAAGAAACTGAAAGGGTGATAGACATGGATGGTGGGAATAAAAAAAATAAAAATAAAAAAAAATAAAAGTGCTGGTTGTGTACAAGTCCTTTAAAATTGGTTAACAAAAATATACACAAAAGAAGAATATTTTTTTACATAACAATGTCCAATCTTTGTTTATTATAGGGTCGTAGGTCATAAGGTTGCCAAAACTATATAGGTGCGTGAATGTATGCGAGTGTGCGTGAGTGTATGTTCCAGAAAGTAACTTTAAGTGTGGTGACACGCGAAAAGTGACGGCGGGTTTGTTTACATTCCGCAGGGAGGATGTGACGTCGGTCACGTGATCGGAAAGGACGTGACGTCGGCGCGGCGGAAGGTTTCTGTAAAGTGGACGCCAGCTGACAGCGGGGTGATCGACGAGTGTTTGTAAAGGTGGGGAGATTGCTATTCGACTTGGCGCGCTCTAAAGAGGGTTTGGAAAATCTCTCCTATGATTTCACCTATTAGAGCGACCAAGGCATGACTGTGGACAAGGATGGTCCATAACTCCGGGAGAATTATTCCTATGGTTCGATGGATTAGTTCCACTACGGCGATGGTTATTTCGAATAGGGCTTCCTGTAGTTGGAAGAGACGGTTGGGCTGCAGTGTATAGACACTGACATACAGTAGGGTGGCCATGGGTAATAGTACAGTGGGTAGGATGAAAAGGTTGATGAGGTATAGGAGGTGGAACAAGGGGAAGGTTTTCACGTTACGAAAAAACCTTGCCTGTAAGGGAATTGGTTTGGGATCAGCCCTAACTGTAGGGATTGGGGTTTTAACTTTGGTTATATGGGTTGGACGGGATATTGCAGGTTGGGGAATATCGCGTTGGGCGATAATGTTACATTGTGGGTCAACAGGGGTGGTAGTGGTACAATTGCCTATTGTAGGAGCAAAGCGCTCAACTGTAAAGAGGTCTGGGGTGAGGTGCTCGAACAGTGGTGGTAGCGTCCTAGATTGGGGTTTAGCAGGGTGTGGTATCAGAGTGGGAGGTGCGATATAACGAATATTTTCGTTATAGTACTGTAATTTATTTACATGGACTGTGTCGGTATTCCGATTTAGAGGTTGGTTGGGTCGGTTTATTCTCACCACGTTGGGAGAGATGATCTCTAAGATCTCGTAGGGACCCGTGAAATACGGAGCCAGTTTGCCTGTATTGGGGTGATGGTAAACTTTTACCAACACGAGATCTCCGGGTTCAAAATGGGGTGTCTTATGTTGTTGGTCGTAGGCATGTTTGTCTTTGAGGTGCTTGGCCTGGGTACGTTCATGGGCTATCCGTCGGGCTGTGGTTAAAACGGGGTAGGGGTTTACATGCTCAGTGAGCTCGGGAGGTAGAACGCCGAACATCAGGTAGCCAGGTGGGAACCCGGTAACTGAGTGGGGCGTGTTGTTATACACCACAGTAACGCGCTTCGCCAGCTTAGTCCATGCGGCTTTGGGGTTTTCCAAATGGAGTAACCTTAGTTTGCCTGTTAAGGTAGCGTTCAGGCGCTCGCATAGACCATTAGCTTGGGGGTTGTTACTGGTGGTGAGCAGGGGATGGATGTTCCTGTTAATCAGGAACTTCCTGAACTTTGGTGAGGTGAACGCAGGCGCTCTATCCGTGAGTAGGCGTTTCGGAGAGCCGTCCTGCAACACTCGCTTTATCACCTGTTGATAGGTGGTGAGGCTGGTAGATTTTGAGGGGAAGGTCCACGTGTAGCGCGAAAAGTGATCCACCACAACGTGGAGGTAAGTTTTGGCGTTACCATATTTGGCAAGTCCAGCTATGGTGTCGAGGGCGACCAGATCAAAAGGCTGAGTGGCCACAGGAAGTTGTCCTAGTTCCCCAAACGTGGGACCTCGAGGGTGTTTTGTTGACTGACAGATGGCGCAGGCTTTGGTGGTTTTGGAGATGTCTTCTGACATCCCCTTCCAGTAGTACTGGGGAGAGATGAGCCTGGTCATCTGGGATATGCCCGGGTGGTTGTACCGACTGTGCACCTTTGTTAGTAGGTCGGGAACGAGGGCGTCAGGGACGACAATTTTGGTTACACCTCTACGCTTTAGGGTTTGCAGTCCGTTTCGATCAATGGTCAGTTTAGATTCTCCCGAAGGAGTGAGTTGGTGGTTCTTAATGAGGGTGGTGTCTAAGAATCCACAAAACGGGTTACGGGATAGGAGGTCCGCTTCATGTTGTAGTGATCCTTTTATGTAGCGGACTTCGTATTCGTAACACGATAACCTCAAACTCCATCGGAATAATCTGCCTGACGGGTTTTTGATCGTCTTCAGCCACTGCAGTGCGTGATGGTCAGAAAATATGGTGAATTTTCTGCCCATTAGATACACACGGAACTTCTCCACGCTCTCGACAATGGCGAGGCATTCTAGTTCGGAGATGGTGTAGTTCCGCTCGTGTACACGCAGAGCGCGGCTGAAATATTGGACTGGGTAGGCCTTCCCAGCGGAGTGGACTTGTTTGAGGACGCCTGCAATGCCAAGTGTTGATGCATCGCAATATACCTGGCATGGTAGTTCATCCTTGTAGAGGTGCAATACGGGGTGTTGTGTGAGGCTTTCCTTCAGGCTGGTGAACGCCTTTTGGCATTTGTCATCCCAGTCCCACGTCACATCCTTCTTGAGAAGGTTGTTGAGTGGGGTCCGCAAACGGGCATAGTCCGGGATGAACTTATTATAGACGTTCACGGCGCCTAAGAAGGATTGCAGCGTTTTGCGATTGTTCGGGGGTGGGATAGCGTGTATTACGTCGGTATTGCGGATAAGTGGGGTGGTGGTACCAGCGGTGATTGTGTACCCCAGAAATTCGATGGTCTGCCTAAAAAACTCGCATTTGGTGAGGTTGAGTTGCAAGTTCTCCGCGTCGCAGAACGCGAAAAACCTGCGCAGGTGTTCTTGGTGTTCCTCCAGTGTCTCCGAATATATGACAAAGTCGTCAAAATAGTGCGCCACACAATCAAGTCCGTGCCCCTGCAGGACCTGATTGATTGCCCTTTCATAGATCTGTGGACTGGTCTTAAGTCCGAAAGGCAATCGGGTGGGCTGATACAACCCGTCTATCGTGGCGAAGGCCAACAGTGGTCGAGAATCAGGGTGTATCGGCACTTGCCAATATGCGGAGGAGACGTCGGCAGTCGAGAAATACTTGGCCCGCGCGAGACGGTCCAGTATATCTTCGATCCTCGGGAGTGGATGGACATCGGAGCTTATGACCTCGTTCACCTTCCTATAGTCGATACAAAACCTTTTGGTCTTGTCTCGCTTGGTCACTAGGGTGACCGGGCTAGAGAAAGGGGAGTAGGACGGCTCAATGATGTCATTATCCAACATCTGTCGGATCTGACTGCGTATTTCCCGTTGGTCGCATATCGGTACCCTATATGGGCGGATGGTGACGACTTTGTCGGAGTTGGTGGCGATTCTTACTGGGGGAACCTTTAGGCATGGGACCGCGAATTTGTTCCGGGAGAACACGTGTTGGTATTGGCGCAATAGCGCCGGGAATTGAGGTGGATACGGTGGCTGCGGTTGATTGTCTATGGGGATCCCTGGGAGGTGTTCTGGTGATGTTGGGTGGTGTGTGTGGTACATGGAATGGTGTGTGGAATGGGGATGTTTGGGTGTATGGTGAAGGTGGTCCGTTTGGACCTTGGTGGGGTGTGAGAGGTTGGCATTGGGTGGTTGTTCTGGTACCTTGACCCTATAATAAGAGCAGTTGGCTCTAAAAAAGTTCTTTGATTGGACATGGTGCGGTGGTTGGGTGAGTCCCTGGGTTGTGGACGTGTTGTCCGAAAAATGCGCATATTGGGTATTGTTGGCGGAAGGCGGAAAAATAGTGTGGGCCTTGCATAGGTCCGCCTGGCATTCCCAATATGTGCACCTTTCGGGCAACACAGCAAAGTGGTAGGTCAGGGGCGACAAAGGTGCATCGAGTTGGTACATAGTGCCATGTGCAAAATCGATTTTTAATTTGAATTTACGGAGGGTATTAATACCAAGTATTCCAAATGGTAGAGGGGCGTCCACCACGTGGAATACTTCGTTTTGGGTTATGGCATGAATGGATAGGGGGAAGGTAATCTGGCCTATTGTTGGCACGTGGCCATCTATTGTCTGTAAATTTATTATTTTTTTAGTTATTAAATTTAGGTCAGGGAAATTATTCTTTAAATTTTTATATATGACACATGACACTAGGTTAACGGACGCACCCGTGTCTATCAGGAATGGTAGGGACAGTCCATGGGAGATTGGCAATCTAATTGTCAGGTTGACGAAAGGCCTGGTCAGTAGGCCTACCTGCTGGCTGCTGGTCTGGGGCTCCCTTGGTTATCCCAGTGGCTTGTGCGCGTGACGCTTGGTGATGGGGCTGGGCTCGCGGCCGTTGTTCCGCTAGTTGCGCGGAGCGCGCTGCTCGTGCGTCTCCGGAGGCACGGGGCAACTGCGGGGCTTGTCTGAGACGACACTCAGAGTGCCAGTGTAGTCCACCAAAAAACGGCAGTCTGTTGGCGGGGTCGACCTGGTTGGCCCTGTTCTTGGACTAGGTCGCACCGGTGCGTAGGGGCCCAGTAGGGGTGGTGCGTGCTCGTCTGGGTGCCTGGGAGATGGTGCGCCGCTGCCGCGGATCCGCTGCACCAGCCGGAACCATGCACCTAGGTTCTCTGGCGGCACAATGCGGACGAGGCGCTGGTCGGAGGGTGGCAGCCCCTCGGTGAGCGTCTCCAAGATGACCTCTTGTGGGAGGCCCAGTTGTAGACCCAGCGCGGTCTTATTCCGATAGTATTCTTCCAGGTTGGGCTGTCCGGCCAGCTTCATGGAGAAGTATTGGGCATACGTGGCCTCATTGGTCTCCGGATAGAGATCCAGGAAGGTCTGTCTCACCTGGATGTAATGTTGGGTCTCCATCCGAAGCCTCCTGAAGTGTTCTAGCGGTTTGTTGTTCAGGTAACGGGGTAGGCGGAGCACTTTTTCCGTGTTGGTGAGACCATCCCAGTCTGTTTTCTGGTCATATGTCCGAAAGAACTGGGCGGCTGGGTAGGTCCCGTCGAAGCTCTGGACTTCTATCTCCGTCCGATGGGTCACGCGGTCGCTGGTGGTCTGAAGGGCAGATAAACACGCCGCGAGGCGTGCCAAGACGGCCGGCAACTCTGCCGACGGAGGGGGGGGTTCTATTTTGGGAGAACTTACGGCGGGGTTGTTTTCCTCCCTCTGCGGTGTATTCCTCCGCGTCTTGCGTTTCGTTTTTCTCGTCCATCCTGTCGACTCTCTGTGATATATGGGAAAAGGATCCTGAGAATCTTGTCGACTCTCTATATTAAAGTGCTTTGTCCTGAGAATCCTCGGGAGTGGATGGGGTTTTGTATGTTTGGGCAGTCGTTATCAATGGCGGTGGATGAAAAAATCGGCACACTATATCGATTAATGAATCACAAAACACCTCGGAATATTAATCATTGGCGGCTCGGGAGAGGAGATGGAAGGATTTTCGCGATTAAATTGGATTGAGATGACTCACATCTTGGACCTCGAGGCACTACTTTTAGAAGATGCACACACACGTCTTGACACACACGTTACCGACCGAACTCTGGTTGCCCCGCCCCCTGGCTTGGGTCATGTGGGACCCTGCTTGACCTTTGATTGGTCCCTGTCTCTGTCGGCCATGATGGTAAATTTGGTCGGGAAGAAGCTTTGCCTAACATCCCAATCTCTCAGGACATTCAACTCTGAATATGAGGGCCTCTTTGTTCTAAGTGACCTAGATACACGACTTGGATCTGTCGTTCTTTTCTCTTCTACTTCTTCCATCTCCTCTTCCTTTGACTGCCATCTTTATTTGAATCCATACAGAATACATTATATCCAACATGGTACATAATTATTTATTAGACAATATTCTTTATAATATTACATATATGATATAAAATAATAACATATTCAATAAGAAAATGAAAAAACATTATATATATTTGTGCGCTGAAGGTTCAAGGTTTAGTATCTCAGTTAAGTTTTTCAATCTTATTCAGTCTGGAATCACGAGTTGGTCACTGGGTAATATTCGTCTATCCCGATCCTACTGGAGGGTGTGTTTTCTCTTATGTGTTAGATTCCTCTGTTACAATACTCTCAACTCAGATGGGTACGTCATTTAGAATCTTGGTCAAATGGAACATAGCCCAGACCTCTATTAAACTACACAGTCCATTTAAATCTAGGGTGACAACCGTATGAAGAAAGCTCTCTGTTTTACAGAGAAACTAATCAACTTCTCCCATTTTGTTTGTGACTCCGTTTACCTTGTCTCTGGGGTGTGTACAGTTCAGCTACCTCCCCCTTCCAAGAAATTCATATTACTTTCATCTACCAATATACTCCCTATTCATTGACCTGAACCCTATAAATCTACATCTTATAAATTTGAATTTTATCAATCTGAAATTTTGGTTCTTTTACAAATTCCTTCAGAATTCTACTCCCTGTATAACTACTCTTAATTCTACTGTCCTCAATACAACACTTCTAAAACTTTGACTCATTGGCTCGTTCTGGCGTCTCGTTCGCGGTCCTTATAGTTAACTAATACTTTAAAATCTTATCCTATCATGAAACGAGTTTAAACTCGTTGAAGGTCCTAATAATTACTTATTCTGCCTCTCGAATCGGTCTTATACTCGAATTCATTCCAACAAAACGTATGGCAGGGCGAATCCTTTATTAGAAGAAACTTCCGCTAGCTATGAGAGATCAAACTGGTACCAAAAAAAATTCAATAGACGGAAACACTTCGTCTAGAATAACTGGGCAATCTCTGCCTACTTGCCAATCTTACAGGACCTCCCGTCTGGAATACCCTCGCTCCAGCCACGCTAAAAGCGTCGAAACTACGGTGTCAGATCGGTTACCCAAGGTCGCGCCGTTATACCCCAGGTTATACGGCATGGCTAAAACAAATCCCCCATCCTGCATAAAATTCAATCTATACCTCTTCGTTTCCTCTAATGAGGAGAAGTTTTGTGGGTTTTCTGGTCTGATCATAACCTCCCACAACCTTCCAGTCTGATAATCGAGATATGATCATTATCTACGACTCTTAAAATTCAAGTTGATATAAATAACAAAGAGTACTTTATTACCCTAGTAATAGAAATTAAAAAAAATTATACTCCTCCAAAAGGAGACCTAACAAAAATGGAGCGAATATTTTCCTAACAATAGAGTTTTTACAGTCCTGTGAGGCTATCGTTCCTAACAAATAAAGAAATCAAAATTGAAAATCGAACCTATTAATTCCCTACACTATTCTAATATGCCTTTGGTCTAACAGTATAATTGTTTCTATCCTTGGACACATTCACTAAGATTTCCCATTCATTCAATTTCATTCGCATCTTGCACATAAACTAAAGCTAGAAACTACTATAAAAGCCAAGGCACTTCTATCGTCAATGTTAACATTTACTCTAACTATTACTAATCTCCAGGACTAAATGTGAAATCAAATAAAATAATAAAATTAAAACAAATTGGGAACTAAAGCCCTAGGTTACTCAAAAGAAAATGCCTCTGTACAAGCTCTATATATACTAATACTTTATACTCGATAAATGATTGTTAATAAAATGGTTAACAATTCTAAATAATCTGAAAGCTAACCTACCTAAAAAAAATGTAATTTCAAAAACTGCCCTTGCTTTGACACTAAGTGACTATTCACGACAATTCTATAAAGACACACAAATTATAATGGCGAATAAAGGACCATTAAACGTGACACCTCATAAAAGCGGATTGAGTCACTCCCCTAGCCACCGTGGGTGAAGTCACTTTCTTCTTACTTCCTCGTGCGTCTGTCCCCTTTGCAGTAGTCCGACCTCAACACTCTATTGAAAGATGGATTTATAGGGTTTATGATTCACTACCCAACTCTAACATTCTCAAGTGCTTTCCAAGGATCAACTACAGTCTGGGTCTACCTAACTTCTACCCCTGGCTTAGGGTCCCTATACTTCACAACTTTACTCTGAGAGATTGACCTTTCATGTCCTCATTAGAAACCTATTTCAAAGCTACTACCTGAAGGCCAGGGATTATAGGGTTTCTGAATTACCCAACACAAGCCATAGGATGCCTATTAGGTTCGTTGTTTTAGACATAGCCCCCCTCTAAGTTGTGATTTCCTACACCTTCCTTCACCTATTACTCCTGATAATAACTAAAATTTCAGATTTACACTAAACAGTTAATTCACAATGGTATACATTATTCTCATTGGTCTTTGAAACTCGGGTTTTAACAAGAAATAGTTTGTATATAAAAAAAAATGAATCCTAATGAAGTTCTACTTAAAAAAAAAAAGGTTTTTAAATGAAAAAAAAAAAAAAGGTTGAAATCTCTAAACTTCTCATTCTATCGAGCTGATTCTCCGTACACACTCCAAAATCCTAGTTAGTGGCGACAGTCTAAGCAGAATTTACACTCATTGGGCCTTTTCACCCTTGTAGACCTGCGTAAAGTTAAACTGTTCACACTAACTCTGTCAACTTCCCCTCGTCTCATTACTTCTGAGTTCGCTCTGGTTCTATTGTTGGATAAAATTGTAACATAACAATAAAAAGAAACTAAAATTTTCCTAAATCATAACCTGACAGGTTGTACAAGCTCTTCAAAACGGTGTGTCATACTAAAACAAGGTTGTGAGACGACTCTTAATTATATACTATACTAAAAATGAGGCTGAGCCAATTCTACACTAGGAGAACACGAAAACCCAAGATGTCGTCCTTGTAGCGAGCATGGAGCCCTATCACAAACCCGAAGTGCAAGAACAGACTGCCTAAGGTCTTGTGACCGACTAGTAAGCAGCGGGATGACGTTCCTCGTGTTGAGGGAGCGATGTCAGGAGGACAGAGTTTCCTGGTATTCCCTCTTATCTGGCACGACCGGTCGGGGTGAACAGTCGCGTCACGTGAAAGGAGGAAATATCTGAGTTCCCCCCTCTTGCTCTAACTGTTGGGTCGATTTGGCTCATGTAAATAGTAACTCTTATACTATATCTAAAATCTCTCATATAACTTATTAAATAAAACGGTGTAAAAACGGTGTTCTATACAAGGATAAGGTTGTGACAATTTTCTCTAAATGACACACTAATATTAAAACAAATTGTGAAGATCTTTAAAGATGGCAACAAACACTACAGTAAGGTTGTGAGACGGTATTCTGCACAAAGACAAGGTTGAGACAAATAACACACAAACCCTGAAACATGGTGTTAAAGCTCCTTTCAACACTTAGCACTAGAACACATGAAAAAAAAAACTGCAAACTGTTTAAAGTTCACCATGACACTAATACAAAATTGTTAACAAAAAAAATAAAGTAGGAAAAACTGGAAGTTTAGAACACACGTTATAGTTTAAAATAAAAGGAAAACTGCAAGCTCTTCAAAGTTCACCATAACACTAAGACAAAATTGTTAACAAAAAAATAAAGTAGGAAAAACTGGAAGTTTAGAACACACGTTATAGTTTAAAATAAAAGAAAAACTGCAAGCTTTTCAAAGTTCACCATAACACTAAGACATATTTGCTATTTAATATATAACCTAATATTGTAATTAATAAAGACCTATCTATATTAAATAGTGTATATTGTTGCCGAAACTCATGTAAATCAGCTTACACAAACCCCCAGTGCATAATATGTCTTATTTTAAAAGAAATAGTTCTATCGAGGCGATATTGCGGTCGACAGCTACGCTTTATACATTAAATGTACTTTCTTCCATCAATCTTTATCTACTATTTACAAAACCCTTTATCCAACCTTTTTTTTTTTCAATTCTTTCTCTTTCAACATCTTTCTGCATCTTTCTATCTCTTCCTCATCAACATTCAACGCTTTCTCACTCTTTCATCATCCTTCATCATCCTCAACGCCTTTCAACTTACTTCCATCGCATCTCTCTTCAACGCCTTCAACACATTTCATCTCTTATTCATCACCTTATAACACAGTTCAACGCCTTTTTCATCATATTTCATCGCCCTTTCATCACTTTCAACACCTCTTTCATCCCTCTGAAGTCTCTTCGAAACCCGTCATCGGGATCTGGATCCCGATCTATTATCACTCTTAATTTTGAACTACTCTATTCCAACAGCCTATGACCTTTAAGCTTTATAACTCCATATACACTCGGCGGGGTAGTTACCTTGTTAAGAAAACCTATAATGTCATAGATCATTTAGAGAGAGAACATAACAAATTTGTGCGAATAGTTTGCTTCAACTATTGATTGTAAGCCTATTAAACTCGTTCTCTCTAGGTTGGCTCGCTCATTAATCTTCAATCTACGTTCAATAGTCATATTGAGTTCACATGGATGCTAGATGTAAACTGTATCAAAATAGTGTAGTTTTCTAGTTTCCGAATTATATGACAGTTAAAAAAAAAAAAAACATTCTGGAAATATCTCGCACTGGCTACTATAAAAAAATTGAATGGGGTACATCTCTGATCTTACAGGATACCTCATGGCTCATAGAATTGAATCGCTCATTTCTCACTAAAATATTCACACAGGGTATGGAGGTCTCCAGCGGTTCTATAGCTATTGGTCAACTAAATTAATTAATGGCAGGAATTGAAGCTAGTTTAAATGCTCATGTGCTGTTTTGTCATGCGTCTTTATGTCATCTGCAAAGGAAAGTGTCGCCTCAAAGGACCTAATTCTGGGACTAACATCCGCTGCACATTTCAGGAAGGAGTGGTCGTCCATACAATAGCAAGATATCATTTTGCTGCCAATGTACAATGTTGAGCATTTTCCATGTCGTCATTTTGTCGATCCCCAATCTTCTAGGGTGTTTCTTTAAGCATTTCTCGATGTCATTTAATGCTTCATGCGATCCCGCCCGGCATTCAATAAGTAAGTATTTGATCGTACCACCTCCAGGAGACCATCCCATTGCGGCCGAATCATTTCCACCTAACTTATAACGCCGTCCATATCGCGTAATTGAAATTAGTGTAAAACTCAAAGAATAAGACCTTAATCTCTTAATTCTTTACTAATTTCAGTTGGCTCAACATAAATCTTCTCAATTATTAATTTAGTACAGTGGCGTGACATGTCACACTTCTTCTAGTTCTTTCGCAAGCTCGATTAATCCCAGTGAAAGCCAGTTCAGGCGTCAATCCCGTGCTAACCCGTCATGCATGACTTCAAATTTGGAAATTATTAGACCTGAATATTTGCAGTGGCATCTGCTTCCACTGAAAGTATTTAAGACACAAGGCTGCCTCTTTAAATCACTGTCTTTACTCCCACATGCCTGTGTAAACTTTAACCATGACCTTATCAATTCTCAAAATTCTGCCTATCGAGTATCCTGAGAATCAATGTTCTTCTTGTCTACGGCGGATTAACACAATAATTGTTCCCTAGAGTTATCTGCATCGAGTGGTCAGTCTGTACTACTAATTCTCCACTCTAACTCCAGGATTCCTTTATCTACTCAGGCTGTTCAAAAATTTTCAAGACAGTTGTTCAAATCCCCAATGATAATCTGTTTAATTTCGATAATTATTGGAATTCTCATTAAACAGAATAACTACACCTTTCTGACACAGAAATATCCAGCATCAAGATATAGCGCACCGTCCAATTTCTTTATTTCAAGACGGTGTCAAATTACAACTGAAGGAACATACTAAACATATAACTGGTTTAAATTTCATGTAATCTCA
The DNA here is from genome assembly GCA_030710605.1 of Cordylochernes scorpioides. Taxonomy (NCBI): domain Eukaryota; kingdom Metazoa; phylum Arthropoda; class Arachnida; order Pseudoscorpiones; family Chernetidae; genus Cordylochernes; species Cordylochernes scorpioides. The sequence continues at coordinate 10,813,873 of CP092868.1, read as the reverse complement.
TCATGCCTTCTGCTGGCAAATGTATACTGCAGATTTAATACTATCAGGATGGTTTTATTTGTCCTCATCCAAAAAAAATGTTTCAGAAATAGAATCTTGGAAATCTCTACTTAAGGCAAAAAAAAAAATTGCACATTTATCAATTTAAGATAACCTTCCCTTGTCAGAGTGTATACAGCTGCCAAGCCAAAATACGCAGGGGAGACAGGAAGGAGAGTCAGCAATAGAATATATGAACATAGACACAACGTTATTAATCAAGACAATAGGTCTCTAATTTTCCAATACTGCAAAGGAACAGGTCACACTTTCGCATTAGGAGAACCTAGAATACATTACAATAACATAAACAGCAAATATCAAAGGCTTATAATTGATTCTCTATTATTCAGAAAACACAATAGCATTAATAGAAAATAGATTTGCCCGAAACATATAACACAATATATCCTAGTACCAGCTAATAATATCAACAATAATATAAGTAACTTATATGTAATAGCCAATAACTATTATAAAACTACTTAAATAATAGAATTTCTAACCTATAAGATAATTCATAGAATATAGCAAACAATAGTAGAATATGTATAAATACCTTAATCAAAAAAAAATGTCTTAAGAAAACAAATAATATGCAAAACTTCCTAATGTATATATATATATATGTAGATAGAATCATAATAGTTTTAGCATCAGGCGACGTTATATTTTCTTGATATATTGTATATGTTTCTCCTGTAGAAGGGCGGACAAGCTCGAAAGCTTGAGAAGACCAGAATAAAAGATACTCATCCCCATAAACGTTTTACTTTGATATCAGAAATCAATGATAATATTAAGGTTTTGCCACAAATGATGAGTTCGAGAGCATTTCATAATTTTTTAGTATAATGGAAGAAGAAAGTCATTGTTAAAAACAATGATGATTTTATACTTTTACTATTTCCAGATCTCTACATGTCCATATATTAGGGCGCCAGTGGCTACTGAAAAGCAGACCACAAATTTATTCATCTATGGCACATGTAGAGACCTAAAGCTGTGCCGGCTAGCAATTATGTTGATGGGGAAATTAACCAATCAATATTTTGGCCAAACATATTTTATTTATTCTAATAAAATAAATTTTCAATGTACTACACAAGCAGATATATATATATAAGATTTCATGAAAAAGGATAATAAAAAAAAAAACTATATAAGTTTAAAATTGGGAGGAGTTTAATATATATATAAAATACAATATACAAAAAAAAAACTATTATGCCATTATCCTCAGAATATCCCCACCTACCTTCAGCCACCCATGTCCACCATTCGAAAAAGGGGCAGGCAAGGCCGCAGCTAGCGGCCTTCGCCCTCCGCAACTCCAAGTCTTTTTTTTTTTTTGCTTCTCAAAAAAGATCAAATTTTTGTTTAAAAAAAAAATGTCAATATCCAAAAAAATGTCAATCTCCAAGAATGTCCATATAAAATCTCCCGCTTCCTTGTCCCAGTGTTGCTGAACTCACCCCCCCAAGCTATCATCGCCTTTCTCTCTATGAAAATAAAAAAATTAAAAAGGCATCTTAAAAAAATGATAAAAATAAATTAAATATAAAATTATTAAAGAAATATTCACAAAAAATAAAATAAAAATACGAAAATATTGAATTAAAAAAAAAAAACAATTAATATTGTAGGATCTGGGCATCTTGGGGTCAGCTTGGGAAAGGTTCAGGGCTCGTGGTGGAGTCAGGTCAAGCACCATAGGTCGGTGGCTTGACTACAGGGAAGGGGGTGCCTGGGTCCATCTTGGACTGGCTTGTGGTCAAGTCGGCCACCATCGGACATGTGGCTCGACCAACAGGAAGGGGTATCTGAGTCATTCTCAGGCTAGCTTGGTGTTGGTGGGGCCAGGTCATCCACCATAGGTCAGGTGTCTTGACCACCAGGAAGGGGTGTCTGAGTCCATCTTGGGCTATCCTGGTGTTGGTGGGGCCAGGTCATCCACCACAGGTCAGGTGACTTGATCACCAGGGAGGGGTGTCTGAGTCCATCTTGGACTATCCTGGTGTTGGTGGGGCCAGGTCATCCACCACAGGTCAGGTGACTTGACCACCAGAAAGGGGATCTCGGTCTCTGGCTCGGTGCTGCCAAGGCTAAAGGTGGCTTCAGGCTCCATCTCAACACCTCGCAATCACCAGAGGTTGGTAACTTAAATGGACAAAGGTGGGATATGGTTAGGTTAGGTGGGGTTCTGGGTTACTTTGGCATATTATGGTCACGAGGTGTCCCAACAATCCTCCCTGCCAAAAAATTAATTTTACAAAATAAAAAGGAAAATTAATTTCCAACACAGAGTGAGGAAACTTAATAAAATAAAAAAATTACATAAAAGAAAATATTTACTACAATAATAGTATATCCATACTCAAATATTAATTAATCACTCAAATCCACCCTGGGTGCTAAGGTGAAGTGATGAATGTGCATAAAAAAAAAAACTCAAAAATTCTAAAATCATAAATCTACAAATTTAAAAAATATTATGGTATACATGTATGCCAATGCAATTCATTTTCTTTTTCAAATAATAACAATTATCCAATATATGCATTTTTCATAATGTAACAGCCAAAAAAAATAAAAGTCCTAAAATACATAAAGGTATCAGGGGGAAAAGACAAATTTCAAATCTAATGCGCTTCTTTCTACTAATATTTAATAGGGTAATTCAAATCAGTAATTTAAAACACTTTGATCCCACACACAACTCATTCTGTTAAAAAACCAATTGAATCTTTGATTAAAAAATTGAACTGAAACCTTTTACATGGTTAGACTAGTTGTCTACCTAAATTATTCGGTACATTGACCTCGCATGGCCATACATAACTGAAAACATCCTTTGTTAAAAAAAAAATCCTGCTTCACAAAATATTAAACCAAACCTATAGCTTAACCTTAAGGTATATATATACCTCCTCTTTTTTTTTTTTTTTTAATGACCTTAAAACACACAAAAATTACCCTACTTTTTTATAATAAAGCTTAAAAAAAAAATTCTTTCGAACCGGTATTCAAGGTTCAAGACCAAATCTATAATCACAAACTGACACTCAGGTACTTGTTAGTTTACATGGGATTATACCATTTGTCCTCTAGCTGCCCAAAGCTAGAGCTTCTCACACCTTCGGGGCTTTCAGGCGGAGGACAAAGACCTTCACATGGTCTCAACACAACTGCTGCTCCCAGAGCAGTCAGAAGAAAAGGAATCATGGGACTCTCTCCCTTGACATCCAGTGTGTGCTCCGTTTACCTTGCCTCTGGGGTGTGTACAGTTCAGCTACCTCCCCCCCTTCCAAGAAATTCATATTACTTTCGTCTACTAATATACTCTCTATTCATTGACCTGAATCCTACAAATCTACATCTTATAAATTTGAATTTTATCAATCTGAAATTTTGGTTCTTTTACAAATTCCTTCAGAATTCTACTCCCTGTATAACTGCTCTTAATTCTACTGTCCTCAATACAACACTTCTAAAACTCTGACTCATTGGCTCGTTCTGGCGTCTCGTTCGCGGTCCTTATAGTTAACTAATACTTTAAAATCTTATCCTATCATGAAACGAGTTTAAACTCGTTGAAGGTCCTAATAATTACTTATTCTGCCTCTCGAATCGGTCTTATGCTCGAATTCATTCCAACAAAACGTATGGCAGGGCGAATCCTTTATTAGAAGAAACTTCCGCTAGCTATGGGGGATCAAACTGGTACCAAAAAAAATTCAATAGACGGGAACACTTCGTCTAGAATAACTGGGCAATCTCTGCCTACATGCCAATCTTACAGGACCTCCCGTCTGGAACACCCTCGCTCCAGCCACGCTAAAAGCGTCGAAACTACGGTGTCAGATCGGTTACCCAAGGTCGCGCCGTTATACCCCAGGCTATACGGCATGGCTAAAACAAATCCCCCATCCTGCATAAAATTCAATCTATACCTCTTCGCTTCCTCTTGCGAGGAGGAGGTGAGTGGGCTGTCGGCTTGATCCCTGCCTCCCACTATCTCCAAGTCTGAGGGTCGGGATAGGGATCATTTATCCACAATCCTTAGAATTCAAGTTGATATAAATAACAAAGAGTACTTGATTACCCTAGTAATAGAAATTAAAATTTTATACTCCCGAAAGGGGAGACCTAACAAAATGGAGCGAATACCTTTCCTAACAATAGAGTTGCACAGCCCTGTGAGGCTATCGTTCCTAACAAATAAAGAAATCAAATTAAAAAATCGAACCTATTAAAATCCTTAACCCTATTCTAATGTATTTTTGGATTAACAGTATGTTAGACTTTAACTTTGTGGTCGCATTCATTGATCATTACATTCACTCTCTCATTCACGATCGCATTCAAACTAGAGTTAGACTCTATCATAAAAACCAAAATACTATAATATCATTATTAATAGGCCTTAACAATAATGAAAATCTTCCAGGACAAAATGTGAAATCAAATAAAATAATAAAATTAAAACAAATTGGGAACTAAAGCCCTAAGTTACTCAAAAGAAAATGCCCCTGTACAAGCTCTATATATACTAATACTTTATACTCGATAAATGATTGTTAACAATAATTGTTAACAATTCTAAGTAATCTGGAAGCTAACCTACTAAAAAAAAAATCAGTGTAACTTCAAAAACTGCCCTTGCCTTGACACCAAGCGACTTTTCACGACAATTCTATATAAAGACATACACTAATTATAATGGCGAACAAAGGACCATTAAGCGTGACACCTCATAAAAGCGGAATTGAGTCATTCCCCTAGCCACCGTGGGTGAAGTCACTTTCTTCTTACTTCCTCGTGCGTCTGCCCCCTTTGCAGTAGTCCGACCTCAACACTCTATTGAAAGATGGATTTATAGGGTTTACGATTCACTACCCAACACTAACATTCTCAAGTGCTTTCCGAGGATCGACTACGGTCTGGGCCTACTTAACTTCTACCCCTGGCTTAGGGTCCCTATACTTCACAACTTTACTCTGAAAGATTGACCTTTCATGTCCTCATTAGAAACCTATTTCAAAGCTACTACCTGAAGGCCAGGGATTATAGGGTTTCTGAATTACCCAACACAAGCCATAGGATGCCTATTAGGTTTGTTGTTTTAGACATAGCCCCCCTCTAAGTTGTGATTTCCTACACCTTCCTTCACCTATTACTCCTGATAATAACTAAAATTTCAGATTTACCTTAAATAGTTAATTCACAATGGTATACATTATTCTCATTGGTCTTCGAAACTCGGGTTTTAACAAGAAATAGTTTGTAAAAAAAAAAAGGGATCCTAATGAAGTTCTACTTTAAAAAAAAAAAAAGGTTTAAAAAAAAAAAAGGTTGAAATCTCTAAACTTCTCATTCTATCGAGCTGATTCTCCGTACACACTCCAAAATCCTAGTTAGAGGCGACAGTCTAAGCAGAATTTACACTGTGTGGGCCTTTTCACCCTTGTAGACCTGCGTAAAGTTAAACTGTTCACACTAACTCTGTCAACTTCCCCTCGTCTCATTACTTCTGAGTTCGCTCTGGTTGTCACCCCTTGTGGGATAAAATTGTAACATAACAATAAAAAGAAACTAAAATTTTCCTAAATCATATCCTGACAGGTTGTACAAGCTCTTCAAAACGGTGTGTCATATTAAAACAAGGTTGTGAGACAACTCTTAATTATATACTATACTAAAAATGAGGCTGGGCCAATTCTACACTAGGAGAACACGAAAACCCAAGATGTAGTCCTTGTAGCGAGCATGGAGCCCTATCACAAAACCCGAAGTGCAAGGAGGACAGAGTTTCCTGGTATTCCCTCTTATCTGGCACGACCGGTCGGGGTGAACAGTCGCGTCACGTGAAAGGAGGAAATATCTGAGTTCCCCCCTCTTGCTCTAACTGTTGGGTCGATTTGGCTCACGTAAATAGTAACTCTTATACTATATCTAAAATCTCTCATATAACTTATTAAATAAAACGGTATAAAATGGTGTTCTATACAAGGATAAGGTTGTGACAATTTTCTCTAAATGACACACTAATATTAAAACAAATTGTGAAGATCTTTAAAGGTGGCAACAAACACTACAGTAAGGTTGTGAGACGGTATTCTGCACAAAGACAAGGTTGAGACAAATAACACACAAACCCTGAAACATGGTGTTAAAGCTCCTTTCAACACTTAGCACTAGAACACATGTTAAAAAAAAAACTGCAAACTGTTTAAAGTTCACCATAACACTAAGACCTATTTAAAACTCTTTATCCAACCCTTTCCAATTCTTTCTCTTTCAACATTTTTCTGCATCTCTCTATCTCTTTCTCATCAACATTCAACGCTTTCTCACTCTTTTTATCACTTTCAACACCTCTTTCATCACCTCTCTCTCATCTCTCTTCCATCATTTTCTACACATTTCACTGCCTTTTCATCCCTCTGGTGTTTCCTCGAAACCCGTCATCGGGATCTGGATCCCGATCTATTATCACTCTTAATTTTGAACTATTAATTATTACTAGTGTAATATTATTCCAACAGCCTATGACCTTTAAGCTTTTTAACTCCATATACACTCGGCGGGGTAGTTACCTTGTTAAGAAAACCTATAATGTCATAGATCATTTAGAGAGAGAACATAACAAATTTGTGCGAATAGTTTGCTTCAACTATTGATTGTAAGCCTATTAAACTCGTTCTCTCTAGGTTGGCTCGCTCATTAATCTTCAATCTACGTTCAATAGTCATATTGAGTTCTCATGGATGCTAGATGTAAACTGTATCAAAATAGTGTAGTTTTCTAGTTTCCGAATTATATGACAGTTAGAAAAAAAAAAAGAAACAAACATTCTGGAAATATCTCGCACTGGCTACTATAAAAAAAATTGAATGGGGTACAGCTCTGATCTTACAGGATACCTCATGGTTCATAGAATTGAATCGCTCATTTCTCACTAAAATATTCACACAGGGTATGGAGGTCTCCAGCGGTTCTATAGCTATTGGTCAACTAAATTAATTAATGGCAGGAATTGAAGTTAGTTTAAATGCTCATGTGCTGTTTTTGTCATGCGTCTTTATGTCATCTGCAAAGGAAAGTGTCGCCTCAAAGGACCTAATTCTGGGACTAACATCCGCTGCACATTTCAGGAAGGGGTGGTCGTCCATACAATAGCAAGATATCATTTTGCTGCCAATGTACAATGTTGAGCATTTTCCATGTCGTCATTTTGTCGATCCCCAATCTTCTAGGGTGTTTCTTTAAGCATTTCTTGATATCGTTTAATGCTTTATGTGATCCCGCCCGGCATTCAATAAGTATTATTTGATCGTACCATCTCCAGGAGACCATCCCATTGCGGCCGAATCATTTCCACCCAACTTATAACGCCGTCCATATCGCGTAATTGAAATTAGTGTAAAACTCAAAGAATAAGACCTTAATCTCTTAATTCTTTACTAATTTCAGTTGGCTCAACATAAATCTTCTCAATTATTAATTTAGTACAGTGGCGTGACATGTCACACTTCTTCTAGTTCTTTCGCAAGCTCGATTAATCCCAGTGGAAACCCGTCCAGGCGTCAATCCCGTGCTAACCCGTCATGCATGACTTCAAATTTGGAAATTATTAGACCTGTGAATATTTGCAGTGGCATCTGCTTCCACTGAAAGTATTTAAGACACAAGGCTGCCTCTTATCTTGTTTAAATCACTGTCTTTACTCCCATATGCCTGTGTTAACTTTAACCATGACCTTATCAATTCTCAAAATTCTGCCTATCGAATATCCTGAGGATCAATGTTCTTCTTGTCTACGGCGGATTAACACAATAATTGTTCTCTAGAGTTATCTGCGTCGAGTGGTCAGTCTGTACTACTAATTCTCCACTCTAACTCCAGGATTCCTTTATCTACTCAGGCTGTTCAAAAATTTTCAAGACAGTTGTTCAAATCCCCAATGATAATCTGCTAAATTTCGATAATTATTGGAATTCTCATTAAACAGAATAACTACACCTTTCTGACACAGAAATATCCAGCATCAAGATATAGCGCACCGTCCAATTTCTTTATTTCAAGACGGTGTCAAATTACAACTGAAGGAACATACTAAACATATAACTGGTTTAAATTTCATGTAATCTCATCATGCCTTCTGCTGGCAAATATTTACTGTAAAAATTCAATACTATCAAGATGGTTTTATTTGTCTTCATCTAAAAAAAAATGTTTCAGAAATAGTCTTGGAAATCTCTACTAAAGACAAAATTTATACATTTGTCAATTCAGGATAACCTTCCCTTGTCAGAGTGTATACAGCTGCCAAGCCAAAATACGCAGGGGAGACAGGAAGGAGAGTCAGCAATAGAATATATGAACATAGACGCAACGTTATTAATCAAGACAATAGGTCTCTAATTTTCCAATACTGCAAAGGAACAGGTCACACTTTCGCATTAGGAGAACCTAGAATACATTACAATAACATAAACAGCAAATATCAAAGGCTTATAATTGATTCTCTATTATTCAGAAAACACAATAGCATTAATAGAAATAGATTTGCCCGAAACATATAACACAATATATCCTAGTACCAGCTAATAATATCAACAATAATATAAGTAACTTATATGTAATAGCCAATAACTATTATAAAACTACTTAAATAATAGAATTTCTAACCTATAAGATAATTCATAGAATATAGCAAACAATAGTAGAATATGTGTAATACCTTAATCCAAAAAAATATGTCTTAAGAAAACAAATAATATGCAAAACTTTCTAATGTATATATATATATATATGTGCATAGAATCATAATAGTTTTAGCATCAGGCGACGTTATATTTTCTTGATATATTGTATATGTTTCTCCTGTAGAAGGGCGGACAAGCTCGAAAGCTCGAGAAGACCAGAATAAAAGATACTCATCCCCATAGACGTTTTTACTTTGATGTCAGAAATCAATGATAATATTAAGGTTTTGCCACAAACAATGTGAATCGTAAAAGACAGCGGCGAGAGATGCGGTATACACCGCCTCAACATAACTTTCATTGCCTGATAAAATGCCCGTGAAACGGAAAGCATAAATTAAAATTCACGATTTATAATAGACTGTTAATCTCAGGATGCGTGGACTACTTCACCAATACTTAAAAATAGTATGGCTTTTCATTAGGTATATATTTCTAAAGTATAGGGGATGAAACATATACTAAATTCGAGCCCCGCGGCGGGCGACATTGATGAGTTCGAGAGCATTTCATAATTTTTTAGTATAATGGAAGAAGAAAGTCATTGTTAAAAACAATGATGATTTTATACTTTTACTATTTCCAGATCTCTACATGTCCATATATTAGGGCGCCAGTGGCTACTGAAAAGCAGACCACAAATTTATTCATCTATGGCACATGTAGAGACCTAAAGCTGTGCCGGCTAGCAATTATGTTGATGGGGAAATTAACCAATCAATATTTTGGCCAAACATATTTTATTTATTCTAATAAAATAAATTTTCAATGTACTACACAAGCAGATATATATATATAAGATTTCATGAAAAAGGATAATAAAAAAAAAACTATATAAGTTTAAAATTGGGAGGAGTTTAATATATATATAAAATACAATATACAAAAAAAAACTATTATGCCATTATCCTCAGAATATCCCCACCTACCTTCAGCCACCCATGTCCACCATTCGAAAAAGGGGCAGGCAAGGCCGCAGCTAGCGGCCTTCGCCCTCCGCAACTCCAAGTCTTTTTTTTTTTTTTGCTTCTCAAAAAAGATCAAATTTTTGTTTAAAAAAAAATGTCAATATCCAAAAAAATGTCAATCTCCAAGAATGTCCATATAAAATCTCCCGCTTCCTTGTCCCAGTGTTGCTGAACTCACCCCCCCAAGCTATCATCGCCTTTCTCTCTATGAAAATAAAAAAATTAAAAAGGCATCTTAAAAAAAATGATAAAAATAAATTAAATATAAAATTATTAAAGAAATATTCACAAAAAATAAAATAAAAATACGAAAATATTGAATTAAAAAAAAAACAATTAATATTGTAGGATCTGGGCATCTTGGGGTCAGCTTGGGAAAGGTTCAGGGCTCGTGGTGGAGTCAGGTCAAGCACCATAGGTCGGTGGCTTGACTACAGGGAAGGGGTGCCTGGGTCCATCTTGGACTGGCTTGTGGTCAAGTCGGCCACCATCGGACATGTGGCTCGACCAACAGGAAGGGGTATCTGAGTCATTCTCAGGCTAGCTTGGTGTTGGTGGGGGCCAGGTCATCCACCATAGGTCAGGTGTCTTGACCACCAGGAAGGGGTGTCTGAGTCCATCTTGGGCTATCCTGGTGTTGGTGGGGCCAGGTCATCCACCACAGGTCAGGTGACTTGATCACCAGGGAGGGGTGTCTGAGTCCATCTTGGACTATCCTGGTGTTGGTGGGGCCAGGTCATCCACCACAGGTCAGGTGACTTGACCACCAGAAAGGGGATCTCGGTCTCTGGCTCGGTGCTGCCAAGGCTAAAGGTGGCTTCAGGCTCCATCTCAACACCTCGCAATCACCAGAGGTTGGTAACTTAAATGGACAAAGGTGGGATATGGTTAGGTTAGGTGGGGTTCTGGGTTACTTTGGCATATTATGGTCACGAGGTGTCCCAACACAAACAATGTGAATCGTAAAAGACAGCGGCGAGAGATGCGGTATACACCGCCTCAACATAACTTTCATTGTCTGATAAAATGCCCGTGAAACGGAAAGCATAAATTAAAATTCACGATTTATAATAGACTGTTAATCTCAGGATGCGTGGACTACTTCACCAATACTTAAAAATAGTATGGCTTTTCATTAGGTATATATTTCTAAAGTATAGGGGATGAAACATATGATGGGTTCCCCTGTTTGGATAGTTGAAAAGGGAGGGTACACGATGTGACTTATTAAAGTCTCCTTACTTAAGTATATATATATATATATATAGCAATTTAGGCCAACAACCCTATGTATATAACCCGCAGCAAGACCTTAATGTTGTATAATAGCAGCACAGCTGTCAGTGATGCACTATCGGCATATGTCTTTACATCATCACATGTAATACAATTTGTGCAAATAGGATAAATAAAATAAATAAAAAAGAAAAAGGGAAAAAAAACTCTGTAATTGATTAAGAGTTGGGCTAAAGCAAGGATTGAGCATATAATATTGTCAGTACAGTGGTCTAAAGATGGAAACAACCGCGACACTATTATACAACTTCATCTGACAACCCACGAAATCGTTATTAAATTGGGCAATCTATAAAACACTGAAACACAGACACTCGCGGCAATGTATGTGGCCGGTAATTTATGGGAGACTTGATTATTAGTAACATTCCCTTCAAATAGGTAATAAACATACAACATTTTATTTAAACAGTTGGAATAGCACCCTAAGACAAATTATGTATGAAATAGGTAACAGAGGAGACAAGAAAATTTCTCTAGATATTTATTTAAATATCTTAAAATTTGGGAACATGTCTATACTGACGAGATATGCTATTTACATAGTAAAATTTAGATAGAGGTGACCTGAAGTTACTTTATAGCCCTTTAGGGCCCATGCGAAATCTAGGTTGGCTACTACACTAAAAAAGGGGGGGGGGGGAAGGCGCTAAGTCATAATGACAAATGGCTTACCTTTTCTCGAAAGTGCCGGCAAGGTCTGGTCTCCTCTACGTCTCAGGCCCGTCTAAAAATCGTCCTTCTCACTGAGCGACTCCCATCGAATCCTCCCTTTTGACAAAGAACCTTCTTTTATATCATCTCATTCTCCATTTTCATTCGCCGAAAGAAACACCAATCAAAATGGCCAACGGCTCCAGTATCAATTTCATAGACGCCCCAGGCCTCTCCCCTTCAAAATAGAACATATAGTATTACCAAAACAAAAAAAAATCTAAAGAGAAAAACAACCCCTGCGGTAGTGTAAGATTTCAGACTCCAGCCCCCCGTCTTTCCACATGGGTTGAAATACAACCCTCCCTTTTTCTCGGGATGGTATATATATCGCCCCCCCGTCTTGGCTAAAATTGACCCAGGCCCTTTTTACCTGGACTGTAATGTGATGCTTTCCTTTCTCTGGAAGGATATTTTATAAGTTTCAGTCTTTAGAGATCTTCCTTCTCCATTTTTCTCCTTTTTTTTTTTTTCTGGTCACCTTTACCTAAATTTTTGGTGAGGGGAATATATGTACATATGAAACAACAGTTTCCAGCTCGGATGTCTCTGGATGTCTTCTTCTTTACCAGGCATCAGCTTTCAGCATGGAAGTCTGGTGTCACCAAGTGTCTAAGTTTCTGGGCAAAAAAATGGTCTGTAAGTCTATGTGGGAGGGAAGCCATGTATCCATTTGATTTGATTATACATACGCCTTCTGTTGGGGTATGGTTACAAAAACGTGCCCCAACAATCCTCCCCCTGCCAAGTAATGGACAAATGCGTTTGTGCTATTCATTATTCATCTGCCTTTCATCAGTTACTATGAAAGCAGGCCCATTTCTAGCAAAATGCATTTTCCATTACTAGGTGAAGTCAGGTGTACCGAAACCTATAGGGAAGATAAGGCTAATCAAAATGATGGTATGCTATTCTAGATGTTTATTATTCCGAACATTAGTGGGCATTGTGCATCCTGGCAAAGGGTTTTTTTATGTGCTATTATTCTGTCAGAACACTGTTATCAAAATAGGTTATTGGGGACAGTCATATCATATGTATGGAAGTAAGCAAGGTCATCTGTCTTACCATTCATGGGTATATATACCACCCTTCCACTTTCTTCTTTGGTCTTGAGGAGTAGGCCTTCCTAGTGGTAAGTCCTCTCAACCCCATCCTTGCCTCTTGGGGTACTGGATTCATTGCTACCTTCTTTCTGCTAACAATACAGTTAGGACATTTCCCTATTACATATTATATATAAAAAATTGGGCGCCAAGAAGTCGTTTAGAAATAACTGACTAGTCCAACTCCTAAAACATGCCAGCATCTTTATTTTCGTACCAATCAAGACATTCGTGTGGTATAGTTATATATATATACAATCAAAGGAAAGGATAATTATAGTTAGCTGAAAGAAATATCTTGGTACATAATGATTAGCCTATGACATGATGACTTTTGCTAAATAAAAAAAAAAGGTTACAGAAAACAAATTGTGAAAGTAATTATTAAATAAGGCACGAAATATGTAATGATAAAATGAATCCTTCCATGTTATATGATGGGTATAATATATATATTGAAGAAAACACGTATCATGCAGATAGTGATTAAATATGATAAAAATCATCCCATGATAGATGATAAAAGAAAACTACTACAAGATTATATATGGTGACAAAATATATATAATTAAATATTTAATATAAATATTAATATCATGAATGTCAAAATAAAATTGTTGAAATGAATAGTATATGACTATAATATAATATATATGATATAAAAATAATAGCATATTGAAAAAGAAAATGTAAACATAATATATATTTGTGCGCTGAAGGTTCAAGGTTTAGTATCTCAGTTAAGTTTCAATCTTATCCAGTCTGGAATCACGAGTTGGTCACTGGGTAATATTCGTCTATCCCGATCCTACTGGAGGGTGGGTTCTCTCTTGTGTGTTAGATTCCTCAAATTGCAATACTCTCTCAACCCAGATGGGAACGTCATTTAGAATCTTGGTCAAATGGAACATAGCCCAGACCTCTATTAAACTACACAGTCCATTTAAATCTAGGGTGACAACCGTATGAAGAGAATTTCTTTTCTGTTTTGGCAGAGCGACTAATCAATTTCTACTATTTTTGTTTGTGGCTCCGTTTACCTTGCCTCTGGGGTGTGTACAGTTCAGCTACCTCTCCCTTCCAAGAAATTCATATTACTTTTATCTACTAATATACTCTCTATTCATTGACCTGAATCCTATAAATCTACATCTTATAAGTTTGAATTTTATCAATCTTAAATTTTGGTTCCTTTTACAAATTCCTTCAGGATTCTACTTCCTGTATAACTGCTTTTAATTCTACTGTCCTCCATACAACACTTCTAAAAACTTTGACTCATTGGCTCGTTCTGGCGTCTCGTTCGCGGTCCTTATAGTTAACTAATACTTTAAAATCTTATCCTAATATGGAACGAGTCTAAACTCGTTGAAGGTCCTAATAATTACTTATTCTGCCTCTCGAATCGGTCTTATGCTCGAATTCATTCCAACAAAACGTATGGCAGGGCGAATCCTTTATTAGAAGAAACTTCCGCTAGCTATGGGGGATCAAACTGGTACCAAAAAATTCAATAGACGGAAACTACTTCGTCTAGAATAACTGGGCAATCTCTGCCTACATGCCAATCTTACAGGACCTCCCGTCTGGAATACCCTCGCTCCAGCCACGCTAAAAGCGTCGAAACTACGGTGTCAGATCGGTTACCCAAGGTCGCGCCGTTATACCCCAGGCTATACGGCATGGCTAAAACAAATCCCCCATCCTGCATAAAATTCAATCTATACCTCTTCGTTTCCTCTAATGAGGAGAAGTTTTGTGGGTTTTCTGGTCTGATCATAACCTCCCACAACCTTCCAGTCTGAGAATCGAGATATGATCATTATCTACGACTCTTAAAATTCAAGTTGATATAAATAACAAAGATACTTTATTACCCTAGTAATAGAAATTTAAAAAATTATACTCTTCCAAAAGGAGACCTAACAAAAATGGAGCGAATATTTTCCTATCTAGATAGAGTTGTAGTTGTCCTGTTTGAGGCTTCTCGGTCCTAACAAAATTCGAAATAAAAAATAAAATAATAAAAATCGATCCTATTGAAATCCTTAACCCTATTCTAATGTATTTTTGGATTAACAGTATGTTAGACTTTAACTTTGTGGTCGCATTCATTGATCATTACATTCACTCTCTCATTCACGATCGCATTCAAACTAGAGTTAGACTCTATCATAAAAACCAAAATACTATAATATCATTATTAATAGGCCTTAACAATAATGAAAATCTTCCAGGACAAAATGTGAAATCAAATAAAATAATAAAATTAAAACAAATTGGGAACTAAAGCCCTAGGTTACTCAAAAGAAATGCCTCTGTACAAGCTCTATATATACTAATACTTTATACTCGATAAATGATTGTTAACAATAATTGTTAACAATTCTAAGTAATCTGGAAGCTAACCTACTAAAAAAAAATCAGTGTAACTTCAAAAACTGCCCTTGCCTTGACACCAAGCGACTTTTCACGACAATTCTATATAAAGACATACACTAATTATAATGGCGAATAAAGGACCATTAAGCGTGACACCTCATAAAAGCGGAATTGACTCACTCCCCTAGCCACCGTGGGTGAAGTCACTTTCTTCCTCGTGCGTCTGCCCCCTTTGCAGTAGTCCGACCTCAGCACTCTATTGAAAGATGGATTTATAGGGTTTACGATTCACTACCCAACACTAACATTCTCAAGTGCTTTCCAAGGATCGACTACGGTCTGGGCCTACTTAACTTCTACCCCTGGCTTAGGGTCCCTATACTTCATAACTTTACTCTGAAAGATTGACCTTTCATGTCCTCATTAGAAACCTATTTCAAAGCTACTACCTGAAGGCCAGGGATTATAGGGTTTCTGAATTACCCAACACAAGCCATAGGATGCCTATTAGGTTTGTTGTTTTAGACATAGCCCCCCTCTAAGTTGTGATTTCCTACACCTTCCTTCACCTATTACTCCTGATAATAACTAAAATTTCAGATTTACACTAAATAGTTAATTCACAATGGTATACATTATTCTCATTGGTCTTTGAAACTCGGGTTTTAACAAGAAATAGTTTGTATAAAAAAAAAAGGAATCCTAATGAAGTTCTACTTTAAAAAAAAAAGAAAGGTTTAAAAAAAAAAAAGGTTGAAATCTCTAAACTTCTCATTCTATCGAGCTGATTCTCCGTACACACTCCAAAATCCTAATTAGTGGCGACAGTCTAAGCAGAATTTACACTGTGTGGGCCTTTTCACCCTTGTAGACCTGCGTAAAGTTAAACTGTTCACACTAACTCTGTCAATTTCCCCTCGTCTCATTACTTCTGAGTCCGCTCTGGTTGTCACCCCTTGTTGGATAAAATTGTAACATAACAATAAAAAGAAACTAAAATTTTCCTAAATCATATCCTGACAGGTTGTACAAGCTCTTCAAAACGGTGTGTCATATTAAAACAAGGTTGTGAGACAACTCTTAATTATATACTATACTAAAATGAGGCTGAGCCAATTCTACACTAGGAGAACACGAAAACCCAAGATGTAGTCCTTGTAGCGAGCATGGAGCCCTATCACAAAACCCGAAGTGCAAGGAGGACAGAGTTTCCTGGTATTCCCTTTTATCTGGCACGACCGGTCGGGGTGAACAGTCGCGTCACGTGAAAGGAGGAAATATCTGAGTTCCCCCCTCTTGCTCTAACTGTTGGGTCGATTTGGCTCATGTAAATAGTAACTCTTATACTATATCTAAAATCTCTCATATAACTTATTAAATAAAACGGTGTAAAAACGGTGTTCTATACAAGGATAAGGTTGTGACAATTTTCTCTAAATGACACACTAATATTAAAACAAATTGTGAAGATCTTTAAAGATGGCAACAAACACTACAGTAAGGTTGTGAGACGGTATTCTGCACAAAGACAAGGTTGAGACAAATAACACACAAACCCTGAAACATGGTGTTAAAGCTCCTTTCAACACTTAGCACTAGAACACATGTTTAAATAAAAAAAAAAAACTGCAAACTGTTTAAAGTTCACCATAACACTAAGACATATTTGCTATTTAATATATAACCTAATATTGTAATTAATAAAGACCTATCTATATTAAATAGTGTATACTGTTGCCGAAACTTATGTAATTCAGCTTACACAAACCCCCAGTGCATAATATGTCTTATTTTAAAAGAAATAGTTCTATCGAGGCGATATTGCGGTCGACAGCTACGCTTTATACATTAAATGTACTTCCTTCCATCAATCTTTATCTACTATTTACAAAACCCTTTATCCAACTTTTTTCAATTCTTTCTCTTTCAACATCTTTCTGCATCTCTCTATCTCTTTCTCATCAACATTCAACGCTTTCTCACTCTTTTTATCACTTTCAACACTTCTTTCATCACCTCTCTCTCATCTCTCTTCCATCATTTTCTACACATTTCACTGCCCTTTCATCCCTCTGGTGTTTCCTCGAAACCCGTCATCGGGATCTGGATCCCGATCTATTATCACTCTTAATTTTTAACTACTCTATTCCAACAGCCTATGACCTTTAAGCTTTATAACTCCATATACACTCGGCGGGGTAGTTACCTTGTTAAGAAAACCTATAATGTCATAGATCATTTAGAGAGAGAACATAACAAATTTGTGCGAATAGTTTGCTTCAACTATTGATTGTAAGCCTATTAAACTCGTTCTCTCTAGGTTGGCTCGCTCATTAATCTTCAATCTACGTTCAATAGTCATATTGAGTTCACAAGGATGCTAGATGTAAACTGTATCAAAATAGTGTAGTTTTCTAGTTTCCGAATTATATGACAGTTAAAAAAAAAAAAACATTCTGGAAATATCTCGCACTGGCTACTATAAAAAAAATTTGAATGGGGTACATCTCTGATCTTACAGGATACCTCATGGCTCATGGAATTGAATCGCTCATTTCTCACTAAAATATTCACACAGGGTATGGAGGTCTACAGCGGTTCTATAGCTATTGGTCAACTAAATTAATTAATGGCAGGAATTGAAGCTAGTTTAAATGCTCGTGTGCTGTTTTGTCATGCGTCTTTATGTCATCTGCAAAGGAAAGTGTCGCCTCAAAGGACCTAATTCTGGGACTAACATCCGCTGCACATTTCAGGAAGGAGTGGTCGTCCATACAATAGCAAGATATCATTTTGCTGCCAATGTACAATGTTGAGCATTTTCCATGTCGTCATTTTGTCGATCCCCAATCTTCTAGGGTGTTTCTTTAAGCATTTCTCGATATCGTTTAATGCTTTATGCGATCCCGCCCGGCATTCAATAAGTATTATTTGATCGTACCATCTCCAGGAGACCATCCCATTGCGGCCGAATCATTTCCACCCAACTTATAACGCCGTCCATATCGCGTAATTGAAATTAGTGTAAAACTCAAAGAATAAGACCTTAATCTCTTAATTCTTTACTAATTTCAGTTGGCTCAACATAAATCTTCTCAATTATTAATTTAGTACAGTGGCGTGACATGTCACACTTCTTCTAGTTCTTTCGCAAGCTCGATTAATCCCAGTGGAAACCCGTCCAGGCGTCAATCCCGTGCTAACCCGTCATGCATGACTTCAAATTTGGAAATTATTAGACCTGAATATTTGCAGTGGCATCTGCTTCCACTAAAAGTATTTAAGACACAAGGCTGCCTCTTTAAATCACTGTCTTTACTCCCACATGCCTGTGTAAACTTTAACTATGACTTTATCAATTCTCAAAATTCTGCCTATCGAGTATCCTGAGAATCAATGTTCTTCTTGTCTACGGCGGATTAACACAGTAATTGTTCCCTAGAGTTATCTGCGTCGAGTGGTCAGTCTGTACTACTAATTCTCCACTCTAACTCTAGGACTCTTCTATCTACTCGGGCTGTTCAAAAATTTTCAAGACAGTTGTTCAAATCCCCAATGATAATCTGCTAAATTTCGATAATTATTGGAATTCTCATTAAACAGAATAACTACACCTTTCTGACACAGAAATATCCAGCATCAAGATATAGCGCACCGTCCAATTTCTTTATTTCAAGACGGTGTCAAATTACAACTGAAGGAACATACTAAGCATATAACTGGTTTAAATTTCATGTAATCTCATCATGCCTTCTGCTGGCAAATGTATTTACTGTAAAATTCAATACTATCAAGATCGTTTTATTTGTCTTCATCCAAAAAAAAAATGTTTCAGAAATAGAATCTTGGAAATCTCTACTATAGACAAAAATTGTACATTTGTCAATTCAGGATAACCTTCCCTTGTCAGAGTGTATACAGGATATTTAAGATCATATGCAGTTGGCGGCATCATGAAAAAAAAAAAAAAAAGGTCGGTTGCAATAGACGCAACGTTATTAATCAAGACAATAGGTCTCTAATTTTCCAATACTGCAAAGGAACAGGTCACACTTTCGCATTAGGAGAACCTAGAATACATTACAATAACATAAACAGCAAATATCAAAGGCTTATAATTGATTCTCTATTATTCAGAAAACACAATAGCATTAATAGAAATAGATTTGCCCGAAACATATAACACAATATATCCTAGTACCAGCTAATAATATCAACAATAATATAAGTAACTTATATGTAATAGCCAATAACTATTATAAAACTACTTAAATAATAGAATTTCTAACCTATAAGATAATTCATAGAATATAGCAAACAATAGTAGAATATGTGTAATACCTTAATCCAAAAAAATATGTCTTAAGAAAACAAATAATATGCAAAACTTTCTAATGTATATATATATATGTACATAGAATCATAATAGTTTTAGCATCAGGCGACGTTATATTTTCTTGATATATTGTATATGTTTCTCCTGTAGAAGGGCGGACAAGCTCGAAAGCTCGAGAAGACCAGAATAAAAGATACTCATCCCCATAGACGTTTTACTTTGATATCAGAAATCAATGATAATATTAAGGTTTTTGCCACAAACAATGTGAATCGTAAAAGACAGCGGCGAGAGATGCGGTATACACCGCCTCAACATAACTTTCATTGCCTGATAAAATGCCAGTGAAACGGAAAGCGTAAATTAAAATTCACGATTTATAATAGACTGTTAATCTCAGGATGCGTGGACTACTTCACCAATACTTAAAAATAGTATGGCTTTTCATTAGGTATATATTTCTAAAGTATAGGGGAAGAAACATATACTAAATTCGAGCCCCGCGGCGGGCGACATTGATGGGTTCCCCTGTTTGGATAGTTGAAAAGGGAGGGTACACGATGTGACTTATTAAAGTCTCCTTACTTAAGTATATATTGCCACGTTTTTATTTTTAAAACGCTAATTTTAGTTTAGTAAAACTTTATTTTTAAAGTTTATTATTTTAAAAGTGAAATGTTTGCTAATGAAAAAGATATTTTACCTAAACTCATTTTATTGCCGCTTTCTTTTACAAGCCATTTGTTTATGTGTCTATTTTTACATATCGTTTTTATTGAGTTTTTTTACTAATTTAGTATGTACATCATTGACTTTTAATGAATGGAAAATAAAAATGAAAATAAACACATGAAAAATTAAAATAACATTTTAAAGGAAATTATGTACAATTGAAAATTGGTTTTTTGTAACGTCTCATATTCCCCTTCTTGAAGCATTTATTCTCGGGTAATAAATGGTCGAAGTTGAGATATGTGAACGCGTCTTGCTTGCTTTTGGTCTTTCAGAGAGATATCGTAGGTTACATCAGATATCTTTTTTTGAATGACAAATGGTCCTTCATATTTTGGTGATGTCTTGATGAGACGAGGGTCGTTGAAGGCAATTTTTCTTATGACTAAGTCTCCTTCTTTAAAGACATACTTGGGGTGATGGCTATCGTGTTTAATCTTCCACTTACTTCTAAATTGTTCTGTCCGCAGGCTAGCTTTCTTCCTGGCTTCTTCAATTGTAATTGGAGTTTGGTCGGCAAATTCGGGTACATTACCGATTCCATACATTAAGAAAAGCGGTGAAAAACCAGTCACGTCATGTGGTGTGGAATTATAATTTTTGACAACTTGCGGTAACAATGTGCTCCATTTACATCTAGGTTTCTCTAGAACAGCTATTCTCAGTTTTGTCATTATCGTATCATTTAATTTCTCACAAATGCCATTGCACTGAGGATGATAAGGCGAAGTATAAGTGTGTTTAATTCCTTGTAAAGAAAGAAATTTGTTGAACTCTTTTGATATAAAATTTTTGCCATTATCTGTTAAGATAGTATTGATCGAATTAACAGATTTGATTATCTTATCAAGACATTGAGTGACAGCTTGAGCAGTGTTTGTTATTGTGGGATATGCCCATAGATAACGAGTTGCGTGATCAACAAAAACTTGAATGAATTTATGCTTTGTGTTAGCTGCTGCTGTTCCCAGTACAATAGTGTCACAACCGATCATTTGTAATGGTTGGATATTTGACGTTGGAGTGATCATTTCTCCTAAAGTTGGTTCATGTCTGACCTTCACTAGTTGACAAGATTTACAAGATCGAACATAATTCTTGATATCAGTTGTTATTCCTTTCCACCAATAACATTGAGTTATAAGTTTGCATGTTTTGGTTATTGATGGGTGACTCAATGAATCGTGATATTCTTCCAATATTTTTTTGGTAAGCGAGTTTGGGACAACTGCTTTAAAAACTCCTTTTTGTTTGATCATTACGACACCGTCGTGAGTGTGGGAATTTTTCAAGAAACTCAAATCTGAATTTTGTTGGTGTTCTTGAAGTTCTTGAGTTGCAATGTTAACAACTGGGAGTCTTGATAAGGCGTCAACATGAGTTTGTTGCTTTCCAGAACGATGAACGATGTTACATGATTTCGAGGATAAACTAAGAATCCATCTAAAATACTTAGGTTTCGGTTTCTTCATGGTGAAAAGCCATTGGAGCGCCGCATGATCAGTGATGATTTCAAATGGTTGGTTTTCTATGTACACATGAAAGTGATCAGTTGCTTGTATTACGGCTAGGCATTCCATCTCGTAAGCAGAATAATTTTCTTGGTGTGGTTGCAGTGTTTTGGAGTAATAAGCAATTACATGTTCCTCATTGTCTGGACCAATTTGTGTTAGGATTGCTCCAATTCCATATTTGGAGGCATCTGTATAAACTTTAGAGGGGTAGTCCGGGTTGTAAATAGCAAGGACAGGTTTTGTAGATAGTGCCATTTTAAGTTTAGCGAATGACTCCTCTACTTCCTCATTCCAGATGAAGGGCTGATTCTTCCGAGTGAGTCGAACCAAGGGGAATGAAATTTTAGAAAAGTCCTTCACAAATTTTCTGTGATAATTTGCCAATCCCATGAACTGACGAACTTTCTTTACAGTATCAGGTCTTGGAAAGTCTTGAATAGATTTTACTTTTCCTGGATCAGGTTTTAATTGATTGTGACTGATGATATGTCCGAGGTATTTTACTTCAGTTCTTCCAAAAATACATTTCGACAATTTTAATTTCATGTTGTACTGTCTTAATTTGTCAAAAACTTTACTAAGAAGCTCTATGTGCTCTTGCCATGTTTTCGTGTACACCAATATGTCATCTTGGAAAGAGCAAGTTCCTTTCCATAATAATTCACCTAGAATATGTTGGATTATCCTTTGAAACGTTGAAGCAGCATTTTTTAAACCAAAGGGCATCACTAAAAACTCATAATGACCATCGTTTGTGACGAATGCAGTTTTTTGAATAGATTGCGGGTCCATTTCGATCTGCCAATAACCCCATGCAACATCAAGGGTAGAGAAGAATCTGGATCCATGCAATCGATCAAACATGTCCTGTATGTGAGGTAGGGGTTGCCTGTCATCCAGCGTGATCTCATTAAGACGTCTGTAATCAATGCACATCCTTTTATTTCCATCCTTCTTGGGAACCATAACAACAGGAAATGCCCAAGGAGAATCTGAAGTTCTTATTAACTTGTGTTCGAGAAGTTCTTTAACTTGTTCAGCTATCTCTTCATACTCTTTTAGAGGACGACGATAGGGTCTAAGAGAAATTGGTTGTTCACTTTTCGTGATGATCTTATGTTGTATAGCTACTTTTCCCAAATCAATAGCATGCTGAGAAAATACATTCCTATTGTGTTCAAGTAATTCTTTTAATTCATGTTCTCTTATCTCTTCTAGATGATTTACAAGAATTGGATTTTGTAATCCATAAAATTTGGTGTAAATTGTTTTGTCTTTGACATCTATTAAAAGATTAAAAAGAGATGCAACATCTAATCCGATCAAGAGTGGATATTTAAAGTTCTTCATTACATGGAGAGTTACAGGTTTAATTAGTTTATCTATTCTTACCTTGGTCTGAAGGCTTCCACATGTCCTGGTAACACCATCCGCTTGGCTGATGTGAATGTCTGAATTTGGTTGAAGTTGAAGACGGGTTCGCTTGAACAATCGCCAATTGATTATTGATACTGTTGCACCAGTATCCACAAATGCTTGCGCAGGAATTCCATTTACTTCAACACTTATGTTGATAAGCTTGAAAGCTCCTTTTGTAGGGGTATTTGTCAAAGTACTTACATTCAACAATTCCGGGGCTCCGCATACTTGTTTCACTGAAGTGTTTTGATTAGGCCTATCCTTTTTATAATTAGGATCATAATCCTCACAATCTGTGACCCAATGTTTAATTTTTATTCCCTTTTTCGAACATATTGGACACCAGAATGGGCAAACATTTTTTCTATTATCATTATTTTTTGTCGCGAGATGTATTTTGTTTTTAGGCTTAAACTGAATTGAAGCCCTATTTTGTTCAATTGAAGCTGCGATATGGAACCATTTCGTGGTGTCAGTTGGCTGTGCAGCCACAATTAAATCTTTCCAATCATTTGGAAGTCCGTCTGTTAATAAATGAATTTTTTCCTCCTTCGTTAGATGGGTTTGATTTAACAGGCGAATTTTATCTTGAAAATAATTTTCTATTGATTCTTCTCGTTTTAATCTTCGATGTGATGCTGAGACAATTGGATTTGCGTTGTATGAACCAAATCTTTGAATCAACTTTTCCTTTACAACTTCCCATCTTTTTATTGCAGGATTTGAAATAATCTCGTCTGCATACCATTCAAGTGCTGAATCTGTCAAGTAGTACATAAGATTTTTGATTTTTTCATCTTCTTTTAAAGAATTATTTTCAAAATCATATAATTTGATCCATGACTCAGGCCTAATTGCCGACTTCGAGCCGTTGAATTTTTGCAACCGGTTGTTTGGATTTTCCGCCATTTTTTTTTTCTTCGTATCCTTTTCGACTGCGCCAAATGCCACGTTTTTATTTTTAAAACGCTAATTTTAGTTTAGTAAAACTTTATTTTTAAAGTTTATTATTTTAAAAGTGAAATGTTTGCTAATGAAAAAGATATTTTACCTAAACTCATTTTATTGCCGCTTTCTTTTACAAGCCATTTGTTTATGTGTCTATTTTTACATATCGTTTTTATTGAGTTTTTTTACTAATTTAGTATGTACATCATTGACTTTTAATGAATGGAAAATAAAAATGAAAATAAACACATGAAAAATTAAAATAACATTTTAAAGGAAATTATGTACAATTGAAAATTGGTTTTTTGTAACGTCTCAATATATATATATATATAGCAATTTAGGCCAACAACCCTATGTATATAACCCGCAGCAAGACCTTAATGTTGTATAATAGCAGCACAGCTGTCAGTGATGCACTATCGGCATATGTCTTTACATCATCACATGTAATACAATTTGTGCAAATAGGATAAATAAAATAAATAAAAAAGAAAAAGGGAAAAAAAACTCTGTAATTGATTAAGAGTTGGGCTAAAGCAAGGATTGAGCATATAATATTGTCAGTACAGTGGTCTAAAGATGGAAACAACCGCGACACTATTATACAACTTCATCTGACAACCCACGAAATCGTTATTAAATTGGGCAATCTATAAAACACTGAAACACAGACACTCGCGGCAATGTATGTGGCCGGTAATTTATGGGAGACTTGATTATTAGTAACATTCCCTTCAAATAGGTAATAAACATACAACATTTTATTTAAACAGTTGGAATAGCACCCTAAGACAAATTATGTATGAAATAGGTAACAGAGGAGACAAGAAAATTTCTCTAGATATTTATTTAAATATCTTAAAATTTGGGAACATGTCTATACTGACGAGATATGCTATTTACATAGTAAAATTTAGATAGAGGTGACCTGAAGTTACTTTATAGCCCTTTAGGGCCCATGCGAAATCTAGGTTGGCTACTACACTAAAAAAGGGGGGGGGGGAAGGCGCTAAGTCATAATGACAAATGGCTTACCTTTTCTCGAAAGTGCCGGCAAGGTCTGGTCTCCTCTACGTCTCAGGCCCGTCTAAAAATCGTCCTTCTCACTGAGCGACTCCCATCGAATCCTCCCTTTTGACAAAGAACCTTCTTTTATATCATCTCATTCTCCATTTTCATTCGCTGAAAGAAACACCAATCAAAATGGCCAAC
Organism: Cordylochernes scorpioides; assembly: GCA_030710605.1. NCBI lineage: Eukaryota > Metazoa > Arthropoda > Arachnida > Pseudoscorpiones > Chernetidae > Cordylochernes > Cordylochernes scorpioides. The sequence continues at coordinate 10,788,433 of CP092868.1, read as the reverse complement.
GGCTCCAGTATCAATTTCATAGACGCCCCAGGCCTCTCCCCTTCAAAATAGAACATATAGTATTACCAAAACAAAAAAAAAATCTAAAGAGAAAAACAACCCCTGCGGTAGTGTAAGATTTCAGACTCCAGCCCCCCGTCTTTCCACATGGGTTGAAATACAACCCTCCCTTTTTCTCGGGATGGTATATATATCGCCCCCCCGTCTTGGCTAAAATTGACCCAGGCCCTTTTTACCTGGACTGTAATGTGATGCTTTCCTTTCTCTGGAAGGATATTTTATAAGTTTCAGTCTTTAGAGATCTTCCTTCTCCATTTTTCTCCTTTTTTTTTTTTCTGGTCACCTTTACCTAAATTTTTGGTGAGGGGAATATATGTACATATGAAACAACAGTTTCCAGCTCGGATGTCTCTGGATGTCTTCTTCTTTACCAGGCATCAGCTTTCAGCATGGAAGTCTGGTGTCACCAAGTGTCTAAGTTTCTGGGCAAAAAAAATGGTCTGTAAGTCTATGTGGGAGGGAAGCCATGTATCCATTTGATTTGATTATACATACGCCTTCTGTTGGGGTATGGTTACAAAAACGTGCCCCAACACATATACTAAATTCGAGCCCCGCGGCGGGCGACATTGTTGCGTTCCCGGTTTGGATAGTTGAAAAGGGGGGATACACGATGTGACTTATTAAAGTTTCCTTACTTAAGTATATATATATATAGCAATTTAGGCCAACAACCCCATGTATATAACCCGCAGCAAGACCTTAATGTTGTATAATAGCAGCACAGCTGTCAGTGATGCACTATCGGCATATGTCTTTACATCATCACATGTAATGTAATTTGTGCAAACAGGATAAATAAAACAAATAAAAAAGAAAAGGGGGGGAAAAAACTCTGTAATTGATTAAGAGTTGAGCTAAAGCAAGGATCGAGCATATAATATTGTCAGAACAATGGTCTAAAGATGGAAACAGCCGCGACACTATTATACAATTTCATCAGACAACCCATGAAATCGTTATTAAATTGGGCAATCTATAAAACACTGAAACACAGACACTCGCGGCAATGTATGTGGCCGGTAATTTATGGGAGACTTGATTATTAGTAACATTCCCTTCAAATAGGTAAGAAACATACAACATTTCATTTAAACAGAGGGAATAGCACCATAAGGCAAATTATGTATGAAATAGGTAACAGAGGAAACAAGAAAATTTCTCTAGATATTTATTTAAATATCTTAAAATTTGGGAACATGTCTATACTGACGAGATATGCTATTTACATAGTAAAATTTAGATAGAGGTGACCTGAAGTTACTTTATAGCCCTTTAGGGCCCATGCGAAATCTAGGTTGGCTACTACACAAAAGGGGGGGGAAGGCGCTAAGTCATAATGACAAATGGCTTACCTTTTCTCGAAAGTGCCGGCAAAGGTTTGGTCTCCTGTCTGCAGACTGTCCTTTCACTGAGCGACTCCGATCGAATCTCCTGCCTTTTGGCAAAGAACCTTCTTTTATTCATCTCTCTCTCCATTTTCATTCGCCGAAAGAAACACCAATCAAAATGGCCAACGGCTCCAGTATCAATTTCATAGACGCCCCAGGCCTCATCAAAATAGAACATATAGTATTACCAAAACAAAAAATCTAAAGAGAGAAACAGCCACGGCACTAGTGTAAGATTTCAGACTCCAGGCCTCTTCCATCAAATTAGAACATATAGTATTACCAAAACAAAAAAATCTAAAGAGAGCAACAGCTACGGCGATAGTGTAAAATTTCAGACGCCAGCCCCCCCCCCCTTCCACATGGATTGAAAAACCATCCTCCCTTTTTCTCGGGACGATATATATATATCGCCCCCCTCCTTCTTAGCTATAAATCGACACAGGCCCCTTTTCACTTGAACTGTAATATAACGCTTTCCTTTCTCGGGAAGGATATTTTATAAGGTTCAGTCCTTTAGAGATCTTCCTTCTCCATTTTTTTTTTCTGGTCACCTTTACCTAAATTTTTGGTGAGGGGAATATATGTACATATGAAACAACAGTTTCCAGCTCGGATGTCTCTGGATGTCTTCTTCTTTACCAGGCATCAGCTTTCGGCATGGAAGTCTGGTGTCACCAAGTGTCTAAGTTTCTGGGCAAAAAAATGGTCTGTAAGTCTATGTGGGAGGGAAGCCATGTATCCATTTGATTTGATTATACATACGCCTTCTGTTGGGGTATGGTTACAAAAACGTGCCCCAACAAAGGCTTGGCAAAGAAGCCCCCTCTATGATGTCAAGATTGATGCTAATGATTCGACTCAAACTAGAGTTGACCTAATTATGGAGTTTCTCCAAAAGGAAGCTGCAGCAGAACAAGACAGAGCCTTAGCTGGATCCAAGTTTGGACTTAGATCTCTGAAACAAGATAGAAACGTGGGCAGACAATCACATCCTGCTAAGATACCTACGGCCTCTGGACTCTTTGCTGGACGTGCCCAGAATTGCATCTTTTGTAATAAAGATCATAAAAACACAGAATGTCTTGCTGCGCGCAGAATGAGCATTAAAGAAAGAAGAGAGCGTATTTAAAACGCTAAATGTTGTTTCTCCTGCCTCCAACCAGGTCATATCTCTTCTAATTGTAGAAGGCGCATAACTGAATGTATTCGATGTAAGAAGAAGCACCTTGATATTTTATGCCCTCTTAATGCTCCTAGACGAGAGTCAGCGGATGAAGACAAGGAACAGGTGGAAGACTGTGACGTTTCTCCTACAGTTGAAAACGGAGTTTCATTCTCCGTCTTAGCGCGCTTCGTCTCTGATTTTGCTACAGACTCTAAAGATTAAGGTCGAAGGTGCGACTTCGGCGAAAGTAGTGCGTGCCCTCCTTGACACAGGTTCCCAACGATTCTATATTTTGTCTAAAACTGCCCAGGATCTCGGACTATCTCCCATTGGTCAGGAATCACTTAAACATGTGGTGTTTGGAGGTCAAACTAGTGAAAGTGTCCACCAAGAATACAGAGTCAATTTGGGTCATGCATCGGGGAATTTTAAGATGGTAGCGAAGCTTCTTGACCAACAAAAAATCTGTGGTAACCTACCAAGATTGAGCCGCGGGCCATGGTTGAAAGAACTCAAAGCCCGCAGAATCTGGGTTCCTGATATTGGAAAGGATGACATGGAAATTGAAATACTTCTAGGATGCGATGTGTTGGGATCTATTTTCATGATGAAATCTTGTGTGTTGTCAAATGGCTTGACTGCGTCGCAGACGCGTTTTGGATGGACTTTAATGGAAGAATGTCAGCAAGGTAGTGACGTTTCACTCGCTCAACATGTTACAACGATGACAATTTCGGAGAGCAGTATAACCAATATGTGGAATCTCGATGTTCTTGGCATTATGGATCCTATTGAGGTTAAACAGAGAGATCAGAGAGACGCACTGACGCGTCGACATTTTCTAAAAACAGTCCATCATTCTGTTTCTGGAAGATATGTTGTTTCCCTCCTGTGGACTGTAGAGAAAGCTAAAATCGCGGACAACAGGGAGGTTGCTATGAAGAGATTAGAACAGACGACTAATAAATTAATCTCTTTGAATCTTTATGAGGACTATGATGATATTTTCCGAGGCTGGTTGGATGATGGGATAATTGAGAAAGTCCCAACTGAACAACACGACGCTGAGGCCTACTACCTGCCTAATCGTCCGGTGGTGAAACTCTCCAGTGGGACTACGCCTATCAGGCCTGTCTTTGATGCTTCTAGCAAGGTCTATAGATCCCTATCTTTAAATGACTGTCTTGAAAAAGGACCTAACCTCATAGAGATGATTCCCAACCTTATGCTGAGGTTTAGAAATGGCAAGTTTGGAGTCGTGGCAGACATTAAGAAAGCGTTTCTGCAGATTGAGGTGAATGAAAGGGACAGGGATTACCTGCGTTTTCTGTGGTATTCCCAAAATGGAGAAAAGACAGAAGTATTCCGACATAGACGTGTCGTTTTCGGTGTTAACTGTAGTCCTTTCATTTTGGGGGCAGTAATCGAATATCACCTGTCTAATGTTCGACCTGAACATAAACCGTTAGCTCAGAGGTTGCAGAAATCGTTTTATGTGGACAATTTAGTCACAAGCGCGAACTCTTTTGAAGAGTTAAAATATCTCAAATTGACCGCAACGTCCATCATGGATAATGCTCGGATGGTGCTAAGCCTTTGGGAGCATAGCCTGGACGTGGCCTCCGATACTTACCCCTTTGAAAGAGCAGAGATATCTAAAGTGCTTGGTATATGTTGGGATAAAAGGGAAGATTGTTTGTCATGTGAAATTCCCGTAGCCATACCCCCCAAGATAACCAAAAGGAGTATCCTGTCCTGCTTAGCTCAGATATATGACCCTATTGGATTTCTGAACCCAATATTAATAAAGCCTAAAATTCTATTGCAAAAGGCTTGGAAAAAGCGCGATGATCAGTGGGGTACCTTTGTAGGGAATCGCGTGAAAGAGATATGCAGACTTAGTGATCCTGGAGATTGGAGATATGTTCCCAGCGAGTGCAATCCAGCTAATTTACCCTCCAGAGGATGCAGCCTCTCCCAATTGATACAGTCTAGATGGTGGGAGGGCCCTTTCTGGTTAAAACTCTCCGAAGAATATTGGCCTTCCAGGTATAAAGACCTGAATGAAGAAGAAATCTGTGCGAAAAGAAAGAAAATTGGTGTTGTGACAACAGTTAAGAGTACCGATCATTGGTACATGAAATATTTCTCCTCGTTCATAAAAAATGTGCGGATGATGGCGTGGATTAGAAGATTCATTAACAACCTCCGATCTTCAACGAAAGTAAAGGACGAACTTTCTGTGAAGGAGATTGATGAAGCGGAGCAAGCGCTTTTGAAATTAGTTCAGGCCGAGTGTTTCCCTAGCCACTCTATACCTGGCCTGAAGGTATGTGAAGTAGAAGGAATCCTGCGTGTGAAAACAAAATTAATTTACAGCAGCGACGAATTTGGCTTCCTTTGCCAGTACTATTACATGGGACTCATCTGTTGATTGAACAAATGATACACACGTTGAGAATTGCCACGCTGGTGTACAATTTTTGATGAACAAACTCCGGGGAAAATATTGGATAGTAAAGGCGAAACAGACCATTAAGAAAATAGTGAGATGTGTCACATGTCGCCGCTTGCTCGGAACATCAACATTAGCATATCAACAATTGATGACCCTGCTGTGTCATGCAGAGGCAGTGAAGAATGGAAGGCCCATGACTTATGTCAGCGACGATCCGAATGATCTTGTGACAATATCACCTTCCATGTTTCTACAAGAACAGACAGATGTCGAGTTTCCCGAGTGCCAGAATATGGGATCTAATCCAACGACACAGAAACTGCGCTATTTGAGCAAGCTGAGGGAGGAGTTGAAATCACGATTCAGGAAGGAATATTTGTCCCTCCTGGTCCAGAGAAACAGACGCATTTACAATCCAAAACTCCAGGCTGGGGATGTTGTCCTTGTTGGTATGGACAATAAAAAGCGTAACTTCTGGCCATTAGCAGTGATCGAGGAGATATTATTTGGAAGAGATGGAGTGAATAGATTAGTGAAGTGAAAACCGCAGTAGGAACCTTCCTAAGACCTATTCAGAAAATATATCCCTTGGAAATATCATCAACAGCAGCTTCTTCGCGTTTGCTGAACGATAAAGAGAAAACTGCAAAAATACAGACTAGATCGGGAAGAACCGTTTGTATACCCAACCGATTGGACAATTATTATTGTTTTTCTGTCTGCCTAGAGAAAAACAGGTGGGAGTGTGTGGAATGGTGGAGATCCATTATTCCTGACGCAGTCCAGACGGCTTGGGTGACTGTAAACAAACAAACCCCGGCGGCGCCAGTCGCCAAAAAGGATCAGAACAAGGCTTGGTCTGCTACCGACCAGTTGGATGTTTTCCTCTGTCCTCTTAAGTTGTATTAAATAAAGTTAGTTAGAAGGATACTTTTACCCTCTCCTTTTTGCTATTTAGTGATCTTATTTAAATCCTTGGAACAGCCCACAAAGAATCATCACAGCGAATTCTTCTACCGAACTCGCTTCAGTGTTTTGTGAAACTATTACCAGACATTTCTTCACAATAGGGCAGTTGAAAAGTGGTCGCGGAAGAGGGCAGTTGGAAGTGGGGACCAGGCGGTTGAGACTCGAAAGATGAGTGAGTATAAATTTGAAAGGTAAGCGAAAAATCCTGCTAAAATTAATTCATGTGGGCTTCAAGCCCGTTTATTGAATAGAAAATTTAAAGAAATTTTCTCTCGGATTTTTTAAGGTTTTTCTTTAGGCAATTCCTAGGTATAGCATCTTAAACTTTATGGTAGAGGCACAGTCTTGCCTACATAAGATGTCTTGAACTTTATTTTTAAATTTGTGACTTTGCAAATATCTCCTTTTATCAATTCATATCTATATTAATAAAATGCAAATTTCATAAGAGGACATCACTAAAAACTTTCGTTACAATGCATCAATTTCAACCAAATTTTCAACATTTATGTAAAAACGAGATGGAGCAGGTTTTGCTTAACATCAAAATATTTTTCCCCAACATTAACATGCGTAACTTAGCTGTTATCGATTAAATACAAAAAAAAATCAACAGAGTTAATTTTATTTATATATAAATACAAAAAAAAAATTCAGCAATTCATTCAACTCAATCTAAAAAAATATTCAAAACAAGCAATTTTAAGATAACACCATATGTAAAACAGTCGGCCAAGAAAACAACAACGATATTACATCTTTCTCACATATTCACACACAATCTTGATTAATAATTAAAACTAATCTTTAACATTGTTTATTATACTTCATAATATATAATATTCGTTAGGCAAACTTTCACTGGATAAATGTAATATAAAAAGCCAACAATGAAGAATGAATGTAAGATAAAAAGCCAACAATGAAGAGTAAATATAATATAAAAAGCCAACAATGAAGAATGAATGTAAGATAAAAAGCCAACAATGAAGAGTAAATATAATATAAAAAGCCAACAATGAAGAATGAATGTAAGATAAAAAGCCAACAATGAAGAGTAAATATAATATAAAAAGCCAACAATGAAGAGTGAATGTAAGATAAAAAGCCAACAATGAAGAGTAAATGTAATATAAAAAGCCAACAGAGTGAATGTAAGATAAAAAGCCAACAATGAAGAATGAATGTAAGATAAAAAGCCAACAATGAAGAGTGAATGTAATATAAAAAGCCAACAATGAAGAAAGAATGTAAGATAAAAAGCCAACAATGAAGAGTGAATGTAAGATAAAAAGCCAACAATGAATAGTAAATGTAATATAAAAAGCCAACAATGAAGAAAGAATGTAAGATAAAAAGCCAACAATGAAGAGTGAATGTAAGATAAAAAGCCAACAATGAATAGTAAATGTAATATAAAAAGCCAACAATGAAGAATGAATGTAAGATAAAAAGCCAACAATGAAGAGTAAATATAATATAAAAAGCCAACAATGAAGAATGAATGTAAGATGAAAAGCCAACAATGAAGAGTAAATATAATATAAAAAGCCAACAATGAAGAGTGAATGTAAGATAAAAAGCCAACAATGAAGAGTAAATGTAATATAAAAAGTCAACAGAGTGAATGTAAGATAAAAAGCCAACAATGAAGAGTGAATGTAATATAAAAAGCCAACAATGAAGAATGAATGTAAGATAAAAAGCCAACAATGAAGAGTGAATGTAATATAAAAAGCCAACAATGAAGAATGAATGTAAGATAAAAAGCCAACAATGAAGAGTGAATCTATCTATATATATAAAATTGAATGTCTGTCTGTCTGTTTGTCTGTACTCTATAGATTCAAAAACCATACATCCAATCGCCGTGAAATTTTGGGATATTATTAGGTATATCACCGGGAAGGTTTTTGAAAAATAATTTCCTGAATATCTTGAATATCCTTAGAGTTATTTGCAGATTTGTAGATTTAACTCGCAAGCAGCGCCCCCATTGTGACGATGATAACAATATATCGAGAGATTCAAATTTACGAGTTTCAAATTATCAAAATATATCTTTTTTTAAATAAGTTTTTAGAGAATTGTTTTAACAAATGTTCGCTAGACAAACCTTTACTCTGGGTAAAACCCCGGGCGCCGAGTACGTTTTATAAGTTTATAAAGAATTGTTTTAACAAATGTTCGTTAGACAAACATTCACTCGGGTAAAACCCAGGCGAAGCCGGGCACATCCGCTAGTATACCGATAAAAATAGAAGCAGAAATTTGCTTATGTAGGAAGTTTTGAAATTTTTTTATTTTTTATTTTCGTGACTTAGCAAAATTTCTTCCTCTATTACTAATTGCCTTCAGATGGACTGTTGATTAAAAAGGCTGGGTAAAATAAAACCCCATATATATATATATATATTAATGTGTGTCTGTAGTAATTTCACACTAAAACAAATACACATGTCTACATATAAACAAATTGTTAAATATGCAGGTTAGCATCAGAGGTTCTTTTTTTTTATCCATCCAACGACAAATTGTCGAAATTTATGGTAATCTTCAAAGGGTTTTATTCATTTAATGGGTTTTCTTTAGACGAATCCATCTAAGAAACAAACAATGTGTGAATTTTATGTGCGCTATATTCTTTTGCATATGTATATCTTGAATTGACCTGGAACCGAGTTGAGCTTAACAGTGTCAGGGAAGCTTGAAGGAGAAGGGCTTTTTAGCTTCTGACAGTGGCTTAGGAGTGCTTGATTGTCATTGCTAACAAACATACCAATATTATACAAGTAACAAAACACTAAACGTACCAAGATAGTTTTTCCTTTTATTCTTTTATTTAATGACTCTTTCCCCGAGAAATTTAAGGGAATAAACCTCATTTTTGCATCGCATTTTGTGTGACTCCTTTTTTTTGTTGTTGTTCCTGAAAATAAAAATAGAAACAGAAAATATATTCGATTATTTAGAAATTACCATTGTGATAGAAAATAGAGGAAACCCAGGTACCCCTGAGGCGCATATTGTCAATACTGTAGCGGTTAATCTCTATTTACATTTTTATCCTTTTAAATGATAATAAACTTGAGAAATTATAATTTAAAATTTGGACAGACTACGATTTTAAACCCCACCACATGATATTCCCCCCCCCCCCCTTTTTTTTGCTCATCCCTAGTACACGTGGTACAGGCCATGATAATCATGGTGGGTAGTTAGCGACTGCTTATACTGGAAGAGCACCACATGTCTACACATGTGTAAAGCAGTTCAACTTTGCACTTACAAATGTGCCAGAGCCCGTTTGGTTACTTGCACTCGCTGGTGGGGTTGCACTTTTGCAAGAATCGGGGCAATTGGAGCATTTTTTTTAAACAGAAAAAAGTGTCCAATGTGGGATTGAACTCTGGTCGTAGTGGTCGAAAACCAAACGTTTAACCAGCCTTCCACCCACCCCCCTTTCCCCCTATTAAAAGCTATTAATATATTATTTGAAATATGGGGTCACATCGAAAGAGAAAATTCCAAATATTTTTCCTATCTCTTATTTACAACAACAACAAAAAGCCTTTATTCAGGGTCACTGACCCTATACAGGATTCACCAGAGGTATGCATAAGAACAAAGCAGTGAGACAAAGGGAATAGCGATATATACAGAAGAAAAGGAAAAAAACAAGAAAGAGAAAGAGGGAAGCGAGAAAAACAACACAAAAAGAGTAGCAGTAAGAAAGTGAGGAGTGAGTGTCACTTGGCCTTCTTCTGAGATATGGACTTGTGGTGTTGGAAAAGAAGACGTCCGAAGCAGCCAATGGGAGGCCGGCGGAAACGGCTACGGGGATGCAGCGGCAAGAATGAGGAAACAATACAGGAAGAACTTGTAAACAACTTTTTCGAACGCTAGAATTTGCCCTGATCTCCGATTCTTTTAGTGTAAATGTTTAAATAATACTTTACTTATTTTCTTAAATTGTAATAAATATAATTTTCCCTCCTGTTTTCGTTGTATATTTTAAAAGTGTTATAAACAACGACGCCTTAACTTTGAACCTTCAACCCCGCCGACCAAGAATAGAGGTGAGTGACTACCTCTATAGAATTTAGATCGTCGTCACAACACAGAGTGGCGGTGAAATCGCAATATTTTTGGCATCCCAGCCTGGACTGTTGAAGGTAAATTTCTGGAAAAAAAAAATCATTTTAAGCTGACCATTTTGGAACTCGCTAGCTAACCCTACTCGCTGCTTTGTTTACAAGATGGCGGAAGAATTAATTCTACGTTTAAAAAAGAAGCGTGCTGTTAACAGATCATATTTAACGAAAACATGCAATAAGATTGAAAGTGGACTTGACACGCTAATGAGAATTGAACTTGAAGAATTATTAGAACAATTGAATGAATCATTTAACGAACTTAAATTAGTGGATCACGAAATAGAAACGCTTCTTGAAACTGACGATTTAGAGAAGGAATTACAGGGCGTAGAGGAATATCGAGAGAAATATATTACTTGGAGATTTAGGGCAAATAAAAAGATTCGCCAATCAGATTTTCATGGCGAAAATATACCGAATTCGAACTCACGAATAGATGAAAATGAAATGAGACATTATGTACCTTCCTGCACGACTGTGAAACTTCCGAAATTGATGATATCGAAATTTTATGGAAACTTTAGTGAATGGCTGACGTTCTGGAATTCTTTTGATGCAGCTATACACCAGAACAACTCACTGAACCCGATCGATAAATTTAACTATCTGAAGTCACATCTCGGCGGAACTGCACTAAACACAGTCGAAGGTTTCGCTTTATCTGCGGACAATTATGAGAAAGCTATAAAATTGCTTAAAGACAGATTTGGGCGAGAAGACATTTTGATTAGCCGACATATGAACAATTTGTTGTCAATGAGACCACTCAAAACGTCAAGCGATGTAAGAACCTTCCGCGAACTTTTTGACAACCTTTCTGTTCATATAAGAAGTCTCGAGTCACTAAACGTGTCCATTGATGTTTACGGACAACTGTTGTGCCCGATAATAATAAAGCTTCTACCTGCAGACCTTAATTTGGAATTGAACAAAGAACTCCCGACAGGTTACGTAATTAATGACTTGATTACCTTTCTGGAAAGACAATTAACTGCACGGGAGAAGAGTTTTAGAAACGAAATCGGTACCGGGAATGAATCAACTTCTAAACCTAATTTGGTAAACAAACATCCAAAGACAAGATTCTACAATGAAAAACCAATTGCGACAGCTTCAGAACTTTTGAATTCAGTTCACAAATCGAATGAATGTGTATTTTGTGGTAAAGACAACCATGGAAGCCCTAAGTGTGACTTTGCAGCTAATATTAGTTTAAACGAAAAGAGATCACTCATGAAGAAAAAAGGCGTTTGTTATAAATGTCTTCGGCCTTCTCATTTAAGTAAATTTTGCAGAAATGTAGTCCGTTGTTCGATCTGCAACATGTCTTCCCACCTGGATGTCATGTGCACAAAACTGATTTTAGATAGAGGTGGATCTTCCAAGTCTCCAACAATGCAAGATGAAACCCTCGCCAACTTATCAACCTCCCCAGACGTCTTGTTACCTACTTTGAGAGTGACCCTCAAAGGGAACAGAACGGAGAAGACGGCACGGGCTATAATAGACACCGGATCCCAAAGATCATATATTTTACATAGCACAGCAATGGAAATGGAATACGAACAATCAAGGAGAGAGTTCTTCCGGCATTCCTTGTTTGGAGGATCGAGTACCGACGTAGTTGAACATGAGGTCTATACCATTCATTTATCTGACATCAATAATTCCTATCGCTGTGAGTTTGAAGCACTAGGTCAACCCCTTATCTGTGGAAGCATACCTCCGGTGTGTCCAAGATCATTGTTAGAAGGGAGTGAAGAACTTGACGTGTCTGATTTGATGAGAGACCGTATAGAAGTCCTTATAGGGGCGGACATCGCCGGGAGATTGCTAACCGATGCTCAGAGAAGAATCTCATCTGGACTGGTGGCAATCCGTACCAAACTAGGATGGACTGTGATGGGAAAGATTCCTCCAACGGAGGTGAGAGATGACATCAGCTCCCTTTGCGTGACCACACTTCTATCTTTGGATCTAGAAAACTTGTGGAAATTAGATGCAATTGGAGTCTCTGACGCGGAGGTTGAGAAGAAGACTCAGTCATTACAAGCTGAAATGGAGGAACATTTCGCCCACACCACGACGCGAGATATCGAGGGGCGCTATGAGGTAGCTCTACCCTGGGTGCAAGACAAGGAAAGGATTCCTTCGAATAAAGACCTAGCCGAAAACCAACTAAGTTCTGTAAGAAGAAAACTTGAAGAAGTTGGAGACATGAATGAGTATGGACGAATCTTTGAAGAATGGATGAAACAGGGGATAATCGAGTATGCCAGAGAGGATAAACTAGATGGTGTACACTACCTGCCACATCGACCAGTGTATAAAAGGAACAGTCACACTTCTAGAATACGGCCAGTATTCAATGCGTCGGCCCGGAAGAGAGGTAAACTTTCCCTGAATGACTGTCTGGATAAGGGACCCAATTTGATAGAAATTATACCAAGACTTTTAAATAAATTCCGGAAATATGAAGTTGGTGTCTCTTCCGATATTGAGAAAGCATTTTTACAAATTGGAATAAAAGAAGAAGACCGAGATTATTTACGATTCCTGTGGCACACAGAAGACGGAAGATTAATCACGTATCGACATAAAAGGGTTGTTTTTGGAATTACCACTAGTCCGTATCTTTTAAAAGCTACCTTATCTCTCCACTTAGATAAGGCTCCTGAACATTTAAAAATCACAGCTGAACAGTTGAAATCATCCTTTTATGTTGACAATTGTTTATCCAGTTTTCAGAATGTTGAAGAAACGGAGAAATTCGTGAAAGAATCTACTGAACTGCTCTCTACAGCTTGTTTCAATCTCCGAGATTGGGTGAGTAACGTTACAGACTTTTCTCTTATGAACCAACTGAATAAGGAAGTGAACATTTTAGGAATAACATGGAATACTGATAGAGACATACTGACAATTGGTTTGGAAGATTTTGAATTAATTGGACCAACCACCAAGAGAAAAGTACTTTCAATAGCGAGCAAGATATTTGATCCATTAGGAGTTGCTTGTCCTGTGACTTTAATTCCCAAGCTGATATTACAGGAAACTTGGATACAGAAGTTGACATGGGACGAAGTCCTACCTAGATGTTTAGTACAAAGATTTTGGAAGTGGTTTAGCAAACTGAAACACTTGCCTAACATAGAAATTCCTAGATGGCTTTGTTTTAAGGACTCCTATGTAGAGAAAACCACTCTCCACATATTTTGCGACGCCAGTCAGTTTGCCTATGCAACCTGTATTTTCCTCCGCATTGAAAAGGAAGATAGAGTGGACATCCAATTGATACAGGCTCGAACACGAGTAGCTCCACTGAAGAAACTCACCATCCCAAGATTGGAGCTTTTGGCTTGTCTGATTGGAGCTCGTTTGGCAGCTAACGTCATACAAGATCTGGAATTTGAGGAAATTCCAAGATTTTATTGGACCGATTCGACCAATGCTCTCTGTTGGATCCAAAGGGAAGACAACTGGGCAGCCTTTGTGATGAACCGTGTTAAGGAAATTCATAATCTTAGCTCCCCCGAATCTTGGCGCCACATACCAGGCCGATTAAACCCGGCAGACCTCCCATCTCGGGGATGTTCAGCAGAATCACTTAAGGAGACAAGATGATGGGAGGGACCTGCATGGTTGAAGGTATCCCAAGAAGAGTGGCCCAAATCAACCATTATCCCTGATTTGGAGATTGTTTATTCTGAAAGGCGCAAGACCATCCTGAACACCTTGTGTACGACAAGAGAAAATGAAAATTTATTTGGACGTTATTCCCATTTTTTGAGAATAGTACGAATCACCGCCTGGATATACAGATTCTTCAACAACGCCAAGATTGATAGAAGAAAGATAATTTCAGAAGATCTCAGTACAGAGGAAATCACTAAGTCAGAAATAATACTGATAAGACTTATCCAGAGAGAATCGTTTTCAGGGCATGAAGATAATAAACTACAAGGCTTTAAGTTGCTAGTAGACTCTTCAGGGATTTTGAGAATAAAAACTAAAATTTGCAGAAGAGAAGATTTAGCTAATTTTAGAATGCCCATTTTATTGCCCTCAGATCACTTTTTGGTTTCTTTGCTCATCAGGTGGAACCATGAAACCCACGGGCACGCCGGTCTACAAACTCTCCTCGGTATTCTGAGAGAAAACTATTGGATACTAAGATCCAGGAAAACCGTCAAGAAGATCATCAATCAATGCATTCGCTGTAAACGATTCACCGCGACACCAGCTACCGTCGAGTCAACATCATTACCAGAAGACAGAGTACGAGATGCTGCAGTTTTCGAAATAGTAGGAGTTGATCTAACTGGACATCTTATCTTAAAGAATAAGAAGAAAGCATGGATTGTCATCTTCACATGTGCAGTGTATAGAGGAGTTCATCTGGAACTTGTGACATCTTTGTCTATGGAAGCCTTCCTCCAAGCTTTCCGCCTTGCTTGAAGAGGCCGACCATTGATTGTGTATTCGGATAATGGGACTAATTTCAAAGGTATGGCTAATGCTTTAAAGAAGATTGATTTTTCGAGATTAAAATGTGATCCCACATTGAAAAACATCACCTGGAAATTCATACCGCCTGGTGCTCCTTGGTGGGGTGGATGGTGGGAGCGTTTGATTGGAATGATGAAACAATTGCTCTTTAGGATTCTCGGTCAAACCTCCTTGGGATATGAAGAACTTTCCACGGTAATGTGTGACGTCGAAAGCTTGATGAACACACGCCCACTGACCTACCTAACTGAAGAAAGTGAGGATCTCGCTCCATTGACACCTTCGTTGTTCTTACATGAGGTCAGAGAGGTTGGCGTTCCAGACCTGGACTTGATTGATAACCAGACCCTCTCCCGCAAATATCAATATATCAAACGTGTACGAGAAGATCTTAGAGAACGATTTCGTATCGAATATTTTGGATTCCTGAGACAAGAAACGAGACGCCTGAAGACTACCATACCATTCAAGGTGGGAGACATGGTACTCATTGGACAAGAGAGTTTGAAGAGACTACACTGGCCGTTAGCCAGAATAATCCAACTCTATCCAGGAAAAGACGGACTTGTGAGGGTTGCGAAAGTGAAAACTTCATCAGGTGATAAAATACGACCTATTCAAAAACTCTACAATTTAGAGATAACGCCCGAGATAAGATGTCGAGACCCTCTAACGGAGCGATCTCCCACACAAGAAGTTCGATTGACAACTGAAGAGGACCCTTTGACTTCACAACAAGAGCAACATCACATTGATACCCCGAATGTTGTGTCAAGTTACGGACGGCCCATCAAGAGACCCAACCGATTGGATCTACTGAACTTTTCCTTCCCATGTTTGAGTCGTCGAGACGCCAACTCAAAGGTGGGAGAAATGTTGGAAAAGAAGACGTCCGAAGCAGCCAATGGGAGGCCTGCGGAAACGGCTACAACGGGATGCAGCGGCAAGAATGAGGAAACAATACAGGAAGAACTTGTAAACAACTTTTTCGAACGCTAGAATTTGCCCTGATCTCCGATTCTTTTAGTGTAAATGTTTAAATAATACTTTACTTATTTTCTTAAATTGTAATAAATATAATTTTCCCTCCTGTTTTCGTCGTATATTTTAAAAGTGTTATAAACAACGACGCCTTAACTTTGAACCTTCAACCCCGCCGACCAAGAATAGAGGTGAGTGACTACCTCTATAGAATTTAGATCGTCGTCACAACACAGAGTGGCGGTGAAATCGCAATATGTGGAAACCATAAAACGCCGTAGCAATATACTTATTCTGGGTCATATTGTCAATTATTGATGGAAGTGAAGCACAGAGTTGCCCAGTTTTGAGCATAAGGGTTCTTCTTTCTTCTTTCAGAGCATAGCAATCAAAAATATAGTGAGTGATTTCATTTTTTAGTTTTGAATTACAGAAGGTACAAACCGCAGAGCATCTTGGTGTGGTTTTCTCTAAAATATTTTCATATGCTATTTGCTTTTGAATATATGGAGACAGTTTATCTAAGTTATGCAGCTGTATTTGGTTTGGAGGAAGGTATACAAATATCAAACAGATAACATGTTGGAGGGCTCTTGTATTTGTTGATAAGAAAATAGATAACCAAGTTTCCGCGATGTCTCGCGAATTTTCAGAAAAAATTGCATTGTCAGCGTCTTGAAAATCGAATTTACATGTATTTGTGTCGAATTTGTGTCTTATTTGATTGTCTCTTATTTACTTTTCTAGTGACTGTGAAAACTCATGGCTATTTGCAATTTAGTAAGAATGTTTTTTTTTTTTTTTCGTTTTTAAAATAATTTGAAGCACTCTTGCTTTAAAATAAAGAACAAATTTTTTTAAAGGTAATTTCTTCAAGTGTAAATAAAAAAAAAATAATTTTTTTTTGGCTGAAATCAAAGCTCTTTTTATTTATTTTTTAAGTGCTATTTAATATCGAAAGATTTTTAAATAATAATTTTATTCTTAGAGAGATAATTATTAGTTTGTGTAAAATACTTGTGTTTAATTTTTTATTTCTATTTAATATGTGTATATATATATATTGATCAAAACAAATTTATTTTAATTATTCTCAATAATTTATATTAGAAAGTAATTATTTACTCATCATTATGTTACGAATTTTGTCGTTGTTTAAAGATCGTTTGTGTACTCAAATAAACCGAAACTGGTAGTTTGTAGTCTAATTGTGAAAGTGTGAGTTGGAAAGATATAAACATTATTATCTCAAAATAATGAAAAAATATATATATAAAATTTATTTTAGTTAATTTTTCATAAACAGTTTTTTAAATTCTAAAATGAATCGAATAGAAGATGTAAGTACATATAAAATTATACCTATTTTTAAAAATAAACTATTACAAATATTTGGGTGTAATGACACCTTTTTTTCCTTCAACTCACCATTTTCAAAACATTAGTAAATTTTGTAGAGATGAAAATATAATCCTGTTTTCTCTTGCACTCTTGACTTGAATGTTTTGTGCTTTTGAATACTGGCATAATATCCGGAAAAAATTAAAAAATATTATGTAATTTATTTGGTTGATTTTTTATATATATTTAGTTACCTTTTTTTTGTCTAAAACTGAAAATATTAGTCAATTCTAGGAATCTTTACAATAAACAAAAACGCCTAAAAAAAAGTGACAGCAAAATATATTTGGAGTAATTCCTGACCCTTCATTGATCTTTGGACCTTCTATCAACCAGAGTGTAAATAAATAACAAAATGTATATCTATATATATAAAAATGAATGTATGTTTGTCTGTTTGTTGGTTTGTATGACCTGTATACAAATTCGCAGTAGTTCACTAATTCAAACCAAAATTTCCATACATAGGTAAAAAATAACGGGGATGACGATAGGCTATTTAAAAAAATATATAAATCAATTATTAAAACTATATATTCAAATTATTCAACTTAGCTCACGAGCAGCGCCCTCTAGAATCTCAGGCGATCTGCCGGCAGCCAACAGGCGCGCGCCGCCGGCAGGTCCTTGAGCGTTCTAGACGAGAAGCTTTTTCTTAATTACAATGCAAGTCCTTAACTACATTTACAGGTTTTCTAATTTATAACTATTTCACATATTTACATATATATTTTCATTTTTTGCTATAACTGATCTAATTCGCCGTTTAAAATAACCACTCTTGCTATATTTGCTATGTTTAATGTGTTTGAATAGTACATTTAATCGTGTAAACCCGGGCGTTGCCCGGGTCATTTGTCTAGTACTTTATAAAAATAAAGGTCAATTCTCCTGTTAAAATAGGCGCTAAAACTAATAGCAAACTATTGAACACAGGTTGAAGACAAAGCCACAACATCAACTTTGGAAAACTGAAAACATCAACCCAGAGATCATAGTTTAGAGCTAAAGGCTCTCTTCAGTCCAAGGCAGCCTTCATCTCATGAGATCCACAAGGGATCAAATAAAATATTGACCATCTGCCATATTTCCATAAGATTTGTCAGTGAATAATTAATCATAAATTATCACAGATTAAAGAAATTAATCTGCCCTTGCTGCTTTAACTACATTTTAATAAAAAATATTGTGAGAATTTTTTCAAAACTATTATAGATACATATGATTCTTTTTAAAAATTAAATAATTTTCTATTGCCCTTACTGCAATAGTACATTTAATGAGATTGCAATTCATTGTAGTAAAGGGCAGTAGAAAATTGTGTAATTTTAAAAAAGAATCATACGTGTCTATAATAGTTTCGAATTTTCATAACAGATGTAATTGATCGGACACAAAGCAATGCTGCAAGAGATAAATATGAAACTATTATAGACGCGTATGATTCTTTTAAAATTAAACAATTTCTACTGCCCTTACTGCAATGGAAAATTAATGGGAGGGTCTGGCTCATCAGTGGTGAACCCTCACAGCGGTTTCGTCATTATGATCTACCATACCGCTGTTATATTGCATTTTTCAATTTTCCTTTTATAGTGATACTGTTGCTAGAATCTTGGAATGGGTATTTTAGAAGAACTATGAGCTTGATACCTTAGTGTGATTGAGTGGAGATAAGAAAGAAGAAGAAGAAGAACTATGGACATAAGTTTTGAGGACAGCAGAATTAGAGAACAACAACAGAACAAGAGATAAATGTAGAATAGGAACATCTGTTTCACCAAAATTGCAGAATTTGATGCTGACCAGCAACATCAAAGCCTTTCCATTTCCTTAAGTTTTGTCCATGAGTGTATTTGGACCTTTGAACCACTTGATAACTCTTACATTTCCAGATACAAGAAAATAAGACCTAATCCAAATAAATAAATAGTGTGTGATGTTTCGGTAACAGCATTGTTACCATTATCAGACAAAAGAATATAATAAAATATTTTTAATTTTTTTTTATCTGATGATGGTAACAATGCTGTTACCGAAACATCACATACCTAATTTATTTGGATTAGATCTTATTTTCTTGTATCTATAATTCAAATTGTGCTTCATCAACTTTTACATTTGTTACAGGAGATTCTGGAGATTGACCCCAAAGTCCGGCGGAAGCTCCACTCTCTGCTCATAGATGTACAGGCCAATCCCAGGACTTACTTCCCACTCTCAGTCCTGAACCCCTGGACTCTCAAATTCCCAGAGGAGGAGGAAGATGGGATTCCCATGGACCCGGATGAACGGGATCTCCTCAAAGTCCTCAAGCCAGAAACAACTGAGGAACCTCTGCCCACGACAGCTACTGTTGTTGGAAAAGACTCGGGCAGTAACATCAAACAGGATGGAAATCTACAAGTTTATCAATACCGTAAGGTAAAACAAGTCACTATACGATAAGGCATGATTTGGATTATAAACACAAGGTAATAAGACCAAATCCAAATAAATAAATAGTGTGTGACGTTTCGGTAACAGCATTGTTACCATTTTCAGACAAAAGTACTGAATGAGAAATTTTACCACAGCATGTTTTAAATAGTTACTGTTATCAATTTCTCATTAAGTACTTTTGTCTGAAGATGGTAACAATGTTGTTACTGAAACGTCACACACTATTTATTTATTTGGATTTGTTGTCTTATTACCTTGAAGTCATTATACGAATTCATTCTTTTTTTTTTTGTCAATATACCACTGTGACTTGTTTGCCCTTTTTTAAAAATTGAAATGACACAATTTTGAAATAGGATAAGGCACAATTAGGATTATAGATTATAAACAAAAGCTAATAAGACTAAATCCAAATAAATAGTGTGTGGCATTTCGGTAACAGTGTTGTTACCATCATCAGACAAAAGTACTGAACACTGTTAACTACTGAAAGTACAGATTTACAGCTGTTACCAAAACATCACACACTATTTATTTATTCAGATTTGGTCTTGTTACCTTATGACTCTTGATAAAGCACAATTTGGATTATTATAGATTATAAACACAAGGTAATAAGACCAAATCCAACAAACTATTTATTTATTTGGATTTGGTCTTATTACCTTGTTGCCTTATGACTCTTGTAAGATGATAATAGGAAACTCTGTTGAAAATTGAAATGGAAATCACCAAAAAATTCAACATTTTGGTTTAATTCTCCTTTCTTCCTCCCTCACATCTGTGATGCAGTTGATGCATAGTTTTTTTGCTTATTACAGTAGAACTACCTCTCTGTACAAGACAACACCTAGTTTCAGAGCCAAAGTATCCTTTAGGGAGAGGTGTCCTCTTACCGGAGAGTTGCTAAATTGTAAAAATGGTAATTTTTCAAATGAAAACTGTCCTTTGTGAAGAGGTGTCTGCTAAAGGGAGGTTCTACTGTATATATATCACAAGGTAATAAGACCAAATCCAAATAAATAATAGTGTGCGATGTTTCAGTAACAATGTTTTTAGCAAAATTTTTCGCACACTATTCATTTATTTGGAGATTTGGTCTTATTACCCTTGTGTGCTATAATATAATCCAAATTGTACCTTATCCTAACCATTAATCCACAAATATCCATGTTTTTATATTTTTATTTTCTCAATTTCTTTTTTCCCCTCTTAAAATAAAAATGAAATGTTGATGACAGTAGAGAAAATCTGTGAAATTCTTTCTTTTTAATTATATCATTTTAGTAGAACAAGTCTGTCAGTTATAATAACATCTCACTCAGGACAAATATTTCATGTCGTTATAACCAGTGTTAAAACAACTGGGAATTTGAGACTTTAAGAGTTATGATATTGATAAGGCACAATTTGGATTATAAACACAAGGTAATAAGACCAAATCCAAATAAATAGTGTGTGACGTTTCGGTAACAGCGTTGTTACCATCTTCAGATAAAAGTACTGAATCTGTATAGCTTATATATACTGTATAGTATTAAAAATAAAGAAGGCATCTCTTGACCACGTTTAGTTTATTTTTGCTCCACTAGATGGCGCTCTGCCATCTAAAAAGCACATGTGCTCGTGGTCAGGAGATGCCTTCTTTATTTTTAATATCAACACCTGACCCACTTATCTTTTATTTTTTTCTATTGTTTTTTCACTGTATAGTATATATATTATATACATAATACTGTGAAGATTCAGTACTTTTGTCTGAAGATGGTAACAACGCTGTTACCGAAATGTCACACACTAATTATTTATTTGGATTTGGTGTCTTATTACCTTGAGTTATGATATTATAATAAAGTTACTGTTATAAAAGAAGCTGTTATAACACAACTGTACTCTTGAAAAAGGGACAACAATAGATCACTGAAATATCTTTTTTTTTCTTGAAAAAGGAACAACAATGGATCACTGAAATCTTTTTTTTTTTCTTGAAAAAGGGACAACAATGGATCACTGAAATATCTTTTTTTTCTTAAAAAAGGACAACAATGGATCACTGAAATATCTTTTTTTTTTTCTTGAAAAAGGGACAACAATGGATCACTGAAATATCTTCTTTTTTTTTTTTTTCTTAAAAAAAGGAACAACAATAAATCACTGAAATATCTTTTTTTTTCTTAAAAAGGAAAATAAAGGATCACTGAGTTGTGCACAATTTCATTCAAACCCCCCAGTGTAGTACCCGGGGTATCACTGCTGTTTGATTGGTGTTGCAGAAGTTTGTCAAGATGCTGGAGAAACACCAAGTCCTGGTGGTCTCTGGAGAAACTGGCTGTGGCAAGACCACTAAGGTACAGAATTGGAGCTGTGAGTTTTCTATAGAAAATTCTAGTTTTTTTTTTATACCTCTCATTAATAATTATTATACAAAATTTTGTTTATAGATTATAAACACAAGGTAATAATCTAAATAAATGAATATTAAAAGATAGTAACAACGCTGTTACCGTTGTGTCTCTCAATAATAATTTGACCACTACCATGTGTGTGGTGTCCAGCTGCCCCAGTTTGTCCTGGATTCCTGCCAGCAGAAAGGCCAGCGCTGTAACATCGTCTGTACCCAGCCCCGTAGACTGAGTGCCATCATGGTAGATACCTATCTCCTACCCAGACTACAGTACCTGCCCTGAAGTTAGATAAAAACTTCTGTAGTTTGTACCTACCTTTAAAGAAATAGAAAGGCCTTAATATATTTTGAAAGGAACTTTTCTCTTCTTACAATATGGATGTAATTTTTTCTATGCCTATTGAATGCTTCATTTCCTTTCCTCCCCTAACAATGGTTCATTTCACTTTCCTCTCAACAATGATTCCTTTCCTCACAACAATGGTTAATATCTTATCCTCCCAACAATTTTTAATTTCTTATCCTCCCAACAATAGTTCATTTCCTTTCCTTCCAACAATGGGTCCTTTTATCACAACAATGGTTCATTTCACTTTCTCCTAACAATGGTTCCTTTCCTCCCAACAATGGTTCATTTATGTTCCTTCCAACAATACTTCATTTCCTTTCCTCCCAACAATGACTCAATTTCTTTCCTCCCAACAATGGTTGTTTTAGGTTCCTCCCAACAATAGTTCATTTCTTTTCTCCAACAATAGGTCATTTCATTTCCTCCCAACAATGGGCATTTTCTTCCCTCCCAACAATGGCTAATTTCCTTTTTTCCCAACAATTATATGTTTCCTTTCCTCACAACATAGTGAGATAATAATTTTCTTTTCCCAACAACAATGCTTCATTTCCTTTTCTTCCAGCATATTTACATTTTCTTTTATCGCAGCATGGAACCCTTTTCTCCCAACAATGGATCATTTCCTTTATAACAATGCCTCATCTCCTTTCAAAAAAGTGGCCATTTCTTTTTCTCCTAATAATTGAACAATTTCCCCATCAAAATTCATCATATTTTGGAATGTAAACTATTTTAGCACTCGAATGTTTCTTTTTCATTGTTTTTAAAGTTCATTTTAGTTTGTGTTTTCTTACAATCTGATCACCTCTTTTTTTTTATTTTCTCCACTCTTCGATAAATATTCTTCCCAAATCAAAATGTCAATCAATTATTTAACTCTTTATTTTTTTTATGAAGTGTAGGGGAGGATTTGTGGTGCACCAAATTTTTAAAGCAAGCGGGTTAACATATCCAAATAAGAAATTTATCCTTCTGGTAACAGCATTGCTGCCATTTTCATAAAAAGTACTGAATCTCATTAGTAATACAAGGTAATAACACACCAAATCCAAATAAATACACTCATGGACAAAACTGACACAAACAAAACAGTTGGTACAGTGGAGTGGACCCAGGAGGAGATCTGAACCTCAGACAGCATCAAATAACACTAACAACATTTAGAACAGGCCATCTCAAGTCATTGAAGATAGAAAATAATAAAATCTACCCCACTTGCCCAAAATGTAGCTTGACACCTGCAGCTCCAGAACACATTTTACCTTGCATTAGATGCACTAAACAGGACCTTTGGGAGAGGCCGCTGCTTATCATAAAACAGCTTGAGGAGTATGAACTCATGGAATTCGTATAATCTTCACACAAGGGGATAAGAAACATCAACAACTTAAGGATGTGGAAAGTATGATGTCGCCAGTCAACTATTTTTTATTATTTTTGAAGGAGACTTGGTTCACACTTGGTTATCTCAGGTGTCTTCAATAAAGGTTACTGTAATATCTTTCAGATTTATTCTCTGAATCCCGATATACATGCTGAAAGATACAACTTACTTTTGTCAATGAGTATAAATAGTGTGTTAGTGTATAATTTATCTGGATTCAGACATATTACCTTGTGTTTCTAATCTATAATCCAAATTGTACCATATCATTAGTTTTAGTACTTTTGAAGATGATAACAATGTTATTGTTTTATTTTACCTTGGCTATATTGCTCTACCATTGTTTTGCTTGCGTTGTTGTTTCCTGTGACGTAGGTTGCCAGGAGAGTGGCAGAGGAAGCCAATCAAAAACTCGGTGAGAGCGTCGGCTACAAAGTGCGACTGGATAAGTAAGTTTATCACTTTCCATCTCTGAGGGAAGTTAACATTCCCTTGACAGCTATTTTTTTGGCATTGTTGATATCTCTGGCTAGCTAGTACTGTGTCTTCAACTTGTTGTTCTTTAACTGAAGTATACTTCGAGCTTTGCTATAACAAACATCAATCAATACAGTCTATATATGTTATATAAAAATTATATTTTATTTTAAAATTATAAATTCTAGAACAAATTACTCTGTTTAGTTGACCGCCAGAGGTCGCCGCTTTCCCTTTATAAGTCCATTGTTGTTGTTTCCAGTTGTCCGGCTCAAACCTTTTGTAATTATATAAATAATCTTTGGTTTTTCTTATTCTACTCGCCTTAAGTCAGGCAGTACTTTATAAAATTCTGTTTTTATATATTCCTTAGGCTCAATTAAAGCTAATTCTGAACTAAACTGTTTTTAAGATTTTCCACGACTGCATACCATTTAGTACCAATGTACTCAATTGAACCAGCAAATAATCAACATAATTCTATAAATAATATTCAAAAAACAGCAGAAAACTCTTTTTTTTTTGAACAGAGAGATATCATTAACTTTAATATTTGTATTTTCCTACTCTGTAAACTTGTCTCATTGCCTCTCTAGCTCCAAACATGATTTGAAAGTTTTGGTCATTTACCACAGTTCCTCCGGGGACAATTAGTTCCATTCTTGGTGCAGCGAACACTTCAGTGATTTCAAAATGGAGACCACATGCTGTAATGCATCAAGTGAGTAGTGTAAAGTCTGGAAAATGGGCCCTGTATCAGTCCTGAGCCAATGAGCTAGCAGCGTCCTGCTGGAGCATCCAATCTGCTTCGTCGAATTGCTTTTGAGCCCATGGGAGTACGATGGCCTCGAGAATGTTGTGGCAATACACTTCTTGGTTGATTTTGACTCCCTGATCTACAAAAATGAGAGGGATCTTGCCACTGGGGTAAATCCCGGCCCATACCATAACCGACTGGGTTGCCAAAACGTCAAAGTAAAGTCCACAACTTGATCAAAATCCAACCTCCACAATTAGGTAATTCTCTATGACAGAATATAGAGTAATGTGATGTTCTAGTACCTAGTTTATGTTTCCAAATGTACTGTGTAAGTAGGCAATGTGTTTGGTCCTGTCCAGGAAACCCCCACGGAGCAAGAATGGCTCCATCCTGTTCTGTACCACAGGAATCCTGCTGCAAAATCTCAAGTCCAGCAGGTGGGTGGCTCTCTGACATGGGGGTGTTGCAACACATGCAGCATAGTGGTGTTGCAACACTCTCCTATAATACAGTGTTACTGGTGGGTGGTGTCGCAACATAGTGTAACAACACACACAACATTGTAGTGTTGCAATATGCTTACAACATGGTGGTGTTGCAACACTCTCCTATAATACAGTGTTACTATATATATATATTGCGTATGATATTGTTTTTTACAGCACAATACAACAAATACAGTGTTACTGGTGTCGCAACAAGGTGCTGTGTGTCCCCAGGCTCCTAGAGGAATACAGTCATGTGTTCCTGGACGAGGCCCATGAGCGCAGCATGGAGACAGACTTTCTTCTTATCATCATGAAGGAACTGGTGCAGCAGAGGAAGGATCTGAGGGTGGTTCTGATGAGTGCTTCCATGGACCAGAGCAAGTTTGCCCAATACTTTGGTAGGTCAAGTTCTCTGGGCTTGGTGGAGTCTTTATTTACACTAATGGACAAATTTTAAGGAGGTTCTACCTTTTAGCATGTATATTGGGATTCAGACAATAACTCTGAAAGATATTCGATACACAGTGATATTTAGACTAAAAACATGGTGAAGGAAAATGAGTCCATGACTTACAGATCATTGTGCTTTCTTCCTTACTCCCCCTCCTCAGTAGATATAGCCAGAAAACTTAAATCTTATGGCATCCGTACCATATATAAAAACTCCCCGAATCTTCTTTCATCCCTCCGTCATCCTCATACTAAGTCCTCAGCTCCTCCTGACCCTCTTCGTTCTGTGGGCGCAGTCTACTCCGTCTCATGTGAACAGTGTCCTGCCACTTACGTTGGTGAGACAGGTAGATCTGTGGCTATCAGGATGACTGAACATTCCCGTAATATTTCCAGGCAAGATACCAAATCCCTCATTTATCAACATATGCAGAGCACAGGCCACACTTTCAACATCAAAAACCCCACCATACATTACAGGCACATACATATCTTACACCAAAGACTTATCCTAGAATCTATAGTATCCCACAAACTGAAGAGCATTAACAGAAAAATAGATCTACCAGAAGCTTATCATCCTCTTCTGTCCTTTATTTAAACCTCCCACATGTTTATTTCAATAGCCCTAATCATGCGCCATCTCGTGGTTTCAGACTGCAGATTTAATATTTACTTTTCAAAAATCGGTCTTCTGTTAATATTAACTTATATAAATAGTTTAAAACTTTCCTTTTTTATATATATATTTTCCTTCCTACCATTTGTACCATAGTTCATATAAGTCGCGCTTTATTTCTCGCCTGTTGAAGGGTTTTTACCCGAAAGCTTGCACCTATGCATCAATAAAAGAAACTCGTCTTCCTTCACCATGTTTTTTGTCTAATTTCAATTCAGGAAAAATTCTTTATCTATGCAGTGATATTTATTGAAGACACATGCAATAACTAAGTGTATACATAATTGCCTCTCAGACTCCTTAAAAAAAAAAGAAAGATGACTGGCGACATCAAAGTTTTACTTCCTCAAATTTTGTTCATGAGTGTATTTGGATTTGGTCTTATTTCCTTTTATTTTTAATTATTGAAAAAAAAGTATATCTTGGATATAAGAGCATATGTTGCAACAAGACTTGGAGATGGATCTCAAAAAGAGGTTTGTTTAAAAATAAACTTTTTTTTTTCCAAAGGTTTATTAAAAAGGCTTGCAAAAACATCGTGATGGTTGAGCTAATACACACATCTTTCACGATACAGTAGAACTACCTCTCTCTCTGTAAAGAACAACACCTAGTTGCAGAGCCAAAGTGTCCCCTTACCAGAGTTCAGCTATGTAGTAAAATTATCATTTTGGAAATTATTTGTGTTCTCCAGCGAGGGTGTCTTCGCAAAGAGCTTATACTGTATCTGTAATAGAGGAGAGCTTCAGATCCTGAACTTTTTTAAAATAGATTCTTCAAGTGATGGCATCAACATTGATATTCACTTTGGAATTCATTTTCTTCAGCTCATAGAAAAAATAGTTTTGTAGCTATAATTTATAATCCAAATTGTGTTTTATCATTTTTGATAGACTTCAATGGACATAAGAAGTTCCTATGAGCTGAAGAAAATGAATTCTAAAGTGATAAGGCACAGGGTAAAAAGACCAAATCCACATAAATAAATAGTGTGTGACATTTCAGTAACAACGTTGTTACCGAAATGTCACACACTATTTATTTATTTGGATTTGGTCTTATTACCTTGTGTTTTGAATTCCAAAGTGAATATCAATGTTGATTAAGCCATCACTTGAAGATGGTA
The DNA here is from genome assembly GCA_030710605.1 of Cordylochernes scorpioides. Lineage (NCBI taxonomy): Eukaryota > Metazoa > Arthropoda > Arachnida > Pseudoscorpiones > Chernetidae > Cordylochernes > Cordylochernes scorpioides. Next base: position 10,760,777 of record CP092868.1, on the reverse strand, counting down.
TCTTTATTAGATTCATACAACCCAGAGTAAACAACTGTACCAATGTTGGGTGGATGCAAGGTGGCTGTCCCATCTTGGAAATTCCAGGGTGCAGGAAGTTCCACATCCGCAACTATTTCCTTGAAGATGTGGTGGATTTGGTGGCGGAGGAACTGGCCGTCCGGTAACCCAATTGTGGTCATGTGGAATATTGGTGTCACATGGTGTCTAACACAATGATCCACCATTGTTGTCATGTTGTTGTCTAACACTGTATGATTCCACCATTGTTGTCACATAACCCTGGCCCATTATCACAAGGTCAAATCCTCTACAATTAAGTTTTTTTAAATTTGTTCCACGTGGTATCGTATGTGCTGACTATGATTATCACAGAATTTACTGTAAATGCACCACATGTCTACACATGTAGAAAGAAATTTGACTTATACACTTACAAGTTATCAGAGCCCTATTTGAGGCTATTGAAGCAACTTTTTTTTCTATAAAAAAAAAAAAATAGTGCTCAATGCAGGATTCGAACCTCAGTAGTGGCTGTTGAAAATTTGACGGTTTATACCATTCCTTCACTAACACCAAATAACTAAATGCTTAGAAGATATGAAAGCTAATGGCAATGAGTTTCTTGATTGAAGAGGTATAAGGTTGGTGAGAGCTTTCAGACAATAACATCTTACAACAGGCTGTAATATAAATACCATAGTATTTGTATTACAGTAAAACCTCTATGAGAGAACACTCATGCTAGAGGACACCTCTCTATAAAGGAGAGTTTTCATTTGCAAAATTACCATTTTTACTATTTAGCAACTCTTCAGTAAAAGGACACTTCTCCCTAAAGGACACTTTGTCTTTGTAATTAGATGTCCTTTACAGGGAGGTTCTACTGTACATCCGAAAGCTCACCAAGCTTATATATCTTTAATAAAGAAACTTTTCCTGAAGAAGGAACAAAAGTTAACAGTGAGGAGTTTCTTTTAGTAATGCTGTAAATTCGGCAAGATCTCGGACTTTTACGTCCTTTGCTTGTTGCTGTTTTCTTTTATCTTTTTTCAGCAATTATATCCAGCGATTCCTCCTGTTGTAAGTAAATTCTATGCAACGTTTCTTTGTGATTTTGTAAGCTGTGATAGTGAGTTTGTGTTTGTTCCTGGAAACACACCATAGGAAGTGGGATACAACAGTTAGCTGTGTGTACAGTGGGGTCCACAAAGCTGAGCCCCAGCTGCTGTCCAAGAAGGAGGAGGAGGTTTTCAACCAGTTCTACAGGGACCTCAAACAAAACAACAAGTGGGTCTTTTACTTATTGATCCTCACATTACATCTTATTGGAATAAACTATATAGAATCTGGATAATACATTTTTTAAATCTAAATAATGTGATTAAGTACAATTTGAATTATAGATTAGAATAACAAGGTAATAAGACCAAATACAAATACATAAATAGTGTGTAACAATTCAGTAACAGCATTGTTACCATCATCAGAAAAAAAGTACCGAATTGATGGTAACACTACTGTTACCAAAACATCACACATTCAGTACTTTTGTCTGATAATTGTAACAATTTAATTTTTTTGAATTTGGTCTTAATGCTTTTTTAGCACCCAATGATTATTCAACACTTATTTTAATTCAACAATTTTTTTTCAATTACCCAATCAGCCAATTTACTTTTAATTTAGCTAACTTTTAATTCAATACCGGCTTTAATACAACTGACAATTCTAATCCCTTAGGACATTGAATTAAAGAAGTTGGATTACATGTCGTTTAGATATTTTATGTGGGTGTGGGAAAACAAACCAAAACATCTGAAGAATTAAAGCATTTATGAAGAGGGGATATCCTACGCTATGTCTGATATCCATGAGCCTCTTTCTTTCTCAGGGAGTTCACAAAAAAAATAACACATCCTGCTATAAAAAGACATGTAGATTGCGTGTATCCTGTACGCACTGGGGTTAAAAAAGGAAGGAGGGACATAAAACTCTGGTTAAATTTACATTATATATTTATTTATCTCTTTCGACCAAAAGAAAAACACAAAGATAAGAAAAAAATATAAATAAATATGCAATGACGATTGAGCGGAAAGTTTACATATATATACATATCTGTATAGAAAAAAATTATTATAAAAAGAAAATACTTAACTTTAGTGCTTCTTTTGTTGGAAGGCTGGAAACCCCTCCATAAAAAAAATAATTCTTTTAGGACTACATTTTTACAAGCTTCCCTACTCTCTTATCTATTTCTAACCAGCACCGCCCCCCCCCTAAAACTTCCTCGTGACTATCTTATCTACTACTTGACCAGCCCCCCCAAAAAAAAACTTGCTTGCCACCAACTTTTTTTTTCCCAGGGTGACCAAACAAAAATTAAAAAAATAAAAAAAAAATTTTTATCTGTGATAAGAAAGACATTTAAAAAAAAATAAAATTATGATAAAAATTATCTTTCGAAATATTAATTTAAAATATTAATAAAAAATAGAAAGCCCAAAAATAACTGCTTATTTAAAATAAAAATATGGAAATTTATTATTGTACTATGAGTTATTAAAAAAAAAAAACTAGGAATAAAAAAGGAGGTGAAGAGATGGGCTGGTTTTTTTTACAGAGAAGAATTCTCGGAAGGCCGCTTCATTGTCCACCGGCTTTTCCTTGATTCTGTGGGTGACTTTGTGGAGGCCCCAGAAGTGGCCTCTACAATCCTTCCCCGCCAAGACCACGGGATTTGGGCTTGCGAGGGAGCAGGACTATCTCCGGGGTCAAACGTGGAGGTCATGGATGCTCTGGCTTGTGAGGGAGCAAGGCAAATCTCCGGGGTCAAAGGTGGAGATCATGGATGCTCTGGCTTGCGAGGGAGCAAGGCAAATCTCCGGGGTCAAAAGTGGAGGTCAGGGATGCTCTGGCTTGCGAGGGAGCAATAGCACTGTCTAAAAATAAAAAAAATCAAAACAAAGGGCGCCATGCATTCTATTTATTCGCCAGTTGAATGCAAGACTGGCTTTTTTTAATTCCACTCTGTGACACGGATAGTATTGTGATAGGTATATCCGGAGTCTTAGGGTGCCTGGAACACAAGGGTTATAAACACGTATATACATCTATTTATATGTAAGATTTGACACATTTGTGGGAAGGTGCATACCTACTAGTTAAAAAAATAATGCTTAGTGACTAAAATAGAAGTAAAAGAGCCAATAATGAATCCAAAACTAAAAATAAATAAATAAAAGGCCAATAATGAAATCAAACAAAAATTAAGTAAATGAGAAAACCAATAATGAATTCAAACAAAAAATAAATAAGAAAGCCAATAATGAATTCAAAACTAAAATAAATAAATAAAAGGCCAATAATGAATTCAAACAAAAATTAAATAAATGAGAAAACCAATAATGAATTCAAACAAAAAAATAAATAAGAAAGCCAATAATGAATTCAAAACTAAAATAAATAAATAAAAGGCCAATAATGAATTCAAACAAAATTGAATAAATGAGAAAACCAATAATGAATTCAAACAAAAAAATAAATATGAAAGCCAATAATGAATTCAAACCTGGAAAAATAAGAATAATAATAAAAGAACCAATAATGAAAAAAAAAAAAAACTGGTGACTTCACATCGACTTGACACGGTGCCTGTCAGTCAAAATTTATCTCTATCAGTTCCATGCCCTTTTCGTTGAAACATGTCCGATTCTATATGGGTTTGCTACTAACTAATTTAAACTAACATGATCAAGTTCTAAACTTGTTTAATACCTAATAAAAACTAAAATAAATAGTATTTTATCAATGTATTACCATAGTACGTCTGGTAGGAAGTCCTTTATAAAGACTGACTGGGCTGGGTTGGTTCTCCAGGATGAACACATCATCCAACTCATCATGGTTCATAGCCAGTGTATGAGTAAATACGACATTCAGCACAAAGCCCGAAATGCCAAAGACCTCACGTCCAGCACAAAGCCCGTGGCGTGATTAACTGGCCTATTCTGCACTTATTGATACCCTCGCCGAAGAGTCCTCGTGTCAGTCATCTGAAGACACTACGAAACCTCGCGCGTTCCTATTAATAGTATCAGACCCAACAAATGGGTCAGCGCATAGAACCGATCAAGTCCCCGACTTGCAAAACCCACCCTAACTCAGTCTTTTACCACTAACGTTATCCGTATGGAAGGAAGCATACCTATAGCGCACACTTCCCCTACTGGGGTTTGAAACCAGATACCACCCAGTTATCAAACCCTACATTGATTTAATTGAATTATATGTAGCCATCTGGTGCGCCGGTGAAAACCCGCTAAGTCCACCAAAGTTTCACACATATCAAAAGTTAACAAAAAAAAAAAATCATATTCCCGAAGGAAGCCTAACAAAAAGGAGCGATTATTTTCTAATTTGAGAATTGCATTGTCCCGAGAGGCTTATATCCCTAACAAATTTGAAATCAAAATAAAATCGATCCTATTAAAATTCCCTAACACTATTCTAAATGTATCTTGGTCTAACAATATAATAGTTTTTAACCTTCTTACACATTCATTAAGCCAATCCATTCATACACCCTCCCCCCCTTCATTCACGGCTTGCATACAAACTAAAGTTAAAAATTGCTATAAACGCCAAAATACCTCAATTATCATTGCTAAGTTTACCATAACAATAGCTAGATTCAAGGACATCATGAAATCAAAGAAAATATTTAATAAAACTTGGGAACTAAATGCCCTTCAATATAAATTAACCTATGCCTCATACAATCTCTTACTAACTATTTATATTCAAATGACTGATATCAGTCTCAGCTGTAAGCTAACCTAACTTTAAAAATAATTGTAAATATCAAAGTCCCTAAATTGTCTTTGTCTCAACACCTAGTACCACTGCAAAGATAATTTAATAGGACAATTTACTAATTAGAGCGACAAAGAATAGGACATTCAACTCATGAAGGCGACAAACAATTGGAGATGCTTCCTCCACTGATAAGATCCTATTGATTGACCTTATCTCCTCAAACACGCTCCAGTCACAGCAACCACTCTACACCACTAGTCAACAACTTTATCCTACCTGTTGACTGTAGGCAACACGCAATAGTTCTAGAATATGGAATTAAAGGGCGTCTATACATACCCAACCGATATCTGTACTAATGTGTAAACCTACACTCTGCTACACCACTGCTCTCAACTACCTGGCTTCTGATTGTCTATGTCTACTTAATCTCAATTCAAGGGATTATTGAGCGTCATACGATGGCTCCCGTATACTCAACCTTGGACGTCACTAAGAACACAAACAGCTCGCCGCCAAACATTACTCCGACCTCGGCAGTTCATCTTCTCTGGAGTTGTTGTGTGGCTCTGGAGTAAACTTGATGTTGCCCAGCTGTACCTATACATCTATTTAGCTGCTTGCGCCACCGATCCTACTGTAAACTGTGCACCATACTGAAGTACTAAGTATTAGCTTCTTGATCAAATAATACCTTATTCTATTTAAATCTAATCTTAATAAAAAATTACCCTAAACTTGAATATTTGTGCTAAATTGGATACACCTAATTGCCAAATATTAACAAGACTGATTGTCTATACTTACAATATGCATTGAGAGAGAAATTTAAAAATTTTAACATGGAATTTCAAAACTTAAGGTTTCATAAAAAAAAATTCTATAAGAGAAGAGTTCTGCTTAATTTGGTCTCTCCTGATACATATTAAAGTTTTACGAATTTACGCTTTCTATACATGCACTCTCTTCGCACTACATCACGTCAGTGACTATGGCCACCGCTCACATCACAAAGTCTACACTTACAAATGCACACTACACTTAAAAAATTCAAAATTTAAAGTTTCATGAAAAAAAATTCTATAAAAGAAAATTCTGCTTAATTTTATCTTTCCCATTTAATACATAATAAGATTTTATTAAATGACTGTTTCTTATACAGCTTTCTTAATTTACCTAGAGTGCCTATCTATGGGAAGGGTTTGTTTTACACGGATTTTATTTTACTTATATCAGGGTCTACTATATTGTTCTTTTCTTTAGTCCAGCCTGGACCTCCCTTTAACTAAAAATAAAATAGATTAGACATCATTATTTTAGATTGACCTATTTGTTCTGCTAGGGACTACGTTTGCTTACTACGCGGTAGTTCAAAATTTTACTATCAATTGCAGGCTAATTTTTCTTACACTTTTGATGGTATTATGTGTATTTTGACTTGACCTGGTTTGATTCAGCACTTTCCAATTGAAGTCTCACTAAATTGTGGAATTGCATGCTAAAATATATATATCGTTATGGTACTAAAGGTTTATTTCGTTAAAACATGGCTCTCGCAGTGGTTTCCCGTGGTATGACAGAGGTGAACCGAGCCTAGACACATCTGAACAGGTGCGAGCTTGGCATAACTACATCTTGCGTAGGTTAACTTGGCATGCCGGTTAATCAATCTTGGAAACTCTGAGCGAAATTGGTCATCAGCCTGCAGGTGGATAGTATGTAGAGTACATCTCTGTATTCTACCATTGATGATATATTTCAAATATTCTCTCCACATCCTACCACAGTGACCCACTCTTCAACTGGTTCATGCCACGTGGTTTTGCGCGCGGTGGCGTCCATCGGGATATTGTTCTATGTCGTTATTCACTCACGTCCACCTTCGTAAGCATCTTTAAATCCTATTTAATATACAAATTTGTAGGCAAAATTACATTCTCCAACATCCATAGTTTAAGTCTACGCAAGATACCCTCCTAAATCTTCAAGGCCTATTCCCGACCTCCCAGAAATGTGGTCTTTGCTACTGGTTACCAATGCCTAACGTCACATTTCATAAAACTACGAAAGCCGATGTCGAAACGAGTTTTTTATATCTGCTATGATGCTATGAGTTTCCTTTGTTATTGGCTTCTGCTGCCATACAATCTGAAGATAAGGTTTTCTGGAAAGGCTTATCAAAAACCAGTCAAGTGTAAACACACACGAGGTGCAAAATTTTTATCTCTGTTTATCTAAGGTTATCAAAACCAAATATCTGGTAAACTGCTAAGTTCGTATTCCGAAATAGAGTCATTTATTTCCAAAGGATGCAGGTTATATAAAATGATCTCGTTCTTTGGCTGGAGATAAAGAAAAGAAACAACAATTTCACTACTTTCATTAAAAAAGAAAAAACCTTCCCCGCCAAATTCTGTAATATGGGCTATCATATTATAACAAAAAAATCGCTATTGGATTGAATACGATAATAACTAAATAATAAAAATATAAATGCACCTATAAATGGGAGAGATAAAACTATATGCAGTACTATTTTTAATGTGCGTGACACATGCAAAAAATATAATCAAAGGTGACGGGAAAAAAAAAAAAAAGGCTAGTAATCTATACACAGAAGGTTTTTCTGTCAATAAACGCTATACTGTTGTCACGCATTTCCCTCCACGGGGTTACAAATGAGAATATACAATTCTACAGAATTATAAAACACTATTTTGCGTACTCGCTACTATGCTTGACAATGAAAGAAAATTACAATACCAGTTTAAGATTCCCATGCATAAGAAGATAAAGAAATACTAGACCAGTTTAAGAGATCATCTACACTGTTAAAAATAAAAATTATTGTAGAACATGTCTTATCTAAAACTGTATAATTGGAAAAGCATATTTATTGCATAAACTAAGGTACTTAAAATATTTAAAAATGATGCGAAAAAAAATTAATCACTATACATAACTTTAATCTAAAATGGCAATAAGACATTTATTTTAAAACAAGGATTTGCGCTCCGATAAACTAACCATACTGGAATCCAACAAAGTATCTTGTCATAATGACTTAACAGATGTTTTAAAAATATATTTTGGCATATTATACTATTGGAATATTATATCAAGTCTAAAATAAATAGTTAAATAAGGAAATGGGTGAAATATGTGGTAGGCATAGAGCCAGACCATGGTCTTAAAGGCCGTAGCTTCGCGTAAAACGTACCTTTCCATCAATATTTACTACTATATCTTAAGCCTTTTTTTTTTCTCCACGAGGACTTACAAATAAGAATATACCGTCCTACAGGATCATAAAATACTGTTTTGCGCACTCGCTACTATGCTTGTCAATAAAAGAAAAATTGCAATATCAGTTTAAGATTCCCATGCATTAAGTAGATTACAAGACCGGTTTAAGAGATCATTTACGCTATTAAAAATAAAAATTGGAATACGTTTTTATCTAAAACTATAATTGAGCAAACGTCTTGTTTGCATGACCTAAAGTAACTTAAAAATATATAAAAGGAAGTAAATTAAAAATAAATGATGAAGAAAATAAATTATTATACATAACTGTAATCTAAATGGTAATAAAACATTTTACACAAGAGAATTGCGTTGCGATGGCTTTTTACCATAAAATTTGCCATACTGGCATCCATAAATAATATCTTGTCTTAAAAATTTGTTTTTAAATATATATGGCATATTATTAGAATATTAAGCTAAATTAAAATGAATAGATAAATAAAAGAAATGGAAGAAATATGTGGCAGGCATAGTGCCAAAAAAAAAACGTACCTTCCCACCAAATTCTTGGTCTAGACTGTCTTTGTTAAAAATTTCCTTGTAGACGGCAAAGGCGGTTCTCTTGAAACCCTTAGTGTCTCGCCGACTTGTCAATCAAACTTGCGGGGTGGGAAGTCTAGAATTTGACATTGATTGATATCTTTATTTGCTTTCCCATGGTTTTTCAGATTCTTTGCATTTTTTTCCCGCTAAAAAAATTTCCTTGTAATTTTCTATCTATCAGCTAGTATAACGGATTTTTTTTTTTTTTTTTTTTAAAGATTGATAACTAATAAACACAAAAATTGAGATTTCAAATACTCTAAACTGGTGTACCTTGCTAAAAAAATTACTGGTGTTGACAATATATGATTTAAAAGATAGATTACAAAATGATGCAGTGTTTTAAGTTATAACCCAACTTCTATAACGTTAAAAAAAAATTTTATACTGGACACATGGTGACCTCGACACATATTTGTTTAGAATTGGTAAAATTGGTTCACTTGCTTGTACTTGTGGAAACTAACAACAAACCCCTGAACACCTTCTGATAAAATGTCCATTAACTTCTGATCCAAGGGAAGAAAACCAACTTTATCTGACCAATACAAACTAAGCTGCTTGCAATAAAGACCAATACATCGAGTTTAATAGATTCTGCAGGATGTACATTTAGAGGCGAAAGTGCTGACTGTACATATTTTTAAGCCACTACTTATAATTGCTATATGTAAAATTTGACGTCGAACGCCTAATCCCAATGATTTCCAATGTTCAATTGTATTCATTTAAAAAATATAATATGATGTTACACAATAGGCTAAAAACGACGTTCTATTTTTATGCGAAAGGCACTCCCACAAATGTGTCAAATCTTACCTTAAAAAGGAAAATGGCGGGATCCGTTCTCCACGTGGTTGGCCGCCTCGTGGACTTTCCCATTCTTTACTGGATTTTCCGTAGCCTCCAACTAGCACACATTTATCTATTAGTTTTATGCTTTAGACAGGATTTTACAGGTTACATGTTTTTAAACAGCAGGGTGTTGTTTTTCTTTTACCGTGAACTTTTCGTGGCCATGATGGAAATGATCGTCCCACGTTGAAGGCGTCATTGAAGAGGGGATATCCTACGCTATGTCTGATATCCATGAGCCTCTTTCTTTCTCAGGGAGTTCACAAAAAAAATAACACATCCTGCTATAAAAAGACATGTAGATTGCGTGTATCCTGTACGCACTGGGGTTAAAAAAGGAAGGAGGGACATAAAACTCTGGTTAAATTTACATTATATATTTATTTATCTCTTTCGACCAAAAGAAAAACACAAAGATAAGAAAAAAATATAAATAAATATGCAATGACGATTGAGCGGAAAGTTTACATATATATACATATCTGTATAGAAAAAAATTATTATAAAAAGAAAATACTTAACTTTAGTGCTTCTTTTGTTGGAAGGCTGGAAACCCCTCCATAAAAAAAATAATTCTTTTAGGACTACATTTTTACAAGCTTCCCTACTCTCTTATCTATTTCTAACCAGCACCGCCCCCCCCCTAAAACTTCCTCGTGACTATCTTATCTACTACTTGACCAGCCCCCCCAAAAAAAACTTGCTTGCCACCAACTTTTTTTTTCCCAGGGTGACCAAACAAAAATTAAAAAAATAAAAAAAAAATTTTTATCTGTGATAAGAAAGACATTTAAAAAAAAATAAAATTATGATAAAAATTATCTTTCGAAATATTAATTTAAAATATTAATAAAAAAATAGAAAGCCCAAAAATAACTGCTTATTTAAAATAAAAATATGGAAATTTATTATTGTACTATGAGTTATTAAAAAAAAAAAACTAGGAATAAAAAAGGAGGTGAAGAGATGGGCTGGTTTTTTTTACAGAGAAGAATTCTCGGAAGGCCGCTTCATTGTCCACCGGCTTTTCCTTGATTCTGTGGGTGACTTTGTGGAGGCCCCAGAAGTGGCCTCTACATTTACATTATCAAGGTAACCTATTGAAGAGATACCTCAAATCCAAATAAATAAATATCGTGTGATGTTTTGGTAACAGCATTGTTACCATCATCAAACAAAAGTACTGAATACAACAAGTAAAACAGTACTCTTGTCTGATGATGGTAATAATGCTGTTATTCGAAGTGTCACACACTATTTCATTTATTTGGATTTGGTCTTATTAGCCTATGTTTCTAATCTTCCTTCCGTCAATACCTTCCTCTATTGAAGGTGGGCCACATGGATCTATAATATCCATATTGTGTACCTAATCAATGAAGAGATGCTTGGTTGTGCGTCAGATTCAATACCAAGTACAAGATGGAGGTCCTCAAGCGTTGGCCAGAGAACATGATCAACTTCAAGTTTATCTGCCGACTGGTGAACTACATCTGTTTGAGGGATAGGAATGAAGAGACAGGGCCAAACCATCAGGTAACTCACCTACATACTGGATACCTTTAGTATTGTTATGGTAACTGGAGAGCTTCATTCACCAAGTTGGTCTTTCTTTTTGATAACACTTCTCTTTATTAATTAAAAAGTCATATTGGATCAAAAATAATTTATTTATCAATATTTCAGTTGGCTGAACACCAACCTTTTTCAAGGTATTACAAAATATTTATGTCAACCACAAACTCAGCGTCACATGTTGTTGATATAAATATGTTGTAATACCTTGACAAAGGTTGGCGTTACAATAAAAATTCCAAATGAAGTTTATTTTGAAGGTTGCTTAATGTCGTCCGAGAACAGTCATGTCTACAGAGCCCCTCCCTTCTAATAGATTAGAATTCTGAAAGTTTTATACATAGCCAGGATATCCACACAACAACCCCCACTGAATGGATCCATGTTGTCCCAGATGGGAGCCATCTTGATCTTCCTGCCTGGATGGAGAGATATCATGAACCTAAAGGAAGAACTGGAGAAGAATCAACGTAAGCTGACATCCTTCCTTCTCCTATCTTTTTAAATTATTCCAGTAAAACCTGCTTGTCTTGTAGGAGAATTTCCCTCTGGTTCCAAGTAAAATGTTTTTTGTTTATCCCTAGTACATGTGGTACAGGCCATGATAATCATGGTGGGTAGAAGTAGGCAACTGCTTTTACTGTAAGTGCACCACATGTCAACACATGTGAATAGCATTCCGTCTTTGCACTTACAAATGTACCAGAGCCCTATTTAGTTACTTGCACTCGCTGGTGGGGTTGGACTTTTGCAAGAATCAGGGGTCACATTGGAGCATTTTTTTTTTTATCAGAAAAAATGCCGAATGTGGGAATCGAACCCGGGTGGTAAGGGCGAAAACCAACGGTTTAGATAATCCTTTCAGCGACCCCCCAAAATGTACTCGCAAGGGGCAGGTCAACTCCTAAAAAAAGTTGAATAAAATTGCTCACCTTCATTAAAACTATTCTTTCTTGTGATAATTCAATGATGTCCTCTCTCTTGATATAGAATAATCAGAACAAATAGCAAACTTTAGAGGCTAAGAAAAAATTTTGAATTAAAAAAAGTTCTGCAAAGGATCAGATCCCAAAGAAAAATGATTTAAAGGAAAAAAAAAGCAGAATGATCCAATACAGTATTAGAGCTCTGAGAAGCGGTCTGGTGGATTAAATTGGCGAAACCGCTGGGAGGGTTCACCACTGATGAGCCAAGCCCTCCCAATATATTTTTCATCGCAGTAAGGACAGTAGAAGTTCATTTTATGTATAAAAGAAACATTCGCGCTTTTAAATCCTTTTATTTTATATGTATAGATGGCGCGTTATTGCTTTGTGAAAAAAAGGTTTCTTCACAAAATTAAAATTCCTAAGAAAACTACAGATGATAAATCACAATTTGGATTATAGATAATAATAAAAGAAAATAAGACCTAATCCAAATAATTTATTAATGTGTGACGTTTCGGTAACAGCATTGTTACCATCATCAGACAAATGAATAAATGCCGAATTGTCTGATGATGGTAACAATGCTGTTACTGAAATGTCACACACTAATAAATTATTTGGATTAGGTCTTATTTTCTTGTATAATAAGACAGATGTTTTACTGTATTGTATTTTAAAAAATATATAGAGGTTATGATAAGGCATAATTATGATAAAGTACCACAGTTGGTACAGTGGAGTGAACTTAGGAGGAGCTCTGAACATCAGAAATAGACAGCACCAAACAACAATATTTAGAACAGGCCATCTCAAGCCATTGAAGATAGAAAATAATAATAAAATTTATCCCACTTGCCCAAAATGTAGCTTGGCACCTGCAGCTCCAGAACATATTTTGGCTTGCATTAGATGTACTATACAGGACCTTTGGGAGAGGCCGCTGCTCATCATAAAACAGCTCAAGGAGCATGAACTCATGGAATTCGTGTAATCTTTACACAAGGGGATAAGAAACAACAACATGATAAAGTACAATTTGAATTATGGATTAGAAACGCAAGATATCCTGACCAAATATAAAATTAATAAATTGTTTGTGATGTTTCTGTAACAGCATTGTTACCATCATCATGAAAAAATATAAAACAGAATTATAATAACTTGTTATTGAAATATCACTCACTATTTATTAATTTGGATTTGGTCTTATTATACCTACCTTGTAGTTGACAAGGTAATAAGACCAAATCCAAATAAATAAATTGTGTGTGACGTTTCAGTAATAGCGTTGTTACTAAAACGTCACACACTATTTATTAATTAGGATTTAGTCCTTGTACCTTGTAGTTCATAAAGTAATAAGACCAAATCCAAATAAATAAATTGTGTGTGACGTTTCAGTAATAGCGTTGTTACTAAAACGTCACACACTATTTATTTATTTGGATTTGGTCTTATCACCTTGTGTTGCAGCGTTTGTACTCCATGTTAGGAGTGGCTGCACATGGCGTCTGTTCCTCATGTCAGAGGCGGCCATTTATTTTGGAGCTAAGTCGGCCTACCACTGAGTAGTGCTCCCAGTCTTAATGACAAAGGCATTCTACTTCACCCAGTGTGAAGATAAGAAAGAAAAAGACCTTGTGTTTATAATCTATAATCCAAATTGTGCCTTATCACCTACATTGTAGTTATAATAAATGTTTTTCTTTTTTTTTGGAGTTAAAATTCTAAATGAAGTATTTTGAAAGTTTCTCAACTCTCTTAAAGAAGAGTCATATCTACAGACAGAGCCCTAGTAGATTAAAATTATAAGTTTTACTGATCTTTGATAAGGCACAATTTGGATTATAGATTATAAACACTAGGTAATAAGACCAAATCTAAATAAATAAATAGTGTGTGACGTTTCAGTAACAGCGTTGTTACCATCTTCAGACAAAACAGCATTCAGTACTTTTGTCTGAAGATGGTAACAACGCTGTTACCGAAACGTCACACACTATTTATTTATTTGGATTTGGTCTTATTACCTTGTGTTTTACTGATCTGTATACAGCCAGGAGTGGGTGTTTTCCTCATTCACCAGCAATGTGTAATAGCTGAGCTGTGTGACAATGTGTTGTGCCAGCACTTTGTCCTGTCCACATCCATGTCCTACACTCCATGGTGCCCTTCAACAAGGATGTCCAAGAAGCCCTGAACAAGTCCCCACCTCCCCCTGTCTGCAAGATAATCCTGGCCACCAACATCGCTGAGACCAGGTGGCTGCTTTACCTTTCCTTCCCATATGATAGCAAGTCTTTTAGAGATCTTGTGGTACAGACAACTTGAAAGAAAAACCTCTTTCTCTTGACATTACAAATGTTAAATTTCTTGAAATAAATAAAAATGATAAGGTACAATTTGGATTATAGATTATAAACACAAGGTAATAAGACCAAATCCAAATATATAAATTTTGTGTGATTTTTCGGTAACAGTGTTGTTACAATCTTCAGACAAAAGTGCTGAAATTTTGCTGTAATTCTGAATAAAAATGCTGAAACATTTCATCACTTTTTTCTGAAGATGGTAACACTGTTGTTATTGAAACTTCACACACTATTTTTTTATTTGGATTTGGTCTTGTTACCTTGTGTTGATATGGCAAATGTTAAACAATGGCAAAACATTTTGCTTGTTCCTCCCACTAAACTTTATTGTGTAGAACGACAAATATGAAATAAAATCATTGAGCACAATAAAAAAAAAAGAATAAACTTTTTATTGTTCTTACTTGCAATAATGGTAGAGCTGTAAAAAGTGGTCTGGTAGATTGAATTGGCCAAACTGCTGGGTGACTTTGCTACTGATGAGCCAAGCCCTCCCAAGATTTTTAATCACAGTAAGAAGTTTGTTTTTTTATATATAAAAGAAAAATTTGTGCTTAATATGGTTTGATTTTGTAAACATGGGACACTTATAAGGAATGATAAGGCACAATTTGGATTTTAGACACAAACACAAAGTAATAAGACCAAATCCAAATAAATTTATAGTTTGTGATGTTTCTGCAACAGCATATTGTCGTTTCTTATCCCCTTGTGTAAAGATTACACGAATTCCATGAGTTCATGCTCCTCGAGCTCTTTTATGATGAGCAGCGGCCTCTCCCAAAGGTCCTGTTTAGTGCATCTAATGCAAGCCAAAATGTGTTCTGGAGCTGCAGGTGCCAAGCTACATGCAACAGCATTGTTACCATAATCCAGATTCAGTACTTTTGTATGATGATGGTAACAACCCAAACGTCACACACTATTTATTTGGATTTAGTCTTATTACCTAACTGATACAAGAGATAATGTCATCTGAAATATCAGCACCCTGTACCTATTTTGATTTCTCTGGTGGAAATTGGTATGCCAACCATTAAAGAGTGAAGTGATATAATGGAAGTGTGTGCAGCATCACCATTGAGGATGTGGTGTACGTCATTGACTGCGGGAAGGCCAACACTGCGCAGTACAGCGCAGAGAAAAATTTCAACACCCTCTCAGCCAACTGGATCTCTAAGGCCAACGCCATACAGCGAGCTGGTAGAGCCGGGCGGTGAGTCATCATCTTTTTGTTGACCAGATGTTTGACTCATGGACAGAACATAAGGAAGTTGTACCCTTTAAGCATGTATATCGGGACAATACCTCTGAAAGATATTACAGTGACCTTTATTGAAGACACATCAGATAACTAAGTGTGAACAAAATTACCTTTGTCTCCAATAAAAGAAAATAAGACCTAATCCAAATAATCTATTAGTGTGTGACATTTCGGCAACAACATTGTCACACACTAATAGATTATTTGGATTAGGTCTTATTTTCTTTTATTATAATCTATATTCCAAATTGTGCTTTATTACCTTTGTCTCCTTAATAAAAATAGATGACTGACAACATCAAAGACTTTCCATTTCCTTGAGTTTTATCTGTAAGTGTAGAGTAGGAATGTTCTTTGATAAATCCTTTTCCCAATTTGTGCCACTGCACTGTATATTATCAATACAGTAGAACAACCTCCATGAGAGTACACCTCTCTACAAAGGACACTTTGGCTCCACCACTAGGTGTCCTTTAGAGAGAGGTAGTTCTACTGTATTTTGTAATAGAAATCTGCTTCCTTTCTCCTGACCAATACCCCAATATGGTTTTAAAATTAGTATTTTGGGTATGAAATACACATTTTAACTTGTGTTATTTCGCTCATCTTTCTATCCCCATTGGCTAAAAGAGGACTACACAAAGAGATAGATAATAATCAACCATTGAAAAAATAGATAAGGCACAATTTGGATTATAGATTATAAACACAAGGTAATAAGACCAAATCCAAATAAATAGTGTGTGACGTTTAGGTAACAGCGTTGTTACCATCTTCAGACAAAAGTACTGAATGAGAAATTTTACCATAGCATGTTTTAAATAGTTACTGTTATCAAGTGTGTAAAAAAGATAACAGATAAGAAGAAGATAGTTATCTGAGAAACACAGAATATTATTCTTAGAATTAAAACCCAAAATTCAGTACTTTTGTCTGAAGATGGGAACAACGCTGTTACCGAAATGTCACACACTATTTATTTATTTGGATTTGGTCATATTACCTTGTGTTCATTGAAAAAATATTAAATAATTTGCTAAAACGTTGGAAATCAAAATCTTTATACTACTTGAATTTATATCCTGGATGACATGTAGGATCTAGGAGAGGTAAGCAGGTGACACAAGATTCTTTATTTGGTCTGACTTATATACATGTGTATGATGATGATAAATAACTACACAATAAGTCAATGACAACAATACTCTGTTGTCAATGCACAATAAAGACAAATTGATATTTATTGCAATCATGCTTTTAACATATGTAGAAGGCAGAGGAATACAACATATATCTACTGTCTTCAAAACTGATAAAGTACAATTTGGATTATAGATTATAATAAAAGAAAATAAGACCTAATCCAAATAATTTATTAGTGTGTGACGTTTCGGCAACAACATTGTCACCATCATCAGACAAAAGAATAAAAAATTATTTGTATTAGGTCTTATTTTCATATTGTCTTCAAAACTGTTTATTATGTACTAAGCAAACAGTGACCACCATGATTCTAATGTCTTGTACCATGTGTGCTTGGAGTAAGTACAAAATAAATCTTGATTACCAAGTAAAGTTATAGCAAGGTTCAATTGTGGTGTGAGTCACTCTGTGTGTGCAGTGTGCGGGACGGGGAGTGCTACCGTCTGTTCACCAGCGCCCGCTACCACCTGATGAGCGAGCACATTGAACCTGAGATCTGCCACCTGAGGTTGGAGGTGCTCTGCCTCAGAATCAAGGTGGGTGCCGCACCTTCCATCCCTCTCCCAACTCACCGGCCGGCCCTCAGAACCTCAATCTGGGATCTATCATCCCCTTCCTAGAGAAGGCCCTCTCTGTCCCTCCTCTGGAAAATGTCAAGAGCTCCATCCACTTCCTTCAGACTCTGGTTGGTATATAATGGTACTAGTTTTACTTAGTACTCACACTTGGTACTACAGTACTGTAGTGGGTTATATTCCAGGCTCTATAACCTTCCCCTGGACAATGTCCATCAACCCAAATATTTAAGACTCTGAGATTGGTGTATAATGGTCTTTATTCCTTGTTTCACTACAAACATCGCTGTATTAAAATGTAGAATTAGGTTTTGTAGAGAGCAATCTTACAGAACACAAGCAATGTATGATGGAATATTCCTTCCTACATGGGTTAGAATACTTTAGCTGTAATTCTAGCTAAGTTCCCCACTGTTAAAAGCATTCACAATTTTGTTGTTGTTGTTGTTTCTTATCCCCTTGTGTAAATATTACACAAATTCCATGATTTCATGCTCCTCGAGCTATTTTATGATAAGCATCAGCCTCTCCCAAAGGTCCTCACAATTTTGGTGATGGCATTGCATGTGTAAGCACTAAACTACTCCTGCTAAGTCCCTCGCTGTGTGAGCAGAATGCCCTGAGTCCGAGTGAAGAACTCACCCCCCTGGGCCACCACCTCTCTCGGCTTCCCCTGGACCCCCAGACTGGCAAGATGATTATCCTGGGAGCCATCTTCTCATGTCTGGATCCCATCCTCACCATCGCTGCCTCCCTCGCTGAAAGGGACATCTTCTACTACACCCAGGTACACTTTATCGACCCTTTGACCACTTTGGAAGCAAAAATGAATAAAATGAATCAACTCTATCAGCAAACTGGTGAATTAAAAATCAACAAGAATTGTTGATATTTATTCCAATAGATGGAGCAAGCCTTCAGCAACTTTCAGTTCCTGATAAGGAGATGGCTTTTTCTTTTTCATAATCTGTGAATTTGTTACTAGTAAAAGTTTGATTTTAATGGTAACAGAACTTGGACTTCTTTTTTTTTTTATCCAAGAGTATGTGGGTAACTGTCCATCTTCCATTGATTCAAAGAATCTGATGCAGATATTGTGTCAGTCCAACTAAGCTTCAGATATGGTTTCTCCTAACAAGGGGAGCAGACATTTTGGCTGCTGACACTCCTGACATAGATTCTTATGCAGCTTTTGGTTGGTATTACTTTATTTTAATGGCAGTATATAATTTCACCCTTCATCCAGTATCGATAAGGCACAATTTGAATTATAGATTATAAACACAAGGTAATAAGACCAAATCCAAATAAGTAATTAGTGTATGACGTTTCGGTAACAGCGTTGTTACCGAAACGTCATACACTAATTATTTATTTGGATTTGGTCTTATTACCTTGTATTCATCCAGTATCCTCATTGAGTTTTTGTGTCTTTTTATAGGTCTAGCCCCACCATACTGGGTTGATGGTTGTTTGTCCAAGCCTGCTTATTAGATATTGTCGGCTAACTATTACAGCCTGTTGAAGGACGTTATTGCCCGCCAAGCTTATAGCTCTTTAATAAAGAACTTGTTGGTATTAGCTTTTATTCCTACTTAGCAATGATATCCTGTGATTCCTCTTCTTTCTTATCTCCACTCAATCATATTAGGGTATCAAGCTTATAAAGCTTGAGACTTTTGATGGTGTCTTCTGGGGATGAGTTGTTGTTGTTGTTGTTGTTTCTTATCCCCTTGTGTAAAGATTACACGAATTCCATGAGTTCATGCTCCTCGAGCTGTTTTATGATGAGCAGCGGCCTCTCCCAAAGGTCCTGTTTAGTGCATCTAATGCAAGCCAAAATGTGTTCTGGAGCTGCAGGTACCAAACTACATTTTGGGCAAGTGGGATAAATTTTGTTATTATTTTCTATCTTCAATGGCTTGAGATGGCCTGTTCTAAATCTTGTTAGTGTTGTTTGATGCTGTCTATTTTTGATCTTCAGAGCTTCTCCTGGGTTCACTCCACTGTACCAACTGTGCTTAGGTGGGATCCTCCAGTTATTGTTTATTTTTGTTTTGGCTATTGTTTCTATTTCTTTAAAAGTAAGTTTATTTTTCTGTGGCAAGGGTTCTTTTGTGCCTTTTTTCGCTAGCACATCAGCAGCTTCATTGCCTTCAATGCCAACGTGTGAGGGTATCCATTGAAGGTGAATTTTTGAGGTTTTTGAGAGTTTTTGGAGATAACCAATTATGTTCCTGCTTACTTTGTCTCTGAGTTCCCCTGTGTGACTCAAGTGTTGTATGGCACTTCTACTATCAGTAAGAATCCAGATATTTTGATAATTAGTATTTCTGATGGATTTTAAGGCTTCATAGATGGCTATAAGTTCTGATCTGAAGACAGAGCAAAAATCTGGGTTTCTTCTGTTCATTTTCTCAATGCCATTTGTGGTTTTGATGAGACAGCCACTGCCAGTGTGTCCTAGCTCGTCTCTGCTACCATCGGTATAGATAGTTATTGCATTTTTAGGAATGTTATTAATTATTTCTAATGATAATTGTTTTAAGTATTCTGGATTTTGGTATTGTTTGTTGGTGGGTTCATTTAAAGTGGCATTAAAAATAACATTTTGTAGTGGTTTGCATGGAGAATTTTTTTCTGCTAAATAATTTTTTTCCACTTTATATTTTAAAAATTCATTTCTTTTGGCCAGGTGTAGAGGGCCTTCTTTTTTGAGTCTTAAATTGGATTCCCAATTAAGTATGTACTTGGAAGTTCTGTGTTTGTTTCCATAACTCTTGATTTTGTTTATATATTTTGGCAGATTGTAGCTTCTTCTATCCTTTAAGGGCATAATGTCTGCCTCGTAAAGTACAATATCATTAGGGCAGGTATTTCGAAGACCTGTAATAATTCTAGCTGCACTTAGTTGTATCCTTTCCAGTGATTTTAGATTTGTTTCAGATGCTGTACCATAGATTTGATATCCATATTCCAGGATAGGTCTAATTAGAGATGTGTAAGTTAATTTTAGTGTGGTTGCATCGGCTCCCCACTCTCTTCCTGAAATATATTTCAGGATTTTTAGTCGGTCTCTTCCTTTTCTAATAACTTCTTCAATATGGTTACTGGAGTTAATTTCTGGATCCAGGGTGTAGCCAAGATATTTAGGATGTTTATTATATTGCAAATGTTGTTCTTTCAGAACAATTTTTGGTCTTATTTTGTATAGTTTCTTATCGGTAGTAAAAAGACAGGTTTCAGATTTTTGAGGGTTAAATTCTAATTTATGTTTATTAGCAAATTTTTCTAGGTGGAAAAGAGTCTTGTTCAAATCTCTTTCAGCTTTTTTCCAGTTAGTATTGCTGCTCCATAGAATTATGTCATCAGCGAAAAGTCCAATATTGGTTTTATGTGAAATTTTTTCTTCTATGCCTGCAATAAATAGGGTGAAGAGAGTTGGGCTAAGGACTGATCCTTGTGGTAATCCTTGGTACAATTTGAAGGTTTTAGATAGAGTGCCATTATATTTGACCCTGATGTATCTATTTTTAAGGAAATCATTTATCCAAGTGATAGCTTTTCCATCAATTTTGAAATGTTTGTATAATTTTGTAATTAACTTGTTTTTCCATACCTTATCAAAAGCTTGTGTAAGGTCTAAAAAAGCAGCTATTGTGTGGTTAGTTGGTTTTCTGTTTTGTGCATCTTTTACCTTTTGTGTGAAAAATAAGAGTTGGTCTATTGTCCCATGTCCCTTCCTAAATCCATATTGTTCTTTTGGTAAGAGATTTCTTGTGTCGAGGTGGTAGGTGAGTCGTCTGAGTATAATTTTTTCCATTAATTTGCAGCAAATACTTGTGAGGGAGATAGGTCGGTAGTTTTTTGGGTCATCAGCAGATTTGTCAAGTTTTTTAATAGGAATTATTGTTGCAGTTTTCCAGTCTTGAGGCAATTTTCCAGTTTTCCAGGAGTTATTGAAAATATCAAGAAGTATTTCTTTGCCATTTTTGCCCAAGTTTGATATCATTTGGCCATGGATTCCATCTGGCCCAGGAGTCTTGTTCAGGTCAGTGTTTTCTAATGCATAATCTAGCTCTTTCATATTGATTTTTTCATGGAAAATATTATGAGTGCTAGTGACGTTTTTACAGTCATGGATAATCTTTCGGGCCTTTTTTTCAACTTTCTTATCTTTTATTTCAAATTTGATTTTACTACTTATTTGATATGAATTACCTAAAAGATTAGCAGCATTTTTGTCATTAGTTGCTGGGGTACCATCTGTATTCTTAATCATATTTGTGTTTTCAGTTTGTGGCTGGGCTCTGTCAATTTGTTTTGCCAAATGCCAAAGTTTTGTATTTGGGTTTCTAGGAATGGGGTATAGGGGTGCAGCTTTCGTTGATCATGGCACCATGATCCAGGCACACTTTGGTGAAAGTCTGACTTTGCCTGTAGTTTGAGGCCGTTCCTAACATGGAAGCAGACGCCTTTGCTGCCGACTCTAACATGAGTACAGACACAGCTCCTCCGTATCCCTGGAGTGGGACCCTTGCTGAGGTCTATCAACTGGGGATGAGTAGAGCTCATCAATGGATGAGTCAATACAGTCAATAATGTGTTTTGGGGTTATTGCAGGTTGAGAATTGCACTTAGTACATAGTGGGAAAACCTTGCAACCATTCTGGAAAGTCATTGTACTTAAATGACCAGACTTAAGTCTGGAAATCAAAGAATGTTGTTGATTCCTCTCCTACTGTCAGCTAACTATCTGCCATCTGGTAGGATACAGCGCCTCCCAGTGTGTACTATCCATCCAAGAGTCTGGCTGTGTCCAGGACAACACCAGAGATGTAAACACTGTGAAGAGAGTGCTGGGCAATGAGCTCCACAGCGACCATCTCCTGGTGGCAAAGTTCTTCCAGGAGTTCTGGGTTCAGTATCCTCCCTACCTATAGCAGCTTGTGTTTCAGAAAATCAATCCCCTAAATACAGTAGAACTACCTCCCTGTAAAGGACACCTAATTACAGAGCCAAAGTGTCCTTTAGAGATACATGTCCTCATACCAGAGAGTTGCTAAATAGTAAAAATGGGAATTTTAAAAATGAGAACTGATCTTTGTAGAGAAGTGTTCTCTAGTGTGGGTGTTCTCTCATGGAAGTTCTACTGTATTGAAGATACTCCCTATCTATAGCAGCTTGTGTTTCAGCAAATCAATCCCCAACTACAGTAGAACTACCTCCCTGTACAAGACAACACCTAGTTGCAGAGACATAGTGTCCTTTAGGGTACATGTCCTCATACCAGAGAGTTTCTAAATAATTTATATACAAATTGAGCGCTTTATCATTACTTATCCCAAGTTCTCTCTCTATCTCACATGGTACAGTCCATGATAATCATGGTGGGTAGTAGTTGGCAACTGCTTTTACTGTAAGTACACCATATGTCTACCCATTCAGAAAGTGCAGTTTGACTTTTGTGCTTACAATTGTGCCAGCACCTTGTTTGGTTAGCTGCACTCCTTTGATGAGGTTGGACTTCTTCAAGAACTAGGAGCCATAAACACAAGGTAATAAGACCAAATCCAAATAAATAAATAGTGTGTGACGTTTCGGTAACAGCGTTGTTACCATCTTCAGACAAAAGTACTGAATGAGAAATTTTAGCACAGCATGGTTTAAATAGTTACTGTTATCAAGTAATGTCATGTTAAACCATGCTGTGGTTAAATTTCTCATTCAGTACTTTTGTCTGAAGATGGTAACAATGCTGTTACAGAAACGTCACACACTATTTATTTATTTGGATTTGGTCTTATTACCTTGTGTTTATAATCTATAATCCAAATTGTACCTTATCAACTAGGAGCCATGTTCATGACTGTTGAAACTTTTTAATTATTCTCTATTTATTGATCCTGATGAATCCAGCTGATTAATACTCACTGAAACACGGATAAAGATTTACTTCAGCTGAAGATGTCTATTTGCTTCTGCCAATTTTAAAATGTGATGTCTCAATTATTCATTTCAAATTTTTCAAGATGGTGTGTCAACAGCTGTGTATGTTATATGTGTAGGAGAGAGAGACGGAAGAAAAAACGGGACAATTACTGTAAAATACATTGTATCTCCATTAAAAAGATGTGGGTAAGTATTCTCTATCCTACTTATATTTATAAAACAGAGTGTTTCACCAGGATCTGGTCTCCCTCAGACAACAGATCATCACAGATCTCCTCACCATAGGTTTTATAAGTCAAGACTACAACTGGGACAAACTCTATAATAGAAATAAAGGTAACTTTTTGTATGTTTAGATATAACTGTTATTTTTTCTTGAAGATGTATCCCTCTAGCTATAAAAATTATCAGAACTTATAAAAAAAGAAGTTTATTTTCCTTCTTTTAAAAATATTTACATAGAAGCAATTTAACAAAACAAATTTAATCTCAAAATTAAATAATGCTGATTTACATATCTCTTGACAGAATGTATTTACTCTAGTCTCTAGTCAAAAGCCAATAAATAAATATATACACAATTTAATTATTTTAATATGTCTGCGTAACTTTAAGTCCATTTACATCGATAACCTTTGATAAATCACAATTTGGATTATAGATAATAATACAAGAAAATAAGACCTGATCCAAATACTTTATTAGTGTGTGACATTTTGGCAACAGCATGCTGTTAAAGCAGTCTTATTTTCTTGTGATATCAGCTTTGTTTTGTTAGTTTCCTTCAAGTTGAGCTTGACTTTGGATGACACTGTGGACAAAAATTCTTCATAAGAAATTAAAACTATTTTTGATGTGTATGATTCTTTTTGAAACAATTTTCCACTGCCCTTACTGCAATGATAAAAAAAAATGGGAGGGCCTGGCTCATCAGTGGTGAACCCTTCAAGCAGTTTAGCCAGTTTAATCTACCATACCGCTGTAATATTGCATTTGGCCGTTTTCCTTTTATACCTATACTGATGCTAAACTCTTGAAAAAGATATTTTGATTGAACAATGGACATAAGCTTTGAGAACAGTAGAAAAATACATAAATTTATAAATATATATTAAAAAGAAGGCATATTTTGTATCAAATCTATTTATTAAAAAATAAAATTTGATATTTCGACGAGGCTGTTTGCCTATCTTCTTCTAGAAAATCAAACTTCTTGTAAGCTAATCATCCGCGTGATGCACAAGAAGGGCTGTTTATATAACATAGGTTGGTTTGATTTGAATATATTATTATATCTTCAAAATAAATTGCTATATATTTGACTATTTTATAAATATATATGTGTCCGTCAAAGAGCTTATGTCCATAGTTCAACCAAAATACATTTTCCAGGAGTTTCCAGTAAATTAAACAGGTGGTTGTCTCCAGACAATGAGGAACTGCTCCGGGCCGTCATCTGTGCCGGACTCTACCCCAACATAGCTCTATCTTCTTTTGCCAGGAACTCCGGGAAGAAACAGTTGAGTCCTTATAACCTCTTCACATACATGTGGAATGGAGTCTGCAAGACTTAGAGATGGTGGCATTGTATCTTATGTGGATGACCACACCCAGGTTAGGTTGATGTTCAACCTACTTTATATCATATTGTACAATTCTTATCTCCATAAGAGTCACACAAGGTAATGAAACCAAGTCCAAATGGTTAAATAATTTTACTTATTTCAGTCTTTATTACCTTGTATACCTTTTTGTTGTTGATCCCGGTGCAATTTCACTTTCATACTATTTTTCATATAGTTTGGCATTCACACGCCCTTCTAGCCTAAATACCTGTTTCATGGATTTTCAGGATGCCCAAAAGACCAGCTTTTTTTTTTTGGTCGTTGACGTACAGCTTGCACTATACTGATGAGGGCTAACAGTCCTAAATGTGTACATAGCTTTTCTTGTTTAATCAAGAATTTAGGCAATTCTAGAATATGTAAAAATCAATGATTAGTTGATATTTATTCCCACAGATGGCGCAAACCATCAGCAACTTTTAGTTGCACAATCAGGAGATGCCTTTTTTCTTTAGAAAATTATGCAAAAAAAAAAAGAATTGAAATGTGCACATAAGTTTATATTTATTTTGCATATTTCCCCCATTGATGTGATCAGCAAGCAGTGTGGCGTACAGGGCAGTGGTCCTGAAACAAGGTACCGGCTTCATCCACAGGAAGTCCTCGGTGTGTCAAGCTGGCCAAACAGCCCGATGTTGGGCTGTCTTCTATCAGTCCATGAAACAGAATGAAATTGTCCTCCATGACATCACCTACATCAACCCCCTGGCTATGATCCTCTTCAGCAAGGACTTGGAGGTCCGGCAGAATGTGGACAAGGTGACCTTGGTGGTGGATGGCTGGGCTGAGGTCCAAGCTGGACTTCGGACTGCTGCTTTGCTCCAGGTACATTCTCTTCCCTCCATCTGGATATGCTGCCACTGATGGCACTACATTGGGAATTCATAGAGTCTCCCACATTAACACAGAGTACAATTCAGCTTCTTCTTTTTCAAATCAAAATAATTTCCAACTGGATTGATAGGATAATATTGGGAGGGCCTGGCTTATCTGTGGTGAACCTGGGGGAGCAATAACAAGCTTGCTAAAAAACCTGAGCTCAGCTTTCTCGGCTGATAGTACCCTGTAAGGTCTCCTGATCCAGGTATACAGGATGCATCTGTACTCCATGTTAAGAGCAGCTGCACATGTCAGAGGCGGCTATTTAATATTGGAGCTAAGTCAGTGGCCTGCTACTGAGTAGTGCTCCCAGTCTTAATTACAAAAGCAGGCGCATTCTACCTCACCTACTCATTATGGTTGTCACTTTACAAGCTTGATACCTTAGTGTGATTGAGCGGAGATAAGAAAGAAGAAGAATATGGTTGTCAAATCTCCTTTGATGTGCTCTACCTATCCCCACCAGACACCATCAAAAGTTCAAAGTTCTACAGGCTTGATACCCTGATATAAATGTTGAGTGGAGATAAGGAAGAAGAAGAATATGGTTGTCAAATCTCCTTTGATGTGCTCTACTCATCACCACCAGACACCATCAAAAGTTCAGAGTTCTACAGACTTGATACCCTGATATAAATGTTGAGTGGAGATAAGGAAGAAGAAGAGGTTATAGTCCACCCTCTGCCACATTGCCTGGTAGAGGTGTTTCCTTCCTAGGAGATAAGAGCATTTCCTGGTTTTCCAGTACTTTACATTGACACTGGTGATAGTGTTGAATCAGAGAGAACCCAAAGTTGGCTGTTTCATTAAGCTTTTGATTTAGATTTTTTAATTTGCATTCTCCTTGGGTTTTTTTAAACTATCTTTTTTATTACCTAAGTATGAGAAATGCAAGCTACTTTTGATACGTATGTTTCTTTTCAAAATAAAATGATAAGGCACACAACTTGGATTATAGATTAGAAAGACAAGAAAATAAGACCTAATCCAAATAATGTATTAGTGTGTGACGTTTCGGCAACAGCATTGTCACCATCATCAAACACATCAATTTATTCTTTTGTTTGATGATGTTGACAATGTTGTTGCCGAAACGTCACACATTAATAAATTATTTGGATTAGGTCTTATTTTCTTGTATTATAATATATAATCCAAATTGTGCTTTATCAAATAAAAGTCTGTTAACTTGGATTATAGATTAGAAAGACAAGATAATAAGAATAAATCCAAATAAATAGAAGTGTGCTAACACAGAGAGAGATCAAAATATCCTTCCAGAAAAATTTCCATCGAAGTCAAGAAGAGTCTTTCAACAGAAACAGATCCTCTGATAGAAGACCATCTCCAAGGAGAGAACAGGTCTTGGGAGAATACTGTAATGTAACAACAGAGTATATTGATGAGACAAAGGCAGGGATGTGATGCTCAGATGGTTTATTTGGTGCAGTGCTGGACTTGTGGTCCGGTCCAGGAAGGTCATGATGTTCTAGGTCTCGCTGGACCAGTTGTAGGAGGGGTTTAACTGGACATTCTAAATCGCCGGGTCGAAATCCAAATAGGACGAAGATTAATTTATAATCGGCATGTTGTATTTAACACATTACAACACATTGCCGTGAAACAGTGGTCAATGGTCAAATACAATTTATCCCTGTCTTCTCTGTGGTGCCGTTTCTCTGATAATTATCAAAATTAAAATAATTTGTACTGCTTCTGTGTACCATCGGTGTGTTGACACACAACAATATTTCATCCTACAGAGGGTAGCCCAGATGTGATTGAAGGAGAGCCCTCAGTCTATGGGGTTGTCCAGAAACTCCGTGGTACCCTGCACCAAGTCCTCAACTACAGGTTCCAGGTTCCTGGGGTGACGGACTGGGGACACGAGGGGAAGGTCCTCAAGTCTGTCACGGACCTCCTCCACATCTACAAGACTGCATCCTACTTGACTGATAAACTCTTGTGATTATCTCAACCTCTTGTTGTTTTTTTTTTTATCAATTGTTTGACCTTATTTTTTATTGATGGGTCCTTATCACCACTCTTCTTCTTTTTTATCTAATACTTTAATTTCTTTAAAATCACTTTATATTATCTAAATTTATATAAATATGTTAAAATTGAATAGTTGCTTCTGATATATTCTTATTTTCTCTTCTATCTATCATCTCTCCTTTCCAATATTTCCTTTCAAAAATTGTCTCTTATTTTTTTTTTAAAACATAAAAAGATGAATTTAAAAGATGATTTCAAATTAGTAACTTTAATGTATATAGAATATTTTTTTAAAAATTGGTTGAGAATAAAGATTTATATCTGCTGCATATGTGTTTGATTTAAAATTCAAATGAAGTTTAAAAGAAAATAAGACCTAATCCAAATAATTTATTAGTGTGTGACGTTTCGGCAACAACATTGTCACCATCATCAGACAAAAGAGTAAATAAATTTAGTACATTTATTATTTTGTCTGATGATGGTGACAATGTTATCTTTTGTCTGATGATGGTGACAATGTTGTTGCCGAAACGTCACACACTAATAAATTATTTGGATTAGGTCTTATTTCCTTTTATTATAATCTATAATCCAAATTGTGCTTTATTATTTCAAATGAAGTGTTTTTTCTTTTCTCAAAAATGTGTCCTTTTATTTTATATATATTTTAAGGGATTTTTTTCTCCATTTATATAATAGTTAAATATGGGAAACCTTATATCTAGAGCTTTTTCTTAAATTTATGTAAAATAGTATCTGATTATATTTTAACTCTTGTTAAACACAAGGTAATAAGACCAAACCCAAATAAATAGAGTGTAACATTTCAGTAACAGCATTGTTACTATCATCAGACAAAAGTACTGACTCTATAAAGAATCAACACTCAATCAGGCAAAATACTGAAATTCAAAGAATTCAGGATCTGAAGCTCTCCTCTATAGATTCAGTACTTTTGTATGATGATGGTAACAACCCTGTTACCGAAACGTCACACACTATTTATTTGGTCTTATTACCTTGTGTTTCTAATCTATAATCCAAATTGTGCCTTATCGTAGAATCTATCTTTTACAGGAGTTTGTTAGTTACAGGGAGAGTTTTAACTTTCTTTACGGAGTCAAACTGACCGGTTTTACCTTTTTTATCCCTGCTAGTTCTCTACTCACAAGATTAAATAATCCAAAGAATTAAAGGTAACATAAAGTAATAAACATAAGGTAATTATAACAGCATTGTTACCATTTGCAGACACAAGTGCTAAACAATGTATCTCTGATTTGTACCTCATCAATACCATCTAAATTTGTAGATACGTGGTACACACTGATGGTGTTCGAAGTTTAATAATAAATACATTCTTTGAAAATACACTCATGGACAAGACTTAAGGAAGTGAAAAGTCTTTGATGTCGCTGGTCATCTGTATTTTTGAAGGAGACAGAGGCATCTTTGCTCCCACTTGCTTATCTCGTGTCTTCAATAAAGGTCACTGTAATATCTTTCAGAGTTATTGTCTGAATCCTGATATACATGTTTATCAAAATTCGAAACTATTATAGATGCATATGATTCTTTTTAAAAATAAAAAATTCTACTGTCCTTACTGCAATGGAAAAATTATGGGAGGGTTCACCACTGATGAGCCAGGCCCTCCCATTAATTTTTCCATTGCAGTAAGGACAGTAGAATTTTTTATTTTTAAAAAGAATCATATGCATCTATAATAATTTCGAATTTTGATAACAGATGGCGCGCTAATGCATCATAATACATGTTTCTAGGTACAAATTCCTTAAGTTTTGTTCATGAGTGTATATTATTGTTACATAAATGTTTTGTAGTGCATGTTGTTTACATTGACTTTAGGGTATTTCAGCTTGTGATTATATTATTGTGAGGTGACTTAACATGAAACTCTAAATATAAAAACTGACATGGATAAAACTTAAGGAAGTTGTATCTTTTAGCATGTATATCGGGATTATAACTCTGAAAGATGATAAGGCACAATTTGGATTATAGATTATAAACACAAGGTAATAAGACCAAATTCAAATAAATAAATAGTGTGTTGACAAGTGTCAACAAAATTTCCTCTGCTTACTTAAAAATATATATATAACCAGCGATATCAAAGACTTTCTACCTCCAGTCCATGAGTGTAGATATTTGCTTATCCTGTAACAGGTTTTTTTTTTTATCACAGAGTGGGGATGAACAGAGTATTCAAGCACAGGGATGCCACTGTGAAGTCAGGACCCAACTGATAACATGTGAAGACCAAGTTTGTCTGGTTTAGCAGAAGACTTCTGTATGCTGTGACCTTCCTGTGGACTTGGATCTTAAGCCTTGCCTACAGCCAAGCAAGCTTCCTCTCCTCCAGGATGTCAACAATTGTCCCAATCTGACCAGTTTATCCACTTACAAATAAAACCTCTAGAGATTTGATTTCCCAGCTCTTTCTTACACAACAATTTACAATCCTGATAAAGTACAATTTGGATTATAGATTAGAAACACAAGGAATCTTCTTCTTTCTTATCTTCACTCAATCATATTAGGGTATCAAGCTTGTTAGAGCTTGAGACTTTTGATGGTGTTTGACAATCATGACTGGGCGAAGTAGAAAGCGTCTGCCTTTGTCATTTAGACTGGAAGCACTACTCAGTGGCAGGCCGACTTTGCTCCAAAAAAATGGCCGCCTCTGACATGGGGAACAGACGCCATGTGCAGCCGCTCCTAACATGGAGTACAGACATCCTGTCTCCCTGGATCAGGAGCCCTTAGAGGGTACTATCAGCCGGGCCAGCTGAGCCCAGATTTTTTAGCGAGTTTGTTACTGCTCCCCCTCCTTTTTCATCTGGGCTTGGGACTAGCAAAGGCGGAGTTATGATAAACATGGTGGTGTTAGTAAGCGATTTCTTTTACTGTAAGTGCACCACATGTCTACACAGTTGAAAAGCAGTTCAACCTTTGCACTTACACCCCTTTCGGTTACTTGCACTCGGTATTGGGGTTGGACTTTTGCAAGAATCAGGAGCCAATGGATCATTTAAAAAAAATTAGAAATAGTTCATAATGCAGGATACGATCCCTAGTCGTAGTGGCCAAACACCAAGGGTTTAGACTACTCATCCACCAGCCCCCCACAAAATGTGTAATGAGATAATACAAAATAAAATATGTTTAAAACTTTCCATCTCTTGAAAAGAATGATAGTGGATCACCTAAACCCAGGACAATATACTTTTGGAAAGTTTTTTTTTTTCTTATCCCCAGTACACATAATACAGGCCATGATAATCATGGTGGGTAGTTAGTGACTGTCTTTTACTGTAAGTACACCACATGTCTACACTTGGTACAGGCCATGATGATCATGGTGGGTAGAATTAGGCAACTGCTTTTACTGTAAGTGCACCACATATCTACACATGTGAAAAGCAGTTTGACTTTGTACTTACAAATGTGACAGAGCCCTGTTTGGAAGGTTGATTGATGCCAATGAATTAAAGAGGCTATAATGTATTGATTCAATTAAATGAAATATTAAGAAAAAAAGACATCCCCTCTGATTCTGTAACTAAAAGTTGCTGATGACTTGTACCATCTGTCAGAATAAATATCAACTACAGTTAAACCTGTCTATAGCGCCCCCTCTTGGGACACCAAAATAGGTTGCTATAGACAGGTCACTTTTAATGTAAATCGCATCGTACTACGTATTTAAAATCGGGCCCTATAGAGAGTGAGGTGCTATTTATAGGAGGCGCTATAGACAGGTTTAACTATTGATATTTATTCCGATAGATGGCGCAAGCCATCAGCAAATTTTAGTTGCACGATAAGAAGATGTCTTTTTTCATAATAAATATTAACTAATTGTTGATTTTTTAATTTCACAGATGGCACAAGACATCAGTAACTTTTAGGTATACAATCACAGGGGAGATGTCTTTTTTCTTAATTTATCAACTTGATCCCAGTAAAAACTTCACTTTTGTACTAAATAAAAAAATATATAATGTTACATGATAGTAGTCACAAACTTCTACCCACCATGATTATAGTGGCCATGTATCCAGTTCTAAAATAACTTTATTAGGCACTGCTCAAATAGAGCACAATCTAGATCATCCTATTTACAATGGGGGATGTGTGGTTAGTTACAAATATTCATTTATAATTATATTTTATATTGGTGTTCATATGCACAATTTGGATTATAGATTATAATACAAGAAAATAAGCCTTAATCTAAATAATTAGTTGTGTGACTTTTCCACAACAGCATGTCACCATCATCAGACAAAAGAATAAATAAAATAAAAAGTGCCAAAATGTCACACACTAATAAATTATTTGGATTAGGTCTTATTTTCTTGTTTTATATTGGTGTCTTTGTGGGTTCTCAGGTCCTTGGGGATCTTGTTCTTGAGGAGGTTTCATTTACGGTTTGTGTAATATTCAAGTTGAATTTCTTTTTTCCATCATTTTGGCTTAGGTGGCACAGGATTTGTTTTGGTTTTAAATTTGGTTTCACATTTGTTGTTGGTAAGCTTCCTTGAAAGTAGATTTTTCAAAATTTTCTGATTTAAATGATATTGTTTCATTATGTATTGATTTATATTTTTAATATTAATGGGAGGTGTCAGAACCTGTTTCCATGATAAGGTATAATTTAGGATTATAAATTATAAACACAAGGTAATAAGACCTATTCCAAATCAATAAATAGTATGTGACATTTTCTGTACTATTGTCTGATGATGGTAACAACGCTGTTACTGATAAGGCACAATTTGGATTATTAATATATACAGTTATCAGCGTCATGCGTTCTTAATTCTGTCACCGTTTGCTTTTGGTTCAGTGGTAGAATGCTCGCCTGCCACGCGGGCGCCCCGGGTTCGATTCTCGGCCGATGCATTTTTTTTTTTTTTCAATTTTTAAAACTCATTTATATATTATACAAGAATGACATCCACAGCGCCAATTTATAATTGTAACGAATAGTATTTGAATAAAAACATTCAATCAGGTAAAACACGGGCGTTGCCCGGGTCATTCGGCTAGTAGATTATAAATATAAGGTATTTGGTATTAAAGTTATTAAATATGCAGTTACTGAAACATCACACACTATTTATTTGATGTTATTAACTTATGTAACCAGTTCCCATGTTTACAAACTGATAGAGAATGGATTTAAACTATTGATTTTTGACAGCCACAAACTGGGATTGAATCCCGTATTGGGTACTTTTTTCTCAATAAAAATGCTTCAATGGCCCCTGATTCTTGTAAATAGTCCAACTCCACCAGTGAATACAAGTAACCAAACAAGATTTTGACATACTTTAGGCACAAAATTTGAATTGCCTTTCACATGTATAGACATGTAGCCCATTTGCGGTAAAAGCAGTCGCTAACGGCCCGCAATATTACTACGGCCTATACAATGTAATGTGTACTCTAGGGATAATGAAAAAACTAACCCTAATATAGTAGAACCTCTCTATAAAGGACAACACCTAATTGCAGAGATAAAGTGTCCTTTAGGGTGAGGTGTCCTCTTACTGGAGAGAAACCCATAGAAATGGTAGTTATTACAGGAATTTTTGTTGAAACAATAAAAAGAATAATTTTTTTTTTTGCTTATCCCTAGTACACGTGGTACAAGCCATGATAATCATGGTGGGTAGAAGTAAGCGACTGCTTTTTTTACTGTAAGTGCACCACATGTCTACACATGTGAAAAGCAGTTTAACTTTGCACTTATAAATGTGCCAGAGCCCTGTTTGGTTACTTGCACTCACTGGTGGGGTTGGACTTTTGCAAGAATCGGGGGCCATTAGAGCTTTTTTTTTTTGTTGTTAAATAGAAAAAAAGTGGCCAATGCGGGATTCGATCCTGGGTCGTAGTGGTCGAAAACCAACGGTTTAGACCATCCTTCCACCGACCCCCCAAAAAGAATAATGAAGTGACCTTACAATGTTAGCTGACCATATAAAAATACACTGATAGAAAGGAATATGGCATCATTTAGATTAGAAACACAAGGTAATAAGACCAAATCCAAATAAATAAATAGTGTGTGACGTTTCGGTAACAGCGTTGTTACTATCTTCAGACAAAAGTATTGAATGAGAAATTTTACCACAGCATAATTGTGCCTTATCAGCATTGTTACAAAAACATCACAAACTATTTATTTAGGTGATAAGGCACAACTTGATTATAGATTATAAACACAAGGTAATAAGACCAAATCTAAATAAATAGTGACATTCTGTGTAAAAACACTGTTACCAAAATGTCACACACTTTTTTATTTATTTGGTCTTATTACCTTGTGACTATTTGTTTAGATTTGGTCTTATTACCTTGTGACTGTTTAGATTTGGTCTTATTATCTTGTGACTATTTGTTTAGATTTGGTCTTATTACCTTGTGACTGTTTAGATTTGGTCTTATTACCTTGTGACTATTTGTTTAGATTTGGTCTTATTATCTTGTGACTATTTAGATTTGGTCTTATTACCTTGTGACTATTTAGATTTGGTCTTATTACCTTGTGACTGTTTAGATTTGGTCTTATTATCTTGTGACTATTTAGATTTGGTCTTATTACCTTGTGACTATTTAGATTTGGTCTTATTACCTTGTGACTGTTTAGATTTGGTCTTATTACCTTGTGACTATTTAGATTTGGTCTTATTACCTTGTGACTATTTAGATTTGGTCTTATTACCTTGTGACTGTTTAGATTTGGTCTTATTATCTTGTGACTATTTAGATTTGGTCTTATTACCTTGTGACTATTTAGATTTGGTCTTATTACCTTGTGACTATTTAGATTTGGTCTTATTACCTTGTGACTATTTAGATTTGGTCTTATTACCTTGTGACTATTTAGATTTGGTCTTATTACCTTGTGACTATTTAGATTTGGTCTTATTACCTTGTGACTATTTAGATTTGGTCTTATTACCTTGTGACTATTTAGATTTGGTCTTATTACCTTGTGACTATTTAGATTTGGTCTTATTACCTTGTGACTATTTAGATTTGGTCTTATTACCTTGTGACTATTTAGATTTGGTCTTATTACCTTGTGACTATTTAGATTTGGTCTTATTATCTTGTGACTATTTGTTTAGATTTGGTCTTATTACCTTGTGACTATTTAGATTTGGTCTTATTACCTTGTGACTATTTAGATTTGGTCTTATTATCTTGTGACTATTTAGATTTGGTCTTATTACCTTGTGACTATTTAGATTTGGTCTTACTACCTTGTGACTATTTAGATTTGGTCTTATTACCTTGTGACTATTTAGATTTGGTCTTATTATCTTGTGACTATTTAGATTTGGTCTTATTACCTTGTGACTATTTAGATTTGGTCTTATTACCTTGTGACTATTTAGATTTGGTCTTATTACTTTGTGACTATTTAGATTTGGTCTTATTATCTTGTGACTATTTAGATTTGGTCTTATTACCTTGTGACTATTTAGATTTGGTCTTACTACCTTGTGACTATTTAGATTTGGTCTTATTACCTTGTGACTATTTAGATTTGGTCTTATTACCTTGTGACTATTTAGATTTGGTCTTATTACCTTGTGACTATTTAGATTTGGTCTTACTACCTTGTGACTATTTAGATTTGGTCTTATTACCTTGTGACTATTTAGATTTGGTCTTATTACCTTGTGACTATTTAGATTTGGTCTTACTACCTTGTGACTATTTATATTTGGTCTTATTACCTTGTGACTATTTAGATTTGGTCTTATTACCTTGTGACTATTTAGATTTGGTCTTATTACCTTGTGACTATTTAGATTTGGTCTTATTACCTTGTGACTATTTAGATTTGGTCTTATTACCTTGTGACTATTTGTTTAGATTTGGTCTTATTACCTTGTGACTATTTAGATTTGGTCTTATTACCTTGTGACTATTTAGATTTGGTCTTATTACCTTGTGACTATTTAGATTTGGTCTTATTACCTTGTGACTATTTAGATTTGGTCTTATTACCTTGTGACTATTTAGATTTGGTCTTACTACCTTGTGACTATTTGTTTAGATTTGGTCTTATTACCTTGTGACTATTTAGATTTGGTCTTATTACCTTGTGACTATTTAGATTTGGTCTTATTACCTTGTGACTATTTATATTTGGTCTTATTACCTTGTGACTATTTGTTTAGATTTGGTCTTATTACCTTGTGACTATTTGTTTAGATTTGGTCTTATTACCTTGTGACTATTTAGATTTGGTCTTATTACCTTGTGACTATTTGTTTAGATTTGGTCTTATTACCTTGTGACTATTTAGATTTGGTCTTATTACCTTGTGACTATTTAGATTTGGTCTTATTACCTTGTGACTATTTAGATTTGGTCTTATTATCTTGTGACTATTTAGATTTGGTCTTATTACCTTGTGACTATTTAGATTTGGTCTTATTACCTTGTGACTATTTGTTTAGATTTGGTCTTATTACCTTGTGACTATTTGTTTAGATTTGGTCTTATTACCTTGTGACTATTTAGATTTGGTCTTATTACCTTGTGACTATTTGTTTAGATTTGGTCTTATTACCTTGTGACTATTTAGATTTGGTCTTATTATCTTGTGACTATTTAGATTTGGTCTTATTATCTTGTATGTTAGAAAGGGCTCAACAAGAGAGAGACTATATCAACAAGTGAAAATTTTGTGCATTGGTTTCTGCTGAGTTTTTCAAGCACTAAATATAATTCACAAAACAACATCTAAAAAAACACCAACACCCAGTATTGAACCCAGGTTATCGAGAATACCAAGCCATATAGGCTACCATCTTACCTCTTGCCACACTTGAACAAAGGAGCGAGATTGTTGTATTATAAACAGTTACCCTATCAAAAATAATTAATCCATTACATCTAGAATGTAGGTTTGAAAACACTAGTGGATGAACAATTTATATAATTTAACAGAAAAGTTTGTGTTCTGGAATAGAATACCAATCTAAAATGCCTCTTAAAGAATATCAAACAATTATATGGATACAAAACCTTCCTGAAAATGAGAATTCACTTCAGGAAAAAAATGTTATATTTTGTGTGGGTCAGTGAGAAAAGCAAGTATTGGATTACCAAGTTAAAATTGTGGGGAGTCAGTGG
>CP092868.1:10705383-10723585 GCA_030710605.1 Cordylochernes scorpioides | reverse complement strand
GATCATGTCCATAATTTCCTTGATTATCTCTAACAGGTATTCTACCATCTAAATTGTCATCTATATTATCCCAATATACAGTGGTAAAACAGTCTGTTGGATAAAACTGAAGAAACTGATGAAAGGGTTGATCGCTGCAAGTGTTCCAACAACATTGTTCGCTAGTATCTCTCCAGCCAGTGCTATGTCAGGAGACTTCACCGGTGCAGTCTTCCTGCAGCCTGGGGATTGCTGAATCAATGAAACCTCTCTTGGCCATTTCCCAACACCATCTTGGCACTCCTCTCTCTTGGACCTTCTACAATTTACTTAACGAGCTTGGAACATTTCCTTAGTTGGAAGTTATGTCTCTTTATTGCTCGCACCGATGCATCAAATGTTAAGGTCGATGGGAAATTGTTTTCAGCATTACGTCGTGTTATCTTCAATGTTGTTGAAAATAGGATATTTTTGACCTAACATCACCCAACCTTCAATAAGAGACCACCACCTGGAGAAACCAGGAGTATCTATGTTTTACATAGGGGATTAACACTATACGCTGGAGTATATGTAAATAAAGGGTTGTGTCCAGCCGCCTGGCTACGGACGATGTCAAGCTGGTGGCTCTACGGCCCTCGCCGCCGTTAAGTCGCCAGACTTCCTCGTCTTCCTGTCCTCCGGGGCTGCGGTACAGGTGAGTGGTACCGGTTTCTTGTACTGTGGTCCTGGATTTTTGGAATGTGGTTCTAGTTTCTTGTACTGTGGTATTGTCTTCCTGTTCAGGCTTCTTATTCTGTAATTCTGGGTTCTTGTACTTGGATCCTGGCTTCTTGGACTGTGGTATTGGCTTCTGGTTCAGGCTTCTTATTCTGTAATTCTGGCTTCTTGTACTTGGATCCTGTCTTCTTGGACTGTGGTATTGGCTTCTGGTTCAGGCTTCTTATTCTGTAATTATGGCTTCTTGTTCTAGGGTATTGTATTCTTGTATTTGGATCCTGGCTTCTTGGACTGTGGTATTGGCTTCTGGTTCAGGCTTCTTATTCTGTAATTCTGGGTTCTTGTACTGTGGTATTGGATTCTTGTACTTGGATCCTGGCTTCTTGGACTGTGGTATTGGCTTCTGGTTCAGGCTTCTTATTCTGTAATTCTGGTTTCTTGTACTGTGGTATTGGATTCTTGTACTTGGATCCTGGCTTCTTGGACTGTGGTATTGGCTTCTGGTTCAAGCTTCTTATTCTGTAATTCTGGGTTCTTGTTCTAGGGTATTGTCTTCTTGTATTTGGATCCTGGCTTCTTGGACTGTGGTATTGGCTTCTGGTTCAGGTTTATTGTTCTGTAATTCTGGATTCTTGTTCTGTGATCCATGCTTCTTTTACTGTGTTCCTGGCTTCTTGCACTGGAATTCTGGCTTCTTGTACTGGGATCCTGGCTTCTTGTTCTGTAATTCTGGCTTCTTATTCTGTAATTCAGGCTACTTGTTCTAGAGTCCTGGTTTCTCGTACTAGGATCTTGGCTTCTTGGACTGGGTTATTGGCGTCTTTTTCTGTATAATTCAAGCTTCTTATTCTGTAATTCGGCCTTTTTGTTCTGTAATTCAGTATTCTTGTTCTGTAATTCTGGGTTCTTGTTCTAGAGTCCTGGTTTCTTGTATTGTAATATATGCTTCTTGTGCCTTGAATCTTTGTACGGTAGCATTTCTTCTTGTTATATGATCCTGAATTTTTAGACTGGACTGTTCATGATCTGTGTTCCTGGCTGCTCGCACTGTGGCCCCCGCGTGCTATGGTTTTGATTTATTTTGCTCGGGTTTCAGTTTAACAACCTATTGTCTTGTATTCTCTTGTGGTTTCTTTTTTCAAATCATCGAACTTTTTGGATTTTTGTACTTTTGTACTTTCTTCTTGTTTTCATGGACTGGAGTTTGGAGTTATGATTTTACATTCTTGGAGTGCGGTTTAGGATTCTTTACTCTTGTGATTTCTGTTTGCTATTCTCTGGTCCTGGAAGTATTGACTTAAGAGTCTCTGCTTATTGGATTTTAGTTCTATCTTTTTTGACATTGAATGTTTGTGCCATTGTCTTACAATACTGTCACATTACCCCCAAACCCAAACGACAATTCACATGTCAAGTTACGTGTAAAGCAGGTTCTCAGCTCGCGAATGATATTAGATATTTACCTTGAAATGGGTAATACAACAGTAACAAATAAGATTTCTGATTTTTCACTACTCTCGTTTCTTTTTCTAGGAATTCTTGGAATTTTGGCCCCTCTGCTACTTAGAACCCTAAAATAAATTCTATGTTTCTTATATAGTGTTAGCATTTTTATAAGTTGTTTTCCATAGATTTATATATTTATATTTTTGACCAGATGACCGGAATACTTTGCATGTATATATTTGGTTTTAGAAATGATGTAAAGTGGTTAGTTATGAAAGGAAATTATAAGTATTAATTTCTTCGAGGTGTTAATGATTACTCTGCTCGATATTAGAATAGGAAAGTCTTAGCTCCCAACATATAGGGTGGTCTCTCTCTCGACTTCTTAGTCTGTCGGGATGGCATCAAATATCTCGTGTGGTATCTGATACACTGTATATAATCTTGCCATTAGTGAGTATCAAACGGCGTTTCGTTACTGTTCATTATTGTTCTCCTGTAGAAGGACGGTAATACCCGAAAGCTTGAGATTGCAATAAAAATGAAAGGAAATCATATCCAGAAACCTTCTGCCCTGTATAATTAACTAGCCGAATGACCCGGGCAACGCCCGTGTTTTACCCGATTGAATGTTTTGATTCAAATACTATTTGTTACAATTATAAATTGGCGCCTTAAATAAATGCATATTTTAGTTAATAACTATAGCCTATGTGCTTTATCTGTCTATGTACTGTTGGCTTCTGTAGGCGTCTCTTACTGGGAAAAAGAAAGAGAGGATTCCATTTGGTTATTAACTAATATATGCATTTATTTAAGGAGCGACCCGCTCCAACACAATAGTTACAAAAAGGTGGCGTGAGCGTAGCCAACCAATAGGAGGGCGCCATTCCAAAAAAAAAAAAAAGCAAACGGTGACAGAGACGAAAACTGATTAAGAGATGAAGAATGACGCTCGTAACTGTATATAGAATAATCTTATTATCTCTCTCTTGTTATATAATATCTGTCATACTGCATTCTCTCCTGCAGTCTACTTCATAATGTATCAAAACCTCCATTTTGTTCTTCATCGTATTTTCAGTTTGTTTCGTCTTCTTTTCGTTCCTTTTTTAATGATATTTTAAAAAATAATGTATAATTCTGGCTTCTTATTCTGTAATTCAGGCTACTTGTTCTAGGTTCCTGGTCTCACCGCAACCCTGTGTGTATGTGATAAATTTCGTGGAACTAAACGCCACAAAGATCGTTACCGCCATCTATCAAGTGTTAAATATGATTGTGTCAATGGACGTGTGGTTATAATCAATACTGTAGGTTGTTGGTTCAAATAAACATAGAAGAGACATAGCAACTTTCAAATGTTGAATGTGCCTCTAATCTCTTTGTTGTTAGTGTCCATCTGGTCGACTTTTGGTGACCATATGAACAAATATTCTACAATTTGATCTGATATTTGATCCATATAGTTTTCTCAGCAATGCTTGATACAGAAGTGTTTTGCCAATGTCTTCTTTCGTCTATGCCGTTGGCCAAATATATTTGGCTCTTCCACCTTTTGGAGTGATTTCTCTCTCCAAGGACAAGAGGGTGTCTATATTCATTACAAGAATGAAATTGAAAACTTACCCTGGCTTTCATTCATTCCCTTCTGTGTTAATCATCCTTTTAGAATGTTGCTCGTTCTCTACCGGAATTGTACTCACACTGGGAAGTACAAATAAGGGTTTTCTATTCAATGGTATTGAGACCAAATGGCATTTGTCAAAACTTTCAGTACTTTTAGAGGACGCCTCTATATTTAATTGATAGGAAATCCTACCAATATCTTACCTGAAAATAAAGAGACTTCGGCCAGTAAATCTTTTTATTATCTCGACGTTTCGACAAAAATCTTTTGTCCTCGTCAGGAGCAAACAAAAATTAAAACATTTGACAAGGCGTTAAAAATCATTCTAAGGTTCCAAGGGAGTTCTCACGCGGTATTCCCAATATTTTGTCTCAACGTGACCTGCCGTGTATGTATGCAGGAACCTCGGGAAGTCGGGTCTACGGGTCCCCAATGTCGCCTTGGGTAAGTCGTCGATGTAGTAGATCAAATAGCATGACAACAGTATTACAACAACCTGCTTTAAATTGAGTTTTAAACTAGACAAGTTCAGGATGTGGGTGTTCTAACAATAATGAAGAATTTCTTCATCAACCAATTAAACATCTCGGAATTGGATATCATCAAGAGAAATATAAAAAATCAACCTTCTTTAATATTTATTCCGATAGAAAGGTTTTTTTAGCATGGCAATCAGGAAATTCTCTCCCATTATCTTAAAATTAATTATACACTGGTGTCCAAAAAATAAGAAACTTAACCAATATTGAAATTTCTCAAAAGCTAATTTATTAACAAATATAAAATTTAGTATGCAAGTAGTTTAAACTATGGAGAATATGACTAGCTATATGAAAATAAAAATAAAATATTTGAAATTATGAAATATGCTAATTATTACCAACATACCTAAAGCTAAGGTTCAAGATCTTAAAGAAATAAGATATCAATAGGGAGTATGATAACCTCTAACAGCTATCAAGGTCTCACAGCGAGCCCTCATACTGTTTACCAGGCTTTGGAGGAGGTCCAAGGGTAGTAAACCCCACTCCTCCAATAGAGCAGCTCTTAGCTCAACGAGGGATCTGGTAGAGGGGTGACGAGCTCCAATACGCTTTCCTAGAGCATCCCACACATGCTCTATTGGATTCAGGTCCGGAGATCTGGCTGGCCAATCCATCCTTCGAATATTCTCACTCTGGAGATATTCATTGACTAGCCTAGCCCTATGCGGACGAGCATTATCGTCCATAAAAATTAAATTGTGACCAATTTGATCTCTATAAGGTCTTAGATAGGGCTCAATGATCTCGTCCCTGTACCTTTGGGCAGTTAAAGTGCCCCCAGAAAAAATGTGGAGGGGTGTGCGTCCGCTAGAACTAATGCCAGCCCAGACTAAGAGACTGCCCCCTCTAAAACTGTCTATTTCCCTGATGTTACTGGGATGGTAGCGGGTTCCAGGCTCCCTCCAGATGAAAACTCGTCGAGAATCTGTGTTTAAACTAAATCTTGACTCGTCACTGAAGAGAACATTGGCCCACTGATCATGAGTCCAGGCGTGATGTTCCAAGCACCAATTCAAGCGGGCTCTCCTGTGAGCAGAGGTTGAAGGGATACAGACCATTGGTCGTCTTGCATAAAGAGAACCTTCGTGAAGCCTTCGGTAAACAGTTTGTCTTGAAATTCTCGTTCCAGTAGCACTTGAGAGTTCATTAGAGAGTTGAATAGCTGTCATCTCCCTATGGCGCTTGGCAGTTACGACCAGATAACGGTCTTCAGAGGTAGCCGTTTTTCTTTTTCTACCAGAACCTTCTTTTCTTTTGATGGTTCCTGTCTCAATGAACTGTTTTCATATTTTGCTGACCACAGATTTATTCACATTTAGCCATTTTGCTACTTCAACTTGTGATTGCTCTGCCTCCATTCTTCCAACAGCTCTCCATTTTAAATCATATGCTAAAATCTTTCGTAAACTCATAATTAACTAAGGATTAAATAAAATTATAATTGGACAATTCTTAGATGGGGTAAACGACACGCCAAATAGCACACTTATAAAGACAAGCAAAAATATGCATATTTTCAATTTTACCGAATCGAATGGTTGCGATAAATAAATTCTACGACTTAAAATACCTAATTAAATTACTTTTTAGCTTTTAGCGTTGTATATTTTAAAACATATCATTAAAAAACAAAATTTTCTTATTTTTTGGACACCAGTGTATTCATCCATTTCATGTATGGATTACCTGAGACACGGTCTCTCCTGTCGGGCCGGGATTTTATCTTCCTTTGGACAATTTGGGAAGATTGGGTCATTGAGAGGTGTGTGTTTGGTCGTTTAAGTTATTAGCTGTGTAGGGGACATGTAAAAATTATTGTTTTGTATTTCTATTTTATGTAAATTTTATTTGCTTTTAAAAATTCATATTTGTTTAAATCCAAAAGACAAAAAACCTCTCGCAATCAGTATCTTTTATTATTACAAATAACAAACGCTAGCTTTCGAACAATTAGTTCTTCAACGGGCGTTCTTATTCATATTTGTTTGTTGCAAATATGCAAAATTTTTATTATCTCTAATTTATATATATATTTTTTTCTATTTAATTGAATTCATTCTTTTTCTCATTCTTTTTGGTTGTCTGAATATAATAGCAATAGCGAGGTGTAGACATAGTGATTGCAATAAAAAGGCTTGATTTTTGCAAGAAATGTTTATGTGGATTGTCGTTAATTAACCACTACAGCTGTATTTATTCTTGTGATGTCACGTATGTACTTTATTATCTCACCACAACCCTGTGTGTGTGATAAATTTCGTGGAACTAAACGTCACAAAGATCGTTACCGCCATCTATCAAGTGTTAAATATGGTTGTGTCAATGGACGTGTGGTCTAAGCCGTTGGTTTTCGACTGC
This sequence comes from Cordylochernes scorpioides, assembly GCA_030710605.1. Classification (NCBI taxonomy): domain Eukaryota; kingdom Metazoa; phylum Arthropoda; class Arachnida; order Pseudoscorpiones; family Chernetidae; genus Cordylochernes; species Cordylochernes scorpioides. Next base: position 10,716,907 of record CP092868.1, on the reverse strand, counting down.
GACGACCCAGGATTGAATCCCGCAGTGGACACTTTTTTCTAATTAAAAATAAAATGCTCCAATAGCCCCCAATTCTTGTAAAAATCCACCTCCATCAGCAAGTGCAAGTAACCAAACGGGACTTTGCACTTACAAGTGTACATGAATTTCAAAAAATTAACTTTATGCATATTTTATCCCGATATATGGCAGTCTAAATTAATTTTTGAGTTTAAAAAATTCACAGAATAATATATTGATATATGCATAAAAAATTCACAGAGTGTTATATATATCCATAGATATAATTTACATTTGAAAGTGAATATATATGCATATATCATCTCGTTAAATTAAGGACCAAAAGTTTTATTCAAAGTGAAGAAAAAATCAATAAATATCTATTATAGAAAATGAAATAGAACACCCCATCACACAAACAACACCAATCGTCTTTTGCCCGCAATATAAAATTTAAACGAGAAACCATATAATTGGTTGGTCGTATCGAACGGGTTAGTTCCTGATCAGGGGGGAGCTCAGCTTAATGTTCTCTGAGAAAAAGCTTAATTATGTGCAATAAGCCCTTCGCCTGCTTTTTTTTTTCTCTTTATTCTTTTTTTCCCTCTGTAGGATTTATTGGTATTTCTCTCTCCGGGAGAAATCATCGGCTGCTAGGTAATTGTCTGGAATGTTTATTTAATCTTCGTCTGCTGCATCTTTCCTCCCAGAAGATAGATTTCTAATGTGAATTGTTCGTTTGGTTTCAGGAGCGTGGGTTAGTTTTGCTTCTCAACTTTCGGAAGAGGTAAGTATATATTTATTGTTTTTTATTTGTTTTAAATTCTATCTTTCATCATTGTTGTGTTTTATAATAGCAAAATGGAAATATTTTTTTTTAAACGTGAAAATATTTAATTTTTCGTATATCTAATATCAAGCTACCTTAAGAAAAAATTTAGCATTGATTTCATTAGTCAATCAGTGTGCGTTACTTTTTAGCTCAGTGGTTTCATTGTGCAACGAAATACTATATATTAAATATAAGAATGTGATATAAAGAACATATCTATGATTTCGTTTTGTAAGAAATGAAATCATTAAATCACGAATGTTTCTTTTTAATATAAAACAAACTTCTACTGTTCTTACTGCGATTAAAAAATAATTAGAAGGGCTTTGCTCATCAGTGTTTAGCCCTTCCAGCGGTTTCGCCAATTCAATCTACCAGATCGCTTCTTGGAGCTCAAATACTGTATTGTATCGTTTTGTTGTTGATACTGAAATGCGTATATATAGATCACCATAAGCTTGGCGAGCTTTCGAACTATAGCGTCCTTCAACAGGCTGTAAAGTCCGGCGGGATAAACCATCTGTTTCCGACAGCCATGAACTGGGATCGAATCCCGCATTAGATACTTTTTTATATGTGAAGAACCCGTTCATATTATTCATTGTAAATAACATAAGCTAGCTTGCTCTTTTTGAACGATACCTAATAAAGTTATTTAGGAAATAGGCTGTAATTCACATACAAAGCTTTATTAAGACCACCGGTCTTATACAGATTCACCACAGGAAGAAATAATAGATAGAGTTCCTATACCCCAGGCAGCGCAGCACCCAACAACAGCCTCCTGGTCCGACGCATGTCCAATGGCCACACGTTCCTTCGTGCATACGTCAAAGTTAGCGTATCACTAAACAGGCTAGTGTGGAATCTAGTCTTCGCGTTCTAGTCTTCGCTTTTCTCATCCAAATGGACCTCGATATTCGGCGATTCTATTAATTTCCTTCGAACGGTGACTGCGGCCTTGTAGAATAACAGGCTGTAATTCGAATACAATGTATTCCTCCTATTGTTATAATAGAATATTAATTTTTTAAGAAGATATTAAAACTTTTTTATTTACATACAGAAGAGCTAACGAGTTTTTTCACTAGAAGAGTTCTCTATATACTATTTCTTAAGTAAATATATTAATAAGTAGATTTGGCTTGTTTTATTGAAGTTTTTTCCTCCTTCAGAATAGAATTATTCAACCTTTTGATTTGCATATTTCCACCCATTCGTCTGCCCCCCTCTCACCATTCGCCTTTGGCAAGAAAAAAAAAATACCGCAGAGTTAGTTAAGTCTATTAAAACATCGTTAGATTTTTACATCTTCTGACATAATTAAGTTTGCTATTTTTTTGTTTCGTCTGCTTAAAAAAAAATTTTTGGCGCCTTTTTCCAACGTTCTTCTGCGTTTAAAAAAAAATGTTTATTTTACTCTCTTGCTAACAGAGAGAGTGAAGAACAAAAATATTACTTAATTAAGTACTTTTTTTTTTCACTAACAAGATTTTTAAAGCTTTTAACTTTAATTCTGTTATATAGAAAAAGTTATTTTTGATAATATAATTGAGAAAAAGTACGTCTCACAAATGGCTTTGATTTAGAGTAAATCAATTATTGATTGTATTTGCTTGGTGGTGGCTATTTTAGACACATTCGTCTGCTATCTTTTATGTTAGTTTTTTAAAAATATATATAGAAATTGCTGAACATATTTTTGAAATAGAATGTGATGTTTCTTTTTTTTTTCTTCTTTTCTTCATGAAAATGATGTATGGCGAGTCCTTACAGGACGTAAATGTCCTAATAAAGCTGCTGTTGTTGTTGAAATAGAATGTAAAAATATTTTGAAATTTATATGCAATGTACTTTTATATAATACTAGACGTATGACCCGGCTTCGCCCGAGAATTCCCCCGATTGCAATTTCCTTCATACTGAAAGTACATCAATAATAAATATTAGAAGTGCCATAGAATAGCAATACAGAAGTAACACATAAACTACAGGAAAAAAGTGTGTGCGATGGCAAAAATTGTATTATATTAGTGTTTAGATATTTGATTTAATTAATATAGTTGTTATAATAATATATATTTATATTATATATAATATAAATGAGTTTTAAAAATTGTAAAAAAAAAAATGCATCGGCCGGGAATCGATCCCGGGCCGCCCTGGTGGCAGGCGAGCATTCTACCACTGAACCGCCGATGGTTATAAAAAATGGCCATATTTGGGTATTCATTCCATTCCGGATTACTCCGCGTAAAAAAAGTTCTTCAAATGAAAAAAAGAAATAGCCAAAAATACTAATCAAAATGTAGCCGAAAATTTTCCTCAGGTTTATAAAAAGCGACATGCAAAATTTGGTACCAATCGGTTCAGTAGTTTTTGAGTTTATCGCGAAACAGACAGACAGATATTGACTTTTATATATATAGAGATGAAAACAAAATTGTAACTATAACCTCTTCTAATATAATTCAATCATTTTGAAAATATCTTTTAAAAAATATGAAAAATAGAACAAAAGTGAAATTTTACTGGGATTAAATGGATAAATTAAGAAAAAGGCATCTTCTGATCGTGAAACTAAAAGTTGCTGATGACTTGCACCATCTATCGGAATAAATATCAATTATTCGTTGATTTTTAATTATTCCAGAATGAGTACTTGGCCAATTCTGGAATAATTAAAAATCTCGTGTATCTTCAATAAAGGTCACTATAATATCTTTCAGGGTTATTGTCTGAATTCCGATATACATGGTAAAAGTTACAACTTCTTTAAGTTTTGTCCATGAGTGTATAATAGGTAACGAGGTGTATAGATAGGTTGATTGCAAATAGAATCGTTATATCCCATCCTCGTCGCCACTGTTATGTATTCTTTTACCTAATATTCAATAAACTTAGGTAGTATAGTTTCTATTAAAAGATATTGTATGCTACTCTTTATATATTTACATAATATATTACTATTACAGAATTATCATAAGAAATAAAAACATGAATATCTTACGCTATATATTGATTACATCACCAATAACAACCAAGTCCTTGGTCAAAACCATATATACATATTATACTATTATATCATAGTAAAGAGGTCGCCACCAAACTTTGGGGCTTACTATGATTCTTTTACAAATATCTGTGAATAATTTACACTCAAGACCTATATATAGTAATAGTTATGAAATTTTGTATAAATTACTCTTTAACTATCTTATTTTAAAATCTTTTTTCAAAACCTGTCGCCCCCTCTTGGAACTCACCAAAATAGGGTGCTATAGAGAGGGGGTGTTATAGACAGGTCACTTTTAATGTTTAAAATCGGGTGCTGTAGAAAGGAAGGCGCTATTTAGAGGGGGCGCTATAGACAGGTTTAACTGTATATATATATATATATATATACTAGACGAATGGCCCGGGCAACGCCCGGGGTTTACCCGAGTGCGAATATATTTTAAAAACGTTGTCTTGGGTGGTCGCTGTTGACAGGGTGGTCTGTATAGACAGGTGGATGTATCACACAGCTGATAACAGGGTTGTCTAGAGTGGTCGCTATAGACAGGGTGGTCTGTATAGACAGGTGGATGTATCACACTGCTGATAACAGGGTTGCCTAAGGTGACCGCTATAGACAGGGTGGTCTGTATAGACAGGTGAATGTAACACACTGATGATAACAGGGTTGCCTAAAGTGACCGCTATAGACAGGGTGGTCTGTATAGACAGGCAGCTGATAACAGGGTTGTCTAGAGTGGTCGCTATAGACAGGGTGGTCTGTATAAACAGGTGTATGTATCACACTGCTGATAACAGGGTTGCCTAAAGTGACCGCTATAGACAGGGTGGTCTGTATAGACAGGTGAATGTAACACACTGATGATAACAGGGTTGTCTAGAGTGGCCGCTATAGACAGGTGTATGTATCACACAGCTGATAACAGGGTTGTCTAGAATGGCCGCTATATACAGGGTGGTCTGTATAGACAGGTGGATGTATCACACAGCTGATAACAGGGTTGCCTAAAGTGACCGCTATAGACAGGGTGGTCTGTATAGACAGGTGGATGTATCACACAGCTGATAACAGGGTTGTCTAGAGTGGCCGCTATAGACAGGGTGGTCTGTATAGACAGGTGGATGTAGCACACTGCTGATAACAGGGGTGTCCAGAGTGGCCGCTATAGACAGGGTGGTCTGTATAGACAGGTGGATGTATCACACAGCTGATAACAGGGTTGTCTAGAGTGGCCGCTATAGACAGGTGTATGTATCGCACAGCTGATAACAGGGTTGTCTAGAGGGGGGCAGGGAGGCCACGTGTTCGCTGGCAGCCAATGGGCGCGCATTCTATCCGTGAGCTTCAGACATACAGACAGAATAAGGCAATTATATAAGTAGATATATATAGGGGAGTCCAAAACAGCAATATAAAAAAAATCTTTAAAAATAAGATAATATATAGTAAGATAGTGTTTTGTTCATTCCTGACCATCAGTTCTATGCCATTAAGTCAACGATTTCAACTTTAAATGATTTTTATTGATTCTAGCCATAATAATATTCAGAGAGAATGTGTGTGTACAGGCCGCTGAGGAGATTGTCACGGCAGCCTATGAAAATGGAATCAACCTATTTGACACCGCTGACATCTACGCTGGGGGCAGGTCTGTGACAACATCTGACAGCCCTGGACGACAATAATTCTTGCTCTATTTTCCAGGTCAGAAGCCATGCTTGGCAAGATCCTCCGTAAGAAAGGCTGGAAGTGAGTGGGGTTTTTATTGACTTTATATATATATTTATATTTTAAAATTAAAGATCTATTTATATATATTGCTCTATTTTCAATATATACAGTTAAATCTGTCTATAGCGCCTCCTTCTCTTTAGCGCCCGATTTTAAATACGTAGTACGATGTGATTTACATTAAAAGTGACCTGTCTATAGCACCTCCTCTCTATAGCACCCTATTTTGGCGAGTCCCAAGAGGGGGCGACAGGTTTAACTGTTTTTATATGAGAACTATCATTATTGTATATATTAAATGAGGCTGATTTTTTTAAATATAACAATTTTAAAATAAATTGGTTTTAAACAAGAAATATTGATAATGATATTTATTGAGTTTCTATTAAAATATTTTGTGTTGCTTTTTGAGGGTGAATATTTACGGCGTTAATAGTTAGCTGGAAGTCATCAATTCTAGTTCTCCTGTTGAAGGGCATATTAGCCTGAAAGCTAGAGAAATAAATGGTGCAAGAAACTTAACCCTGGATTGTTTGTTGATATTATTAAATTATAAGTTACGAATGAACGCATTTATAATATTAGCAATGTTCTAATAACTTTAATTTTTATTTAATTTTGCTTTTTGACTGTGACTATTAGTAATATCATTGTTATAAGAGCTAATTAATATAAAAATGCCAATCTCTTTAAAAAAAATCATAATTTGACTCTCTCTATATATAAATGTATTTGCATAGTATTAATGATTTGATAAAGAGTTAGCTTTCGAAAGCCTAACTAACAGGTTAATTATAAACTACATCGAAATGTTGTTATAGCTATTTTAGGGTCATGAAGCGGGATAGAGCGGATTGTGTTATATGCACACATACACACAAAGCTTTATTAAGACCACCGGTCTTATACAGATTCACCATAGGAAGAAAGGAAGCATAGATGGAGCTCCTGTAATGATTGTGTTATAATCGGAGGTGTTATAACCAGGTTTCACACTACAGAGGTCTCTCCTTAGTATGTCCATAGTTTCCTTAAATAATATCTCCCATGAATCCCTACAGTTATTCAGCTATATAAACAGAACTGAGCCTAATAAGGTGTTAGAACGGGTTGGTAGAACTGTCGTAACCGCTGAGAGGGTTCACTACTGATGAGCCAGGCTCTCCTAATATTTTACCATCGCACTAAAAGAATAGTATGAAGTGTTTTTTTTTTTTTTTTGAAGGAAATTTCACACTAAAAATAATTTCAATGAAATTAATTGTATAATATTATATCAATATTAAAGTGAAAATCTCAGGCTTCCTGGAATAAATTTCTTATAAAAATTTTAATTTCAATTCTCTAACTTTTGAACATAAAAGCCGTGTTTCTCCTGTAGAAGCCATTACCGAAAGCTAGAGATATGAAATAAATGTATCCCTGGAATGTGATAGCACAAATTGTACTAGGGTGGATATTAATCAAGAATAAATATAAACAAGAAATCAATTGAGTTGTACGATATCAAGAGGGAAGCCTTTTTCTTAATTTATCCCTGGAAGTCTGATGTTTTCACCATAAAAATAATTAATTTTCTCTCATATTGTACGAAAGCTGATGTCTGTGTGTTTTCTGGAAGACGGTCTTCTTACATGGTGGCTACGAAACTGTTCTGGGGCGGCAAGTAAGTATTTACAGTACTGATGTATCGTACTGTGTGTTTACTTTAACTTAGACAGTCAAATACAGATGGCATAGAGATGATGCGTGATTCAGCTTTGACGCTGATTGGTTCTCACAACAACGTGCGCATGTTTATATATAGTTAGTGGTTGTGTGGCAGTCTCTTGCGCACACGTTTTTTTTTAATCTTCATTATATAAGAACTTTAATTAATTTTTTTCCTATATAATATACTAAATGAGGTTTATATAATGAGGTAAATGAGGTTTTTAGTCTATACGTTGCTGCTCCAGTCGTTTTATTGAGAAAAAAAAAAAGCAAAAAGTCTTTCAACAAATACAATTTTAGAACGGTATGCTATATTAAACTGGGGAAATCGTTTGATGGGTTTACCACTGATGAGCCTGGTACACTCTCAATTGGTTATCATTGCAGTAAGAGCAGCGTAGAAAATTATTTTCAATAAAATTAGCCAAAATCGTTGCTGTTAATTATTTTAATTCGCAGGGGTCTGGTGAACGAGTGATCTAAACCGCTCTTAGATCGAAAATTTCTGTGCACTTTTTTTTTCTAATTTAAAAAGAAAAAGTCTCCAATGGCCCCCAATTCTTACAAAAGTCCAACCCAAACAGCGCGTGCAAGTAACCAAACAGGGTTCTGGTACATTTTTAAGTGCAAAGTCGAACTGCTTTTCACATGTGTAGATATGTGGTGCACTTACAGTAAAAGCAGTCGCCAACTTCTATACACCGTGATTATTAACAACTTGTTGTTCTGTGATACTGTAGCTGAACGACTTGTATGTCTGTCCCACAGCAAGCCAGAGTCGGAGAAAGGCCTGTCCAGGAAATGTATTCTTGAAGGTAAGTCCATTCTTTATCATCAATATTTACATAGAAGTATGGATAGTAAGACATTTCTTTTATTTGAATAAGAGAAATTCGTGTTTTTCAATGGTTTCATTTCTCCTATTTAGATAGTACCTTATTGATTCATGTTTAATTTATGCCTAAAACTTGTCTTTTATGAATTTATATTACAAAGGCTTACCTGTATCTGTGAAAAGAAAAACAAATTTTTCTCGAAATATTTCGAGAGATTGCTCCCTCTTTATCAATTTGTTGAACAATCTGATAAAGAAGGAATAATCTCTCGAAATATTTTGGAAAATATTTGTTTTTCTTTTCCAGATCCCGAGGTACGACTTTGTAATACAAAGTTCGCCGCTTAACACAAAATTTTATGAATAGTTTGCGGAAAGCATTGCATGATGTAAATATGTATATCTAATTCTACTGTCCTAAAACATTATATCCATGGTTTTCTTAAATATCACAACCAAGAATTCCATCCTACTGTGTCGGATATATAAGTAGAATCATCCAATACAGTATTAGAATTCTAAAAAACGGTCTGATGGATTAAATTGGTGAAACCACAGGGAAGGTTTACCACTGATGAGCCAAGTTCTCTCAATATTTTCCAATCACAGTAAGCACAGTAGAAATTTTGTTTTTAATTTGAAAAAGAAAAAAATCGTTCTTAACAGTTTTTTTATTCCCAATATTTTTTGCTGATTAAAGAATATAACATTTAAAAGAGGACGTCGTTATTACGGTCTACCTTATCTCATTAGTATTTATAACTAGCCGAATGACCCGGGCAACGCCCGGGTTTTACCCGATTAAATGCTTTTATTCAAATACTATTCGTTACAATTATAAATTGGCGCCGTGGATGTCATTCTTGTATAATATATAAATGAGTTTTAGAAATTGTAAAAAAAAAAATGCATCAGCCAGGAATCGAACCCGGGGCCGCCCGCGTGGTAGGCGAGCATTCTACCACTGAACCACCGATGGTTATGAGAAATGGTTATATTTGGGTATTTATTCCATTCACAAAGCAAACGGTGACAGAATTAAGAATTGTTGCTTGATTATGACGCTGATAACTGTATATTTACTGGCAAAGCGTTTCTTTTAAATATCATCAAATATTATCTCTACAGACCTTACTGCAATGATATAAGTTATTGAATGAGAGGGCTTGGCTCATCAGTAGTAAACCCTCTCAGCGGTTTCGCCAAATTAATCTCCAGACCGCTCTACTATTGTATTGGATTGGTTTTCTTGTACACCCTGTATTTTCTATGGAAGGTAGCTTAGGGGTGTTTAGTGAACTATGGACATAAGCTTATAGGTCTGTAGAGGTACATACATATAATTTCAAGGTATTGCATCGAGCAAAGCTCTTCCGCAAAATATGTTTTCATAATCAATATATATTAGTAAATTAAATTTAATTGCCCTCTCATTCAATAACTTATATCATTGCAGTAAGGTCTGTAGAGATAATATTTGATGATATTTAAAAGAAACGCTTTGCCAGTAAATTTATATGTGTAAAATTTTAACGATAGATGGCAATTAAATTTAATTTAATAACTGTATATATAATAAATAAAACTTTGGAAAAAAAAAAGCTACATCAACCATTTATATATTTAACTCCCGATGCTTCAATGACTCGCTGTCACTCTATTAAATTATCATTGCATTAAGGACAGTATCATTTTTCCCATTTTAAAAAGAATCATACGCGTCAAAAAAAAATCGTTTGAATTTCTTAGAATTTCATATAGTTATTGACATGATATTTTTATGAGCAATGGCTAAAATATAAAGCAACATTTCACTTATATACTTGTCCATAGTCTTATCTCACCCTACTGCGATCATGCATACTGGCAGGGGACCTAAATAACATCGCAGTTGATTAGCAATGTTTACAATATGTAAATACAGTATAGAATCCAGATACGTGGTATATTTGGAATGCGATTATTCAAAAATGTAAATAGACTTGAATGTATACACGTGTGTCCAGGAGTCCAGTCGTGCCTGGACCGCCTCCAGCTGGACTACGTGGACATCCTGTACATCAATAAGGCGGACCCCATGTGTCCGATGGAAGGTAAGGGGCGGGGCTTTGGTCAAGTGGGCGTGGCTTACTGAAGTAGCGATGCGCAGAGGTGGTGCGCGCGTGTACGTTTCTGATCAACAGTGGGCGTGTCATGTATTGGGGGTCATCAAGGTGGACGGCGATGGAAGTCATGGTGAGCCAATCTCTATCTTAAATTTGAATAGCCCTCCAGTATGTAAATATGTAGAAGATATGAAAATTCTAAACTATTATAGACGCGTATGATTCTTTTAAAGATTAAACAATTTCTACTGCCCTTACTGCACTGGAAAAATTAATGAGAGGGCCTGACTCATCAGTGGTGAGCCCTCCCAGCGGTTTCGCCAGTTCACCACTGATGAGCCAGGCTCTCCCATTATTTTTTCCAGTGCAGTAAAGGCAGTAGTAATTGTTTAATCTTTAAAAGAATCATACGCGTCTATAATAGTTTCGAATTTTCATAACAAATGGCGTGCTAATGTACACGATATGTAAAAACTATGTGAATTTTTTTAAAGCCTCATTTTCGCCTTTCTGATATAGACTATATATTGTTAAAAGCTAATAGAGAAGTGTTTGTAAAACGACATTTGATAATTATCCCGCATGTGTTTCTTTTGAACAAAAAAAAACTAAATTTATTTTAAGGAAAAATAACGATTATTTCTAACCTTAGGGATGAAGTATGAAAGGATGAATTGTGAAGAGTAATGATAAACGGAAAAATAAAAGTGTCCAGGGATGAGAATTCCCATGCAAGAAACACATGCGGGATAATTATAAAATGTCGTTCAACAATCATAAGCTGCATTATATTGTATTATATAGAAGTGTTTGTAAAGTAAATGTAAAAAAAAAAAAAGATTTTAGAAATAGCGACAATGGCATTCATGAACTCAACCTTGCAAGATTGCTACTTACAGTTAGCCGAATAAATTAATTGTGGTGTGACAAACAGATGTGCGTTCAGATATAACCAAAATCAACACTATATTTATTCCGAGATATGGCAAAACTTTTGAACGATCAGAGCATATATTTCTCATTATATATGTGTCTATTTAGTTTTATAATGTTGTGTCTATTGTTTATATTCATTATATTTGGTATAATTATTGAGTCATATTAGTAAGTATTTTAAAAAACACTTTTATAAAACGCTTCTAAAATTATCATCTGCTGACGACTGTTTTGGTTTTGTTTTCTACTGCGCATGCGCAAATCACAAACTTTTTATGATTCCCGTTATTCATTCTTCTTAAAGTTAACAAATCTCTAAGCACCTTACGTCAATAGAATTATCTCTGTGATAT
>CP092868.1:10670410-10705283 GCA_030710605.1 Cordylochernes scorpioides | reverse complement strand
TGGCTTCTTGGACAGTGGTATTGGCTTCTTGTTCTGTAATTCTGGCTTCTTATTCTGTGATTCAGGCTACTTGTTCTAGGGTACTAGTTTCTTGTACTGGGGTCCTGGCTTCTTGTACTGAGATCTTGGCTTCTTGGACTGTGGTATTGGCTTCTTGTTCTGTAATTCTGGCTTCTTATTCTGTGATTCAGGCTACTTGTTCTAGGGTACTGGTTTCTTGTACTGGGGTCCTGGCTTCTTGTACTGAGATCTTGGCTTCTTGGACTGTGGTATTGGCTTCTTGTTCTGTAATTCTGGCTCCTTATTCTGTGATTCAGGCTACTTGTTTTAGGGTACTGGTTTCTTATACTGGGGTCCTGGCTTCTTGTACTGAGATCTTGGCTTCTTGGACTGTGGTATTGGCTTCTTGTTCTGTAATTCTGGCTTCTTATTCTGTGATTCAGGCTACTTGTTCTAGGGTTCTGGTTTCTTGTATTGTAATCTATGCTTCTTGTGCCTTGAATCTTTGTACAGTAGCATTTCTTCTTGTTATATGATCCTGAATTTTTATACTGTGGTGTTCTTGATCTGTGTTCCTGGCTTCTCTCACTGTGATTCCCGCGTGCTATGGTTTTGATTTATTTTACTCGGGTTTCAATTTTTTGAACCGTAGTCTTGTATTCTCTTGTGGTTTCTTTTTTCAAATCATCGAACTTTTTGGATTTTTGTACTTTGGTACTTTCTTCTTGTTTTCATGGACTGGAGTTTGGAGTTATGATTTTTTTATATTCTTGGAGTGTGTCCTAGGATTATTTACTCTTGTGATTTCTGTTTGTTATTCACTGGTCCTGGAAGTGTTGACTTAGAGTCTCGGCTTCTTGAATTGTAGTTCTATCTTTTTGACCTTGAATGTTTGTATCATTTTTTTTTGTCTTACAATACAGTCACATTACCCGCAAACCCAAACGACAATTCACATGTTAAGTTACGTGTAAAGCAGATTTCCAGCTCGCGAATGATATTAGATATTTACCTTGAAATGAATAATACAACAGTAACAAATAGGATTTCTGATTTTTTTGTACTCTCATTTCTTCTTCTACGAATTCTTGGAATTTTTGGCCCCTCTGCTAATTAGAATTCTAAAATAAATTCTATGCTTCTTATATAGTGTTAGCATTTTTATAAGTTGTTTTCCATAGATTTATATATTTATATTTTTGACCAGATGACCGGAATACTTTGCATGTATATATTTGGTTTTAGAAATGATGTAAATTGGTTAGTTATGAAAGGAAATTAAAAAAGTATTAATTTCTTCGAGGTGTTAATGATTACTCTGCTTGATGTTAGAATAGGAAAGTCTTAGCTCCAACATATAGGGTCGTCTCTCTCTCGGCTTCTTAGTCTGTCGGGATGATATCAAATATCTCGTGTGGTATCCGATACACTGTATATAATCTTAACATTAATGAGTATCAAACGGTGTTTCTTTATTGTTCTTTATCGTACTCCTGTAGAAGAGCGGCAATACCCGAAAGCTTGAGATTGTAATATAATTGAAAGGAAACCATATCCAGAAACCTGCTGCCCTATATAATTAATAATCTTATTATCTCTCTCTTTATATAACATTTGTCATACGTCCACTGCATTCTCTGCTGCAATCTACTTCATAATGTATCAAAACCTCCATTTTTTCTCCGTCGTACTTTCAGTTTGTTCTGTCTTCTTTTCGTTCCTTTTTTAATGATATTTTTAAAAATAATGTATAATTCTGTCTTCTTATTCTGTAATTCAGGCTACTTGTTCTAGGTTCTTGGTCTCACCGCAACCCTGTGTGTGTGATAAATTTCGTGGAACTAAACGTCACAAAGATCGTTACCGCCATCTATCAAGTGTTAAATATGATGGTGTCAATGGACGTGTGGTTATAATCAGTACTGTAGGTTGTTGGTTCAAATAAACATAGAAGAGACATAGCAACTTTCAAATGTTGAATGTGCCTCTAATCTCTTTGTTGTTAGCGTCCATCTGGTCGACTTTTGGTGACCATATGAACAAATATTCTACGATTTGATCTGATATTTGGTCCATATAGTTTTCTCAGCAGTGCTTGATACAAAAGTGGTTTGCCAATGTCTTCTTTCGTCTATGCTGTTGGCCAAATACATTTGGCTCTTCCATCTTTTGTAGTGATTTCTCTCTCCAAGGACAAGAAAGTGTCCTTCTTCATTACAAGAATGAAATTGAAAACTTACCCTGGCTTTTATTCATTCCCTTCTGTGTTAACCATCCCATTAGAATGTTGCTCGTTCTCTACCGGAGTTGTACTCACACTGGGAAGTACAAATAGGGGTTTTTCTATTCATTGGTATTGAGACCAAATGGCATTTGTCAAAACTTTCAGTGATTTTAGAAGATGCCTCTATATTTAATTGATAGGAAATCCTCCCAATATCTTTCTTGAAAATAAAAATACTTCGGCCAGTAAATCTTTTTATTATCTCGACGTTTCGACAAAAAATCTTTTGTCCTCGTCAGGAGCAAACAAAAATTAAAACATTTGGAAAGGCGTTAAAAATCATTCTAAGGTTCCAAGGGCGTTCTCACGCGATATTCCGAATATTTTGTCTCAACGTGACCTGCCGTGTATGTATGCAGGAACCTCGGGAAGTCGGGTCTACGGGTCCCCAATGTCGCCTTGGGTAAGTCGTCGATGTAGTAGATAAAATAACGTGACAACCAGTATTACAACAACCTGATTTAAATTGTGTTTTAAACTAGACAAGTTCAGGATGTGGGTGTTCTAACAATAATGGAGAATTCCTTCATCAACCAATTAAACATCTCGGAATTGGATATCATCAAGAGAAATATAAAAAATCAACCTTTATTTAATAATTATTCCGATAGATGGCTATATCAGAAAGGTTTTTTTAGCTTGGCAATCAGGAAATTCTCTCCCATTATCTTACAACCAATTATATTCATCCATTTCATGTATGAATTACCTGAGACACGGTCTCTCCTGTCGGGCAGGGATTTTATCTTCCTTTGGACAATTTGGGAAGATTGGGTCATTGAGAGGTGTGTATTTGGTCGTTTAAGTTATTAGCTGTGTAGGGGACATGTAAAAATTATTGTTTTGTATTTCTATTTTATGTAAATTTTATTTGCTTTTAAAAATTCATATTTGTTTGTTGCAAATATGCAAAATTTTTATTATCTCTAATTCATATATATATTTTTTTCTATTTAATTGAATCCATTCTTCTTCTCATTCTTTTTGATTGTCTGAATATAATAGCAATAGCGAGGTGTAGACATAGTGATTGCAATAAAAAGGCTTGATTTTTGCAAGAAATGTTTATGTGGATTGTCGTTAATTAACCACCACAGCTGTATTTATTCTTGTGATGTCACGTAAGTACTTTATTATCTCACCACAACCCTGTGTGTGTGATAAATTTCGTGGAACTAAACGTCACAAAGATCGTTACCGCCATCTATCAAGTGTTAAATATGATGATGTCAATGGACGTGTTGTCTAAACCGTTGGTTTTCGACTGCGACGACCCAGGATTGAATCCCGCAGTGAACACGTTTTCTGATTAAAAATAAAATGCTACAATAGCCCCCAATTCTTGTAAAAATCCACCTCCATCAGCAAGTGCAAGTAACCAAACGGGACTTTGCACTTACAAGTGTACATGAATTTAAAAAAATTAACTTTATGCTAATTTTATCCCGATATATGGCAGTCTAAAATTAATTTTTGTTTTCAAATTCACAGAATAATATATTGATATATGCATAAAAATTCACAGAGTGTTATATATATCCATAGATATAATTTACATTTGAAAGTAAATATATATGCATATATCATCTCGTTAAATTAAGGACCAAAAGTTTTATTCAAAGTGAAGAAAAAATCAATAAATATCTATTATAGAAAATGAAATAGAACACCCCATCAAACAACACCAATCGTCTTTTGCCCGCAATATAAAATTCAAACGAGAAACCATATAATTGGTTGGTCGTATCGAACGGGTTAGTTCCTGATCAGGAGGGGAGCTCAGCTTAATGTTCTCTGAGAAAAAGCTTAATTATGTGCAATAAGCCCTTCGCCTGCTTTTTTTTCTCTCTTTATTCTTTTTTCCCTCTGTAGGATTTATTGGTATTTCTCTCTCCGGGAGAAATCATCGGCTGCTAGGTAATTGTCTGGAATGTTTATTTAATCTTCGTCTGCTGCATCTTTCCTCCCAGAAGATAGATTTCTAATGTGAATTGTTCGTTTGGTTTCAGGAGCGTGGGTTAGTTTTGCTTCTCAACTTTCGGAAGAGGTAAGTGTGTATTTATTGTTTTTGTTTTATTTGTTTTAAATGCTATTTTTAGCCATTGTTGTGTTTTTTAATAGAAAAATGATTTTTTTTTTACGTGAAAAAAAAAGTTTTTTTTTCGTATATCTACTATTATGTTACGATGCACTAGCGCGCCATCTGTTATCAAATTATAAAACTATTTTAGAGGCGTAATATTCTTTTTAAAATAAAACAATTTCTACTGTCCTTGCTGCAATGGAAAAATTAAAGGGAGGGCCTGGCTCATCAGTGGTGAACCCTCCCAGCGGTTTCGCCAGTTTAATCTACCATACCGCTGTTATATTGCATTTTTGGAACTTCCTTTTATAGTTGACTGTTGTAAGAATCTCATAAGTAAGAGCTCATAAGCTTATGTCCATAGTTCTTCTAAAATACCCATTCCAAGAGTCTTACAACAGTCAACTATAAAAGGAAGTTCCAAAAATGCAATATAACAGCGGTATGGTAGATTAAACTGGCGAAACCGCTGGGAGGGTTCACCACTGATGAGCCAGGCCCTCCCTTTAATTTTTCCATTGCAGTAAGGACAGTAGAAATTGTTTAATTTTAAAAAGAATATTACGCCTCTAAAATAGTTTTATAATCTACTATTATGTTACCTTAAGAAATCATTTAGCATTAAATTCATTAGTCAATCAGCGTGCGATATTTTTTTAGCTCAGTGATTGCATTGTGCAACGAAATACTATATATTAAATATAAGAATGTGATATAAATAACATATCTAGGATTTCGTTTTGTAATAAATGGAAGCATTAAATTACGAATGATTCTTTTAAATATAAAATAAACTTCTACTGTCCTTACTGCGATTAAAAAATAATTAGAAGGGCTTGGCTCATCAGTGTTTAGCCCTTCCAGCGGTTTCGCCAATTCAATCTACCAGATCGCTTCTTGGAGCTCAAATACTGTATTGTATCGTTTTGTTGTTGATACTGAAATGCGTATATAAAGACCACCATAAGCTTGGCGAGCTTTCGAACTATAGCGTCCTTCAACAGGCTGTAAAGTCCGGCGGGATAAACCATTGGTTTCCGACAGCCAAGAACCGGGTTCGAATCCCGCATTAGACACTTTATATGTGAAGAACCCGTTCATATTATTCATTGTAAATAACAGAAGCTAGCTTGCTCTTTTTGAACGGTACCTAATAAAGTTATTTAGGAAATAGGCTGTAATTCACATACAAAGCTTTATTAAGACCACCGGTCAGATTCACCAGAGGAAGAAAGGAAACATAGATAGAGCTCCTATACTCCAGGCAGCGCAGCACCCAACAACAGCCTCCTGGTCCGACGTATGTCCAATGGCCACACGTTCCTTCGTGCATACGTTAAGGTTAGAGTATCACTGAAGAGGCGAGTGTGGAATCAGCCGCGTTCTAGTCTTCGCTTTTCTCATCCAAATGGACCACGGCATTCGGCGATTCTATTAATCTCCTCCGAACGGTGACTGCGGCCTTGTAGAATAACAGGCTGTAATTCGAATACAATGTATTTATTCTATTGTTATAATAGAATATTAATTTTTAAGAAGGTATTAAAACTTTCTTATTTACATACAGAAGAGCTAACGAGTTTTTTCACTAGAAGAGTTCTCTATATACTATTTCTTAAGTAAATATATTAATAAGTAGATTTGGCTTGTTTTACTGAAGTTTTTTTGCCACTTCAGAATAGAATTATTCAACCTTTTGATTTGCATATTTCCACCCATTCGTCTGCCCCCCTCTCACCATTCGCCTTTGGCAAGAAAAAAAAAATACCGCAGAGTTAGTTAAGTCTATTAAAACATCGTTAGATTTTTACATCTTCTAACATAATTAAGTTTGCTATTTTTTTTTTGTTTCGTCTGCTTAAAAAAAAAATATTTTGGCGCCTTTTTCCAACGTTCTTCTGCGTTTAAAAAAATATATATTTATTTTACTCTCTTGCTAACAGAGAGAGTGAAGAACAAAAATATTACTTAATTAAGTACTTTTTTTTTCACTAACAAGATTTTTAAAGCTTTTAACTTTAATTCTGTTATCTAGAAAAAGTTATTTTTGATAATATAATTGAGAAAAAGTACGCCTCACAAATGGCTTTGATTTGGAGTAAATCAATTATTGATTGTATTTGCTTGGTGGTGGCTATTTTAGACACATTCGTCTGCTATCTTTTATGTTAGTTTTTTAAAAATATATATAGAAATTGCTGAACATATTTTTGAAATAGAATGTGATGTTTCTTTTTTTTTTCTCCATGAAAATGATGTATGGCGAGTCCTTACAGGACGGAAATGTCCTAATAAAGCTGTTGTTGTTGAAATAGAATGTGAAAATATTTTGAAATTTATATGCAACGTACTTTTATATAATATGAAAACAAAATTGCAACTATAACCTCTTCTAATATAATTCAATTATTTTGAAAATAGATTTTTAAAAATATGAAAAAAAATAGAACAAAAGTGAAATTTTACTGGGATCAAATGGATAAATTAAGAAAAAAGACATCTCCTGATCGTGAAATTAAAAGTTGCTGATG
This sequence comes from Cordylochernes scorpioides, assembly GCA_030710605.1. NCBI lineage: Eukaryota > Metazoa > Arthropoda > Arachnida > Pseudoscorpiones > Chernetidae > Cordylochernes > Cordylochernes scorpioides. The sequence goes on along the minus strand of CP092868.1, from coordinate 10,698,385 downwards.
ACTTGCACCATCTATCGGAATAAATATCAATTATTCGTTGATTTTTAATTATTCCAGAATGGATATTTGGCCAATTCTGGAATAATTAAAAATCTCGTGTGTTTTTAATAAAGATCACTATAATATCTTTCAGGGTTATTGTCTAAATACCTATATACATGGTAATAAGTACAACTTCCTTAAGTTTTGTCCATGAGTGTATAAAGGGAAACGAGGTGTATAGATATGTTGATATATTTGCAGATACTCGTAGAATCGTTATATCCCATTCTCGTCGCCACTGTAATGTACTCTTCTACCTAATATTCAATAGGTAGTATAGTTTCTATTAAAAGAGATTGTATGCTACTCTTTATATATTTGCATAATATATTACTATTACAGAATTATCATAAGAAATAAAAACATGAATATCTTACGCTATATATTGATTACATCACACAACAACAACCAAGTCCTTGGTCAAAACCATATATGCATATTATATCATAGTAAAGAGGTCACCAAATTTTGGGGCTTACTATCATTCTTTTACAAAAATCTGTGAATAATATTCGCTCAAGACCTATATTCAATAATAGTTATGAAATTTTGCTATAGAGAGGGGGTGCTATAGACAGGTCACTTTTAATGTAAAATGTTTACATTTTAATGTTTAAAATCGGGTGCTATAGAGAGGAAGGCGCTATTTAGAGGAGGTGCTATAGATAGGTTTAACTGTATATATATATTTTTTCTATGTTCTGCTTAAATGATGCGTAACGGCCGAGGTAAAAGCGTGAACTTGTTATAGCCCTATATTGTTACATAAATAATTAAAACCTTTTTGATACCCAAATAATAATATTTAATAATTTGATTTAATCATCATTAATTTACAACTATCTTTCATATAAATTATATTTAATTCTACTTATTCGTTCAGTAATAGCTTGCTATACTGACATTATACTCTCAATTCGACATTATACTCTCAAATCAATATCGAAATTTTCTATAACTTTCCTTAAAAATATTTAAAAAACCTTTATATATATATATATATATATATATATAGGGGAGGCCAAAACAACAATTTTTTAAAAATATATTTAAAAATAAGATAATATATAGTAAGATAGTGTTTTGTTCATTCCTGACCATCAGTTCTATGCCATCAAGTTAACGATTTCAACTTTAAATGATTTTTATTGATTTTAACCATAATAATATTCAGAGAGAATGTGTGTGTGTACAGGCCGCTGAGGAGATTGTCACGGCAGCCTATGAAAATGGAATCAACCTATTTGACACCGCTGACATCTACGCTGGGGGCAGGTCTGTGACAACATCTGACATCCCTGGACGACAATAATTCTTGCTCTATTTTCCAGGTCAGAAGCCATGCTTGGCAAGATCCTCCGTAAGAAAGGCTGGAAGTGAGTGGGGTTTTTATTGACTTCATATATCTATATATATATTAAAAATAAAGAAGACATATCCTGACCAAAAGTTAATATATATATATGTTATGAATTATTTTGTTTTGTTGTTGAAAAAGATAGAGAATTGGAGGTGCAGTCGTGAAAAATAGGAAATAAATTATTTACTTATATCAAGTAGTTTTTATTTTGAATTACTTGAAGCAAATTACACATGAAATTATTTATCACAGTAATATAGAATTTATAAAATGAATTCTCTATATTCGTGATTTAAAAAAAAAGGTAGATTAACTTTACATATTTACAACAAATATTCAAAGTGGTATCTTCTAAATCAATGGTCAAAAATGTATAAAGTCAATGAATTAAAATAAAATATATGTTTTTAAAAAAAATAAAATATTTGCATTTTAGATTATATAATACATATATTAAAAATAAAGAAGGCATATCCTGACCAAAGGTTCATATATATAGATTAACTCTATCATTATTGTATATATTAATTGAGGATGATTTTTAAACTGTAACAATGATAAAATAAATAGGTTTTAAACAAGAAATACTGATATTGCAACATCTTTGTACTTTATTATTATCAGAAAATCTTTATTGTCTTTATAATGTCTGATACAGCTTTTTGTTGTTTATCTTCGTACCGCCAAAGTGACAAAAACAAATCAAAAAGAGATGATGATAACCTGCGTCTTGCAGATTAACATTTTCATAGAAACATATATATGCATATTTATTGCTAGCTATATATCAGATATAATGATTTTTATTGAGTTTCTATTAAAATATTTCGTGTTACTTTTTGAGAGTGAATATTTACGGTGTGTATAGTTATCTAGAAGTTATACTTCTAATTCTCCTGTTGAAGGGGCATGTTAGTCCGAAAGCTAGAGATATAAATGGCGCAAGAAACTTAATTCTGGATTATTTATTGATATTATTAAATTATAAGTTACGAATGAACGCATTTATAATATTAGTAATGTTTTAATAAATTGAATTTTTATTTAATTTTGCTTTTTGACTGTGACTATTAGTAATATCAATGTCACGAGAGCTAATTAATATAAGAATGCCAATCTTTAAAAAAAAAAACCTCGTAATTTGACTCTCTCTATATATAAATGTATTTGCATAGTATTACTGATCTGATAAAGAGTAAGCGTTCGAAAGCCTAACTAACAGGTTAATTATAAACTACATCGAAAGGTTGTTATAGCTATTTTAGGGTCATGAAGCGGGATAGTGCGGGTTGTGTTATATGCACACATACACACAAAGCTTTATTAAGACCACCGGTCTTATACAGATTCACCACAGGAAGAAAGGAAGCATAGATGGAGCTCCTGTAATGATTGTGTTATAATCGGAGATGTTATAACCAGGTTTCACACTACAGAGGTCTCTCCTTAGTATGTCCATAGTTTCCTTAAAAAACATCTCCCGTGAATCTCTACAGTTGTCCGGATATATAAACAAAACTGAGCCTAATAAGGTGTTAGAACGGGCTAGTAGAACTGTCGTAACCGCTGAGAGGGTTCACCATGAGCCAGGCCCCTCTTAATATTTTACCATCGCACTAAAAGAATAGTATGAAGTGTCTTTTATTATTAATTTTGAAGTAAATTTCGCACTAAAAATAATTTCAATGAAATAACCTCTTGTATCAATATTAAAGTGAAAATCTCAGGCTTCCAGGAATAAATTTCTTATAAAAATTTTAATTTCAATTCTCTAGCTTTTAAGCAAAAAAGCCGTGTTTCTCCTGTAGAAGCCATTACCGAAAGCTAGAGATATGAAATAAACGTATCCCCAGAATGTGATAGCACAAATTGTACTGGGGTGGATTAATAAAGAATAAATATAAACAAGAAATCAATTGAGTTGTACGATATCAAGAGGTATGCCTTTTTCTTAACTTATCCTGGGAAGTCTGATGTTTTTACCTTTAAAAATATTTTCTCTCATATTGTACGAATCTGATGTCTGTGTGTTTTCTGGAAGACGGTCTTCTTACATGGTGGCTACGAAACTGTTCTGGGGCGGCAAGTAAGTATCTACAGTACTGATGTATCGTACTGTGTGTTTACTTTAACTTAGACAGTCAAATACAGATGGCATAGAGATGATGCGTGATTCAGCTTTAACGCGGGATTGGTTCTCATAACAACGTGCGCATGTTTATATATAGTAGTTAGTGGTTGTTTTGGTGTGGCAGTCTCTTGCGCACACGTTTTTTTTAAATCTTCATTATATAAGAACTTTAATTAATTTTTTTCCTATATAATATACTAAATGAGGTTTATATAATGAGGTAAATGAGGTTTTTAGTCTATACGTTGCTGCTCCAGTCGTTTTATTGAGAGAAAAAAAGCAAAAAGTTTTCCAACCAATACAATTTTAGAACGGTATGCTATATTAAACTGGGGAAACCGTTTGATGGGTTTACCACTGATGAGCCTGGTACACTCTCAATTGGTTATCATTGCAGTAAGAGCAGTGTAGGAAATTAATTTCAATAAAATTAGTCAAAATCGTTGCTGTTAATTATTTTAATTCGCAGGGGTTCGGTGAACGAGTGATCTAAACCGCTCCTAGATCGAAATTTTTTGGGCCCTTTTTTTAATTAAAAAAAGAAAAAGTGCTCCAATGGCCCCCAATTCTTGCAAAAGTCCAACCCAACCAGCGAGTGCAAGTAACCAAACAGGGTTCTGGCACACTTATAAGTGAAAAAGTCGAACTACTTTTCACATATGTAGATATGTGGTGCACTTACAGTAAAAGCAGTCGCTAACTACTAAACACCGTGATTATGAACAACTTGTTGTTCTGTGCTACTGTAGCTGAACGACTTGTATGTGTGTTCCACAGCAAGCCAGAGTCGGAGAAAGGCCTGTCCAGGAAATGTATTCTTGAAGGTACGTCCATTCTTTCTCATCAATATTTCCATAGAAGTATGGATAGTAAGACATTTCTTTTATTTGAAGAAGAGAAATTCGTGTTTTTCAATGGTTTCATTTCTCCTATTTAGATAGTACCTTATTGCTTCATGTTTAATTTATGCCTAACAGGCCTTTTTTGAATTTATATTACAAAGGCATACATGGATCTGTGAAAAGAAAAACAAATTTTCTCGAAATATTTCGAGGGATTGCTCCCACTTTATCAATTTATTGTAAAATCTGATAAAGAAGGAATGATCTCTCGAAATATTTTGGGAAATATTTGTTTTCCTTTCTTTCACAGTTCCAGGTAAGTCTTTTTTATATAAATATATTCAATGGAGATCGCCGCTTAACTCAATTTTTTTATGAATTGTTTGCGGAGAGCATTGCATGATGTAAATATTTATATCTAATTCTACTGTCTTAAAAGATTATGTCCATAGTTTGTTTGAATACCATAACCAGGATTACCATAACCGTCATAAAGCCTTCAAATGAAATCAAAATTTTGGGAATGAAATTATCTAATCATAGGTTCAAAACAAAAATAAATTTCACTCCGCAGATCAATGAGATTTTGCATAAAGCGCATCGCATGAAAAATCTGCTTTTTTCCCTCAGTGACAAAATATGGGGTATAAACTCTAATAAAAGGTTAATTTTGTATAAGACGCTAATTAGACCTATTCTAACATATGGAGCTGAAATTTGGTTTTACCAAATAAATAACCGCTGTAAACAGAAATTAAATTCGATGCAATACCAAATTGTTCTTTGGGCTACTAGATCGTTTAAAACATCTTCCTCAAATTGTGTCCACTGTCTGGCAGAGATCCCATTCCTGACTGATTTTATCGAATCAAGATTGATTAAATATGAATTGGACCAACTAAGCGAGGAAGACCAACGAACGTTCAGTCCACATTCTCCTTCAATAATAAATGGATTTTTAAGAACAAGAATGGAAGATATGTTTTCTAATACAAGTGATCACTTTCGTCTCTTTTTCCCTTTGGGCATTCCAAAATATTTCCGCCCTGACTTTTACAATGTGCAATTCGTTACTGGACATGGAAATTTCGGAGATTTTCTGTTTCGAATAGGAGCCATAGACGATCCGGGATGTTTATGTGGAAAGAGAAAGCAGGATTCCAGTCATCTGCTTCTTGAGTGCCCAATCTTCCAGAGCTACAGAAACCGGGAAAACATCGAATGCAAGGATCTTTTTATGTTTGTAAATAGTAAGGACTCGTATTTTAAATTTAGAAAATTCTGTAAATATATCTATGATTTTCTCTCTTGGTTAAAAAAACCTTAATTATTACCTATCTGTATATTTTTGGTTTGTTTATTTTGTTGGTTGTGATGTAAAATCAAGAATGATTTTAATATCCTCTTTCTTATCTTTTCAAATCTTGTAATTATTTATTTTTTTTTTTTTGTAATATAGTATCAGAATTTAGTGTTGTTATTGACGCAAGCATCCCTTGTAGGGATATCGCGTCTGATTTGATAAATAAATAAATAAATAACCAGGATTCCGTCCTATAATGTCGGATATATGAGCAGAATCATCCAATACAGTATTAGAATTCTAAAAATGGTCTAGCGCTAATTGGCGCGCGCCATCTGTTACAATAAATTGAAACTAGTTTAGACGAGTATGATTCTTTTTTAAATTAAACAATTTTCTACTGCCCTTATTGCAATGATAAAACAATGGGAGGGCCTGACTCATCAGAGGTGAACCCTCCCAGCGGTTTCGCCAGTTTAATCTCCCATACCGCTCTAATATTGCATTTTGCTATTTCCCTTTTATATCGATACTAAAACTAAACTCTTTGAAAAGGTATTTTGAATGAAATATGGACATTGGCTTTGAGAACAGTTATAATTATATGTATTCTAATGGCCTTTCAAAGCTTATGCCCATAGTTTAATTAAAATACCTTTTCCAATAGTTTAGCTTCAGTTTCGGTATAAAAGAAAAACAGCAAAATGCAATATTACAGCGGTATGGTAGATTAAACTGGCGAAACTGCTGGGAGAGTTTATCACTGATGAGCCTGGCCCTCCCATTAATTTATCATTGAAGTAAGGGCAGTAGAATTTCTTTCTACTTTGAAAATAATCATACGAGCCAAAAATAGTTTCAATTTTTTAAAAAATTTCATATAATTTGTATGACATAGACATGGCATATCTTGAAGAACAGTAGTTAAAATACAAAGCACCATTCTCTCCCCCTTGTATTCTCTAGCCCTACTGTGATCATGCATACTGGCAGGGGAGCTAAAAAACAATGGTTGCCTGTAAAGTCGGTTTTACGGGCGAAGATTTTACGTGACAACGATAGAATATTTATTGATATGAATATAATTAAATTGCACAATAGGAACAAGGAATTGAATGAAAATAAGAATTGCACAAATTTTAACTATAGAAATATATTTTGTTTACTAAAACATTGTACATGTAAACTTAAACTTAACTAATTCCTATTTGAGTGATTTTGTTGAGGATAGGACGATGATAGGAGAAATATGAAATGAAAGGAAGTGTTTCTGCTGTAATGTGTCTTGCGAAAGTCAAGTCGATAGTTGTTCCTTTTAACGTAGTTGACTTAGAAACGTTTGATACGCAATCAAGATTATACGTATTTTTCATGAATTTAAGAAACGAGTTGTCAGGCTTTACGTTTTTGTTAAAATCACCACACAGAAGAATCGGTATACTAGAATCAACTTGCACGAACGGTGGCACGTACTGGCTGTTGTGAATGTACGGACCGAGTCCTTGCCATAGTAACATTCCAATATCCTGCATACTAGCTCCTGGATGAATATATACAGCACCGAGTATAAACTTGACGCTAGTATTAGCGGCGAAGCAAGTAACTTCAGTCATGCACATGTCACCCTTGGTTTTAATGACACGAGTTACGTCTGTAATCGCAACTTGGAACACTTCCGCCGTAGATGTCGATGATAATTTACGATAGATCGCCACTCCACCAGCCGCGTTGGTATTTGAAAATCAAAACACTTATTCAGATCGAAGGTTAAAATTTTTGCTAAATAAATTTGAAATTAAATAAAATTTGTAATTGTAAATGATGAAGTTGAAAATTAAAACATTTACTTAAATTAGATGTTAAAATTCTTGCTCAACACAGTTTAAATAAAGTTTTCTTATATCTGCCACTTTTTCTTAATATTTGTAATTTTAAAGAATCAATTCGAAAATCAAAACATTTATTCAGATCGAGGGTTCAAATTTTTGCTAAATAAATTTGAAACTATTTAAAATTTGTAAAATAATAATTAATTAATTAATTAATTTTAAACTAATAATTTACTTAACACTATCAACATTTATCAATAGTATGACATAACCTATAAACTCAGTTTCTCAACTTTTGTGTCAATCTAACAATTAATCAATCAATCATAGTTTACGATAATGAAATATCAGTGTACAATTATTTACCTTTATTGTTGTAGTTGTTGTAAATGACGAATCTAAGCACTCCACATTTTCACTACAGACACAGCTGACGATACTTTAACCACACGTGTGAACTTGTATTATGACGCTTTCTTGTTTTTCCAACGCCAAGAACGTTCGAGAAAGACAAAGACAGAGACAAGCATGCGCCGATTCAATGCGCCTAATTCTCTAGCGCTGCGCGCGCAGCACTCTCGTTCGATGACTCATCGTAACGTTACCGGGCGTTACACTTTTTCATAAGTGACTCCCAGCCGCAACCTAATTTAAGACGTTGTCACGTCAAAAACATCGCAGTTGATTAGCAATGATTACAATATGCAAATACTGTAGAGAATCCAGATACGTGGTATAGATATGGTTTGGATTTGAATGTACACATGGGACATGTGTCCAGGAATCCAGTCCTGCCTGGACCGCCTCCAGCTGGACTACGTGGACATCCTGTACATCAATAAGGCGGACCCCATGTGTCCGATGGAAGGTAAGGGGCGGGGCTTTGGTCAAGTGGGCGTGGTTTACTGAAGTAGCGATGCGCAGAGGTGGTGCGCGCGTGTACGTTTCTGATCAACAGTGGGCGGGTCATGTATTGGGGGTCGTCGAGGTGGACGGCGATGGAAGTCATGGTGAGCCAATCTCTATCTTAAATTTGAATAGCCCTCCAGTATGTAAATATGTAGATACTCTGTAGGCATTATGTAAATTTTCTTTGAAAGCCCCATTTTCGCCTTTCTTATATAGACTATACATTGTTAAAAGCTAATAGAGAAGTGTTTTTAAAGTAACTGTAACAAAATGGTTTTATAATAGAACACTGAAAACAACAACAACAAAAAATAACAATGGCATTCTTGAATGATTGCTATTTCCAGCTAACCGAATAAATAAATTGTTGTGTGATAATCAGACGTACGTTCAGAAAAAAAAAACGAAATCAACGATATATTTATTACGAGATATGGTAACGCTTTTGAACGAACAGGGCATATATTTGTCATTATATAACAAGTGTATGTGTCGTGTATTTAGTTTTATATAATGTTGTGTCTATTGTATATTCATTATATTTAGTATAATTATTGAATCATATTAGTAAGTATTTTTAAAACACTTTTATAAAACGCTTCTAAAATTATCTTCTGCTGACGACTGTTTTGGTTTTGTTTTATGCTGCGCATGCGCAAATCACAAACTTTTATGATGTCCGTTATTCATTCTTCTTATAGTCAACGAATCTCTAAGCACCTTACGTCAATAGAATTTCTCCGAGATATATATATATAATAATTTAAAATATAATATATATATAATATATATTTTAAACATATTTTATTTCCATTCATTGACTGTTTTACATTTTTGACCATAGATTTAGAACATAATACTTTGAATATTGTTGTAAATATGTTTATTTAACCTACCCCTATTTTTTAAATCACGAATATATGATTCATTTTATAAATTCTATATTACTGTGGAAAATAATTAATGTGTATTCTTTTGAAGTAATTGAGATTAAAAACTATTTGATAAGTAAATAACTATCTTTCCTTTTTCACGACTGCACCTCCAATTCTTTATCTTTTTCAACACACAACAAAACAAAATATTCCTAACATATATATATTCATACATATATTAATTCATAGTCTTGGTAAGTGTCCACTTCCATAGGTATCTATCTAGTACACCAGTGTATTCACAAGTCATAGTAGCAATTAACACAATTTTATTGACATCTTGTCAATACAAGGTCGAAGTGTACAATCCGCACTGATCAGTGAATGATGATGAAATTTACAATGATGATAAAAATTTTATTACAAAAAATTTAGATAGGTGCTATGTAATTTTTAATACAATATAATGCGTCTTATGATTGTAGAACGAAGTTTGACAATTATACCGCAAATATTTTTTTGAACGAAAAAATCGAAATTTATTTTTAAGGAGAAATAACGATTATTATTAACCTTAGGGATAAAGTATGAAAGAATGAATTGTGAAGAGTAATGATAAACGGAAAAATAAAGTGTACAGGGATGACACCTCTGCTACAGCTGCAGATTTTGATGGAAGATCGCCAGCGGGTCTCCAGCGACACAACGTATTTCAGAAGTAAATTAACACAAAGCAATAACGCGCCATCTATATATATAAAATGAAAGGATTTAAAATCACGAATGTTTCTTTTTTACAAAATGCAAACTTCTACTGTCCTTACTGCGATGAAAATATATTGGGAGGGCTTGGTTCATCAGTGGTGAACCCTCCCAGCGGGTTAGCCAATTTAATCCACCAGACCGCTTCTCAGAGCTCTAGTACTGTATTGGACGATTCTGCTTATATACGCAGCACTGAAGGATGGAATCTCAGAAATTGTTTTCAAGAAAACTATAGACATAAGCTTTTAGGACAGTAGAATTACATTCAAATAAAAATTCTGATGAGCCAAGCCCTCCCAATATATTTTCATCGCAGTAAGGACAGTAGAAGTTTGTATTGTGTATAAAAGAAACATTCGTGCTTTTAAATCCTTTCATTTTATATATATTTCAGTAGTGTTGGATAGAAGTTGTGACTCCGCCATGTTATGTCAGTCCGCTGACAATCCCTAGACCACCAGTGATGCTGTGGTCGCAGGAGGCGTACACTGTGGCTCGACAGTGTAACCTCGTGCCGCCCACAGTGGAGCAGACCGAGTACCACATGTTCCAAAGGGAGAAAGTGGAGATCCAACTGCCAGAACTCTTCCACAAGATCGGTATGTACTGAGTTCATTGGGATTGGTCAAATGACACACTTGTCAAAAACAATATATTAAAATATACAAACAATAGATGTTAATCTTGAAGATAAAGGTTGTCAGGCTGGCATTCATTGTTCTTAAATAACAGACATTTCGGCCAGAAAAGATTTTTGTCGAAACGTCGAGAAAATAAAACCTTTTTTGGCCGAATTGTCTCTTATTTTCGAAATAAAGATGTTAATGTACACTCACAGATAATACTTAAGGTGAACCTTTTAACGTGTATATCAGGATTCAGACAATAACTCTAAAAGATATTACAGTGACCTTTATTGAAGACACATCTGATAACCAAATGTGAACAACCTCTGTCTCCTTAAAAAAAAAATAGACGACTGGTGACATTCAAAGACTTTCTACTTTCTCAAGTTTTGACCATGATATATTTAAGAAGCCTAGGAAGGTTATCACACACATACAATGATAATATTTTAGAGACACATAGCTCTCTCTAACTACAAAACAATATTATATATGAATTCTATTCGAAAAATATGAGGTAAAATAATGTTTCTCAAATAATATTATATATAATAAGCATATATATATAATGTTTAGAAACATATTTACATATAACATCCTACGAGAGTAGAAATGAAATCGGTCGAATTTACCAAATAGGTGTTTGAACTGGTGAAGTGGCCGCAGGCTAGAATATAATATATACAAGTTGCGGAATAACCATCTACCAATAGAGGCACCTCTCCCTTTAATTATTCATAGAACAATACATTAAAATATACAAGTATCAGAGTCATCAATTCTGTCATCGTTTGCTTTTGTGAATGGAATGCTTTTACGTAATATACGTAAAATACATAACTAATATGACTGAAATTTTAGCAGTATGTATAGTAGAATCTGGAAAAACTTATATTGAATATTTCAGGTCTCTATCCCGAATATTCTTCAAGTTATTTGCAAATTTGAGTTGCAAATTAGCTTTTTCGCTCGCAAGCAGCGCCTCTAGCGGTGAAGATGGGAGGTAATATCAGCTGACCTAATGTACATGTAAAACGTGTTTTAACAGGACATAGAAAGAATATGGAAGAGATATTTGTCGCATTTTTAGCCAAGAAAAATTGAAATTGACAGGTTCTGGGCAAAAATATTGTTTGTTTTTTTTTTAGTCAGAAAATGATTATGACAATATTGCTGTATCATATTTGATTATCAGATACAAAATTATATCCGGAAAAATTCCAAAAAGCAGAGACCACGGGTGAAGCCAGTTTATTTTTAGTATGCAGGGACAAAATTCTAACAGAAAAACATTCATTCGAGCAGAAGACACAAAGCCAGATCATCTCTTTATACAAATATCGCTTCTCAGACACAAAGTTTGGAGCGGGACGTTTCACAAGAGTGACATCCACGGCGCCAATTTATAATTGTAACGAAGAGTATTTGAATAAAAGCATTTAATCGGGTAAAACACGGGCTTTGACCGGGTCATTCGGCTATTTATATTATGTTTATCACCTTAGTAAAAAACTTTAATAGTGGTGATAAATAATGAGCCACAACACTAGATCATCAGTACAGTGGCGGAATATTGTACAATGTTGTTGTTGTCATGTCCAATGAAGAGCCTCAAATGTCCCCGTACATCTCTATCACAGCAGTCGCAATGTTCACTATCTTGGGTGTGTAAAGCTGCTGATATTGTACAATCAATAAGTTAAAATGCTATCAATGACAATTGGAATTGATTGAAATTTTATTTTAGAATCAATTTAACGCAATATTCCCTAAGACTGAAAACGTCTTTCTTTTTCAGTTAGATGCTCACACACACTCGTGGATAATCGCTTGAAAAAGAGAAATGTTCAACATCATCTCGAATTTATTGCCTTTATTTTATTTTAAATATATTTCTTTCAATTATATTCCAAAATGCGTACCTTGTTATTGGTAACACATAGATATGTCAGTTGATATTTTTTTCCGATAGATGGTGCACTACCATCAGCAATGTTTATTTACACTATCAGGAGAGATACTTTACATATAGAAACCATTGACGTGTCGTTAATAGGTGTCGGAACGGTGACGTGGTCGCCTCAAGCGTTCGGGATCTTGGCGGGGAAGTTGGACGAGGGCGTGCATCTGCTGTCGCGGGGATCTGTCAAGGTGGGTCCACAGACTGTCCACCTGCTCCCGCTGACATCCTATGTGTCCAGAGCATGACCATGCTGCAAGAACGCTCTCTCGCTCATGACCGCCAACCTTCCAAGCTCCAAGAACTGGTCCATGTTGCCCATAGGCTAGGATGTAGCCCTACCCAGCTGACCATTGGTACGTTTCTTGTTACCTCGGGGTAAAACATCCCTAATTTTTGGTAAAATAAATTATATTGTATAAAATGAAAGGATTTAAAAGCACGAATGTTTCTTTTAATACATAATACAAAATTCTACTGTCCTTACTGCGATGAAAATATATTTTGGGGAGGGCTTGGCTCATCAGTAGTGAACCCTCCCAGTGGTTTCGCCAATTTAATCCACCAGACCGCTTAATTGGCGAAACCACTGAGAGGGTTCACCACTGATGAGCCAAGCCCTCCCCAAAATATTTTTTCATCGCAGTAAGGGCAGTAAAGTTTGTATTTTGTATAAAAGAAACATTCGTGCTTTTAAATCCTTTCATTTTATATGTATAGATGGCGCGTTATTGCTTTGTGTTAAATTATATTGTAACAAAGTATTTATTAATTTTATTATTTTTATTAACAGAGTGGTCATTTTTTATGTTTATATTTTGCTACTCTGTAAATTTCCCTCGTGGCTTATCTTTTGTTTACCATTCATAGTTTGTCTTTGCCTGAAATAAATTGTTGCCTCCTCCTGAAGTTTTTGTCTTCCCTAATTTTCCACGTGGCAATATTTTGATCCAATATATGCATTTTTAATTAAACATTCCTAATTGTGATTCCATTACTAACAGCTTTGGTTTACATTAGTATTTACATTTATCTCCATCTTTTTCTATTATTATTATCCCTAGTACATATGTGGTACAGGCCATGATAATCATGGTGGTTAAAAGTTGGCGACTGCTTTTACTGTAAGTTGCACCATATATATGGAAAGCGCAGTTCCGACTTTTACCCTTACAAATGTGCCATATTCCCTTTTGTTTACTTGCAATCACTGTTGGGGTTGGACTTTTGCAAGAATCGTAAAAAGTGTTCAATGCGAGATTCAATATTGAGTCGTGACTGTCTCCATCTTTAAGTTAGAAATCTGAATTTGTCTATTTTATATAAATACGTTTTTGTCTATAATTAAGACGCTGTGCGTGTGTGTTTCAACTTGGAACTCATTGGGAATGGAGACTGGATTATGTTCATGCATTTGTCTCTATTGAATAAAATACGAAATTTCAATTCAATCTGTTTTAGAGTTAAGAGCCTCTCTCACAATTCCACAAATCCACCTCGTTATTAACTGTAATAGCTTACTAAGGAGACTTCATGGCTCAGTTTGTTAAATCATTGGTTCCATAGCACCACCATGTTCCAGGTTCAAATCCTAGAAAGGTTTTCTATAATTAATGAATAAAGCGGTTTCAGAGGATGTTTCTTGTTTTATTTCATATTCATCTCGAGCTTTCTCAAACCCATCTACAGAAGTATATGCTCTTATACCTCTGTATATGTTGACGATATACTCCTGTAGAAGGGTTTATGATACCTGAAATATTGAGATGATATACAATAAAACAAGAAACTCACCCTAGGAAGCCGTTTTGTTTATTATTTATATGTATTGTAGATAGTTTTACTTTTCAGACACGATATTTTCCAAATATATATTTCATATTCATATCTTTCCATACGTTGTGAGCTAGCTCACCTTCAACGGCCATTTGTTAAACAGACAATCGTTCTGGTGTGTTATAATCTTAGACATTGCTCTCTCTCATGTTGCATGTGTATCAGAGGATGCCGTGACTGGGTCTATCGGACTTTGTAGATGTATATTTTCACGGAAGGATATTGGTCTATTTAAAATGAAGATCACCTCTCCCGTCAAAATAGACTCTATAACTATGCGCCATCTATTGACCGCTTCGCAAACAAGCGGACTCAGGTCGGTGACAAAGACACAACACCAGCGAGGATGGTAACTAGATTTCGCTTAGTTTTATCGTCTATTTTGACGGTAGAGGTAGCGTTTATTTTTATAGGACTTTGGTCGTAGGTTTATAGACTTGGCATCACTTATATTTAACTTTCAAGGATGGTCACAGGCCAGTGTGTGTTGGTCAGCGTGGTGCCTGAAGAACGAACATGTCCACTGTGTCCTGCTGGGAGCCACCTCGCTGGAGCAACTCGCCTCCCAGCTCCAGGCCTTACAGGTAGCTAGCCCCTCTCGTTTATTGTTCCTCCTCCTTCAGTACCTTCCTCCACTGAGGGTGGGCCACATGGTCTCTCCCTATCTCACTCCACCATCATCTTCATCTCCTCGTAGGTGTGTCGTCCAGTCCATTCTTTTAGATCGTCTGTGTATCCCTGTCGTCTCCTTCCCCTCGATCTCTTCCTCTGGAATCAGTAGCAATTGTTGCTAGCGCTTTACTTGTGTTGTGGTCACAATTCAATAAATTAATTCTTTGTATTCAATTAAAGTAAAAACATCAGGCTTCTGGGATTGGTTTCTTTTTAAAAAGATATATCTATTTTTAAAATTTGAAAAAGTCAGATGTTGATATTAAAAACAAAATATTCTGACCGCTCATGTGAGTATTTTAGATGGAAGAGCGCCATCTAAGGGGGGAAAAATCAACTAAACGTTGCCGTATAAAGTCTGTAGAAATAGTTTTGATTATAAAAAAAACGACTAACGTTTTGTCTTCAGTTTCCGTGTTTTTTAGCTCGGTTATATGCTGCATCTCCACTCAGGATAGATATGCGATTATAGTCAAATAATAAACACAACGAAATTGAACATAGAGAGATAATCGAAATATTACAAATTTAGAACATGTATTTAAAAATCTAATAGATGCTCTTTTTTGATCTATAAATTGAAACATGGTTTCTTCCCTCTTTGAGACAGTTGACACTCGGGTACCATTCTAAATATTAAATAGATAAACATTTTATCTACATTCAAATAGATAAATAGCCAGACACACAAACCTGAAATCAGAAAGTGCTTTTAAACTAATACTTGGTTCTGGTAGATTTTTGGATGTTAATTTCAGGGAAAATGGT
Source organism: Cordylochernes scorpioides (assembly GCA_030710605.1). Classification (NCBI taxonomy): domain Eukaryota; kingdom Metazoa; phylum Arthropoda; class Arachnida; order Pseudoscorpiones; family Chernetidae; genus Cordylochernes; species Cordylochernes scorpioides. The sequence continues at coordinate 10,682,467 of CP092868.1, read as the reverse complement.
AATTCCATCATATACCCCCCTTTTTATTTTTGGTAAATTGAAAATTTTCTGTAGCTACAAGTCCATTGTTTTTTTTTTTTTAATCCAATAAATAAAAATTAGTGATGAGTATTTGATGTTTTATCTTTATTTCTGGCTAAAACTGGAGGAGTTTGGGCCATTCTGTGCTGTGAATATAAAAATAAAACAAATCCCTATATATATAAAAGTCAGTGTATGCATGTATGTGTGTTTGTTCCTATGTCGGCTATACACGTCCACAATACGTAACTAATCTGAATGAAATTTCAACAGTATATATAGTAAAATCTGGAAAAACTTTTAGCGAAAATTTCAAGTCTCTATCCCGAATATTCTTCGATTTATTTGCAAATTTCGTTGCAAATTTGCCCTTTCGCTCGCAAGCAGCGCCTCTAGCGGTGAAGATGGGAGATAATATCAGCTGACCTAATAGACATGTAAAAGGTGTTTTAACAGGACATAGAGAAAAATCTGGAAGAGATATTTATCAGATTTTTAACCAAGAAAAAATTAAATTGACAGGTTCTGGGCAAAAATAGTTGTTTTTTAGTCAGAAAATGATGATGACAATATTTCTGCATCAGGTTTGATTATCAGATACAAAATTATATGGGGAAAAATTCCAAAAAGCAGAGACCACGGGTAAAGCCAGTTCATTTTTAATATGCAGGAACAAAATTTCAACAGAAAAACATTCATTCGAGCAGAAGACACAAAGCCAGATCATCTCTCTATAAAAATATCGCTTCTCAGAAACAAAGTTTGGAGCGGGACGTTTCACAAGAGTGACATCCACGGCGCCAATTTATAATTGTAACGAATGGTATTTGAAAATCAAAATAATAGAATTTTCAAATATCGTTGTGGAATTTACATTTTTATTATTTATTATTTAAAAAACACAAAGTTTGGAGCGGGACGTTTCACAAGAGTGACATCCACGACGCCAATTCATAATTGTTACGAATAGTATTTGAATAAAAACATTTAATCGGGTAAAACCCGGGCGTTGCCCGGGTCATTCGGCTAGTATTAATTAAATTATAACTTGTGTTAAACATGTTAAATATATATTTTAATGATGTAAAACATTTATTTGACATATGTGCTCCATTGAATGTTCGAAAGTCTCCCACCAATAAAAAATGCCGCCAGCAATCAAGAATAGTTTTAAAAATCAACAATAGATGGCGACCCTGCGCGCCAATTCGCATATATCCCCCTGTTGTTATGCAAATTAATCTGCACATCGCTGACAGCTAGGCATCTACCAAAGAAGGTAAATCCACCACAAAAGTGGAGCAGGTGTGACGTTCCCCCAAACTACCCCTTTGGTCCCACCCCCGTCCAGTGTCGGGTATATAAGCCGAACCGACCCTTAGTAGTTAAGGATAAAAGCCAGACGATATAAGCCAAACCTTCTGATCTCTGGGTCTTGATCGCTTGATCTTGATCCCTGAAATGATCCCTTAAATATTTTTGAAGCCTGCGGCGCTTTAGTTGTGCTTGGTGCTGCCTTGGTTCCCTCAAAATCGGCGCGCACTCGCCCTCCTCTCCCCCGGGGTGCCCACGGCTCTGCCGGCGCCTCTCCAGCCCTCTCCTTGGCCCTCCAGTGCGGCGGGCGCTTGGAGACACCTAAACATTAGTGATGCCTTAAAATGCTTACCGAAGCATGTAGAAGGCACAACAATTGTATGACCCTTAGTAGTTTACCCGAAAGGGGATCTGGTCGTTGGCGTCCGCTCCACGTTGGGTTGACTCCAGGCTCCAGAACTTGAGGCCGCCTTCAACGTCGTCCACCAAATTCTGCCGCCTGGGTAACGGCTTTATTTGACGGACACCGCGTTGTCGTGTCGGCCCTTTGTTTTGTCACCTGTTTAGTCCCCCTCGCGGAGGGGACGTCAAGACGCGACCTCTTCCTCTTTCGAGGTGTAGTGTAATCCGCCTCCACGTGGTGCACCCTGGGTAACTTTAAATGGATTACAACAACTTACTGTCTGTGTATAGGGGCCTTTTTACATCACGTGGGGTACAAACGTACTTCCGGTTTGTCAGTACTGCCAGAGGTAAGCTAAGGCCCCTATACCCGACATGGAATCAACACTTGAAGTGATCGGTCAGAGTTCGCTGATATACAACTGCCAACATTCCATATAGAGCGTATTTTATGGAAGTGTATTGTATCAATGCATGTTTTTGCACGTTTTATGATACATTAGCGCGCCATCTGTAATGAAAATTCGAAACTATTATAGACGCGTATGATTCTTAAAAAAATAAACAAATTTCTACTGTGCCCTTATTGCAATGGAAATTTATTTATTGAACAAATAAACGCCGCCTGTCTATTGGAATGATTTCGCGCCATTTTCCCCACTCCTGTAGTAGGGAAGTGTTTCTACTAAAGAGACCATGAAAAGAGAGAATGATTTAGCTCATCTGTAGTGAACCCTCAAATTTGAATCTACCGGGCTACTATGTTGTATATATATTAATTAATTGTTACCACAGAGTGTGTGTGTGGGCTCACAGGTAAATAGGCGCTAACCGAAAGAAAAAAAAAGTTCCTTTGTTTTAATATTAGTTTCCCTTTTATATTTTGTTCTCTCTTTTGTAAATCAATAAATATAATGTTTAATTAATAATTATTGGAATCAGTTTCGTTGAAAATTCTAAGCAAAGTCACACACTATAGCTATTGTATGATATAGTTTCCCAGGACTATAATAGAAAAGCTGAGACCTAATGGAGATTGTTTAAACGACTTGATGAATAAGCAACAACACAACATGATATAGTTTGTATATTTCAAAGTTTGGTTTTTAGTGACGTGTTAAATGAAACTATGCGTTTTAATTGTTGAAATTTTGTACAAAAATATTTTAACTTCGGATACAGCCCTCCAGCTTTAAGTACAACGGTCTATTTAGGCAACATTAGTCAACAGAACATCATCATATTTCTGTAGAAATACGCCACCTTTATAAACTCTAATTCATTTATTTTTAAGTACTAATGGGAGCTTACAGGACATGTACTCCGAGGATCATCGGGAGAGATTGACCATACCTGAGGGATTGAAGGGAGACCAAGGAAGGATTAGTTTTAAAATGTAATATAATTGGTCTGGAATTATACAGAAGATACTGTTCCGAGAGAACAGGGTGGCCAGCCTCCGTATCGGAGATAACTTGCTGATTATATTAGTATTGATAATGACGTTTGGAAAATTTTATATATCAAAAGGACTCGCCTGTTCAGTGATTCGCTAACCATGGCGTATGCACAAAGGAACGTGTGGCCATACGTCGGACCAGGAGGCTGTTGTTGGGTACTGCGCTGCCTGGAGTACAGGAGCTCCATCTATGATTCCTTTCTTCCTCTGGTGAATCTGTATAAGACCGGTGATAAAGCTTTGTGTGTGTGATATATAAAAAGGCATAACCTGACCTCTCACATGACCATTTTAGAAGGTAGAGCGCCATCTAGTGGAACAAAAATCAACTTAACGTTGATTTAAGCTTGCTTCGTGATATTTGGCCAATCCATTTTATTGAAATTCTAACCACGAATGCGTTTCGGGCTGATAGCTCCTCAGCGTGGTGTAACCTGTACCTCAATAATTAAAAGTGAAGATATATAGTTCAGGAGGGTAAGATAAAGAGAACGTCAGGAAGAATCGGCCTGATGTACTGGATGGGAAGCTATGAAAAGAAAAACTTAAAAGACAAAGAAGTATATATCTCATTATATAATGTAGTAAATCGAAGAGCGTGAACACGAAAGATCGTCCTTTTTGAAAAAAAAAAAAAAAAAGAAGAGAGACTCAACTCCAATAAAATGTTAAACTCTTAATTATATAGATGTATATCGCGCTACTGGAAACAAGGACTCAAGGCTTAAGAGCAGAGCCACTGAGGAACTTTAAATTGTAATGTGGCTATCAACGAGGTGTGTTGCAGATTGTGCCCAAGCTGACCTCTGCCGTCACGGCGGAGCTCGAGAAGATCCTGGACAACAAGCCCATCCGGACTCTGCCAACGTCCAGGTGACCTCAGGTCCCCGTGGCCACTGCTACGCCATCACCACAGCACGGTGGCCGCTGTGTGGTCCTCTGAGTGCCTGTTGGAGACTTGAGGGCGCCACCTCTATCAGTCCGTTCTCTATTTAAGACCTACCGGATTTAATAACAAGTCATATTTAAGATAGAGAGTTTAAGTCTCTAATTCAACTCTTTTTTTATTATTTTTTTTTTTTTGGAAGTCAAAATTCGAAACTATTATAGACGCGTATGATTCTTTTTAAAAATAAAACAATTTCTACTAATGCATCATAATATATTTTTGGAAGTGTTTATGGCCAAATTGTTCTTAATTTGCATATATCTGATGAATTGAATAGCAATCGAGTTGGAAGAGTGCTAAAGGACGCCCACAGGAGTCCGGAGCAAGAACCTGTAAGGAGTAGGCAGAGAGAGTCTGGCCCTTAATCCAGGGCGAAACTGCTGGGAGGGTACATCACTGATGAGCCAGGGGTCCTCCAATTTCAATTTTTTTAATCATTGCAATATAAGGTCTGAATTAACACAAAGCAATAACGCGCCATCTATACATATAAAATAAAAGGATTTAAAAGCGCGAATGTTTCTTTTATACATAAAACGAACTTCTACTGTCCTTACTGCGATGAAAAAATATATAAGGTCTGTAAAGATTTATATTTTAATTACTTAAAAAAATATGCGATAAAATATGTATTAATTGATAGTAATTAAAATATATACTTTAAAATTACCTAAAATCTACTGAATCTTTGAAAAATACGATTCCAAAAAGCCATTTTAACAATTTATATATTCTAAATATATATATGTAATTCTATATATATATATATATATATATATATTAGATAATAAAAGGCATATATTGGATTTTATAAAATATTTATTTTGCCAATATTTCGGCTGGCTGAACGCCAACCTTTATCGAGTACAAATGTAACTTTTTCTTAATATATATATATATATTCTGAATATAGAGCAATCCATAATACATTTATATTTTAAAAATTAGGCCTATTTTGGATTTTAATACGATTATTTATTAATCCGATATTTCGATGGATCAATCTTCCATCTTTTACGAGGTATTTTGCCGTGAAGCACGCGACCTGCTGCGTGCTTCACGGCAAAATACCTCGTAAAAGATGGAAGATTGATCCATCGAAATATCGGATTAATAAATAATCGTATTAAAATCCAAAATAGGCCTAATTTTTAAAATATATATTTATATATATTTATAACATATAATTCAAAATAGTCCTCTCTCTCTCGCTGCTACACAGTTATATTAAAATAGGCCAATACATTAAATAACCAAACATAAGAACAACCAAGTAATACATAAGATTAAAGTGAGTAAGGTTCAAGGTGTGTAAAAAACAACAAGAAAAAAATCAATTTTGAAGTTGCTAACGAAATTAAATTCCTTACAACTTATTTACATAGAGGTGGCGAAGAAAGGAACAAAAAAGTTTAAGGGAATAAAATATTCAAGGAGTTTCTTTTTTGGCCAATCTTTCAACGTCGGATACAATCTTTTTGGTGCCGAACCTGGCTTACAATCCTGACCTATCTATACAACGCCTTCTTGCTTAAAAAAACACATAGTATAGGCTATAACAATGTTCTCAACATCTTTGGGGTCATATTTTTGTAATGTAATTATTAACAATTATATATTTCTACTGTGAGAAAAATAAGAGTATACAATATATACTGTTTTTTTCCTTTCATTTTTTCATGTATTAAGCGTATTTACGCAAGTTTGGCCTTGGAATACCCATTTCTTGGTTTTTCAAGAAGCCTCTGAGACCAAAAATCTTTTTGGTCGCAGTGGTACAGCCTACTCCACGCTGACGAGCGCGAAACGCGTTCGTGGATGGCTTTTCTTGATTTATCAAGAAATTGGGTTGGCCAAATATCAGGGAACAGGCTAAATCAATGTTTAGTTGATTTCTGTTCCACCAGATGGCGTTCTGCCTTCTGTAAAGCACATGTGCTCCTGGTCAGGATATGCCATTTTTAATATATACTGTATAGAGAAAATAAGAGTGTATAATAACTATTCCCTATAAAAGCTAAAACATATCTTTAAGATATAAACCAGCACACACTCGTATTTCTTTAGAAAAATGAAAACATTTTGGCCCAGAACAGATTTTATTTATAATAACGTTTCATTAAGATAAATATGTGACTTCAGAGAAAAATTATAATAATTTCAAATATATTTTTAAAGGTTTTGTGGCATAATGATCTCTATTATTAAAAATCAAGGTCGCCTCTCCCGTCAAAATAGATGCTAGAACTAATCGCAAACTAGCAGACACAGATCGGCAACAAAGCCACAACACCAACTTTGGCAAACTGAGAATCTGAAAACCCAGATTTCGGGCTAATGGCCTTCGTCAGTCTAGGTTGGACTTTGCTATGGTAGGTATCAAATCTTCACAATCCACCATAGTGGTGTTCAGATAGTAAAGATGGCGCTTAGTTCTAACGTCTATTTTTGAAGGGAGAGGTGACTTTTATAGATCATTATCCTACCGGGAAAATCATTTACATAATATGTATATATCGACTTAAAATCCTTCGAAAATTAATAGAAAAAGAAAATCGCCAAGAATGAGTATCTTATATTTAATGTTTTACGTTTCAAGCTTTCGGGTATTAACAACCTTTCTGTGTAGAAACATTTAATATAAGGAACTCATCCTTTGGTGATTTTATTTTTCTAATATTTGCATATGTTGCATATGGTAACTATGGCCCCTAGTCCAGCATATGGTCTGAACTTGTAAATGGCCTAAACTACGACCAGGCATTCCCTCTAAGACTTGGAATAGTTTCTTTCTGCGACGTTAAGTGTTCTTGATGCATAGGCGATATGTCTAATAAGGTCCTCCAAAGATTCAGATTCTGCAGGGTTGATGAAGTCAAAATTGGCCAATCTATCAGTCAGATTTTTCTAATATTTTGAAGATGTTGAATAGGGTAAATACTGAAGAGGTGGTTATACACTCATTCCTATATATCTATGTTATTAGAACCACATGAATTTACTTACTCTATTAAAAATGTTCTTATTTTACAAATGGGAGAACATCTATTACGTCGCGCTCAAAATATTATATTTTGACCATAAACATCTAAATATGACGACTATAATGTAGAAGAACTTCTATAACCGTATATATCTCTAGAGGATTTCATTTTCTATTAAAAAAAAAGTGGCGCCCTCTCAAGTCTCCAATAATCTGTGGATTTTTTTCAACTACTTTCCTTTGCCCATAGATACTGGTAAAAATTACCTGGTGCATCTTTCACAATTTGGTCACATTTTCTGAAAATATAAATTATGTAAACAGAGTTTTGTTGAGTCTACAAGAATTAAGTATCTAAATACAAAGGTAAACATATTGGTCTTTAATATATATATAGAATAATCAAGAAACGATATTTGTCCAATTCTGGAATAATTAAAAATCAATGATTAGTTGATATTTATTCCGATAGATGGGGCAAGCCATCAGCAACTTTTAGTTTCGCGATCAGGAGATGCCTTTTTTCTTAATATAAATACATATATAGAGAGATTGTTCGAGAATTCCAGGTTGTGTTTTGCCGACTGTTTCTTCACCTTCTACTTTGCATATATCCTTCTTTTGAACTCAATGCCTTTTTTCAGTATTGACACACGTTTGTCAAACCTTCTAAAGTATTGATTAAGTTATGCTATAATTATATATATACTTTATTCCTTAATAAATATTTAAAAAATATATTTTAGAAATTTTATAAACAGTAGAACTTCTCTCCAGTGGACACCTAGTTGCAGAACCAAGGGGTGTTTTTTAGAGAAAAGGGTCCTCAAACCGTAGAGCAGTTTATTGCTACTCTTGGCGATGGAAAACTGTGTTTACTGGTATCCGCTCACCGAGGTTCTACTGTATTATAAAATTGTCTCCTTGAAATAAATATTAATAAAATTATAATAAATTAAGAATTTGATAATTTATATATATATATATATATAAAAAATTCAAATATGATTTTAAAACTTTTCCCACAACCTCCTATATTGATAGTTTTGTATATTAATATATAAAATAAATGTACACACATTTTGGTTTTATAATACTTTCTATTAGATAATAAAAGGCATATATTGGATTTAATAAAATATTTATTTTGCCAATATTTCGGCTGGCTGAACGCCGACCTTTATCGAGGCATTACATTACACACACAAAAAAAATGTAATGCCTCGATAACGGTCGGCGTTCAGCCAGCCGAAATATTAGCAAAATAAATATTTTATTAAATCCAATATATGCCTTTTATTATCTAATGAATTAAGTATGGATTGCTCTATTTTCAAAAAATACTTTCTATACACAAGTTCGAACAAAATTAGGAAATACAAAAAATGGGCTTGGTTGTTAAAGATGCACTACTATTAAAAAAAAATCTTGATATATGTATATCTTGCCTTACCAATCCGTTCTAGGGTTGGGATCCTACTGTAAATATATTGTTACTATTTAGAAAGTTATATTTTGCTTAGCAACACATCCTAGCTCTATTTTGCTATCTAACGCCACTAGTTGCTTTAATAGATTAACTATTTTGTATGCTATTTGCTTAACATACTATTGTTAGAATGTTTCACCATATCATGCTTTTATTTTTCGCTAAACATTTAACCAAACGTGGATTGGGAAAAACGCGCCATTTCGAATCGCCATATTGCCGTTTAAACGCCTTTTGTAGAAAATATCGTCTGCAAAGTTATTAACAGCCTTAAAAATTTATATATTAACCCCAGCTCTCTCCACATAACACACGCACCCAATCCCTCTTCTTAATTTTTTCAATAATATAAATTCTTCTTTGGACCAAGATTTTTTTTTCTTTTATCTTCCGAGCTCAAAATATGCTATAATGATCATATATTTTTAAAATAAATATCATAACTATTTGTTGTGACCAATATAACTGTTTACCTTAATGTTAAGTAAATATATATCTAAAATAAATAGTTATAAAATATACTCTCTTTAAAATATAATATAAAATTTGACCAAGTTGACACATAAAAAAAAACTTTGAAGTTTATAACATTGTTTCAAAGTCTTCGAGATCTATTTATTCAAATAGTAATATGTGTGGTTAGAAATATATAAAATTCTTTATTTTAATTAAAAGTTTTTCTATATTTTATAAATTTAGATTTTCCATGTTAAAAAATATATGTCTCTCTTGTGACCAATATATATATATAATAAGCGGTTTAATTTATATATATATGTTACGTATGGAGAATATAATTATCTAAATATACCACAAACAACAAACAAAAAAATTAGAAAAATCTTGAAAAATTGCCACGCACTTTTCACATTTCAATCCTTGTATATTTGTATGAAACAAAATCAACTTGAGCTTTTTTAAAGGACCAAAGAAAAATAGATGAATACGTATAGATGCAGCCGGCAATTTTGTTTTTATGGTAAAAACTTCAAGTTTTTCGTATATAATATAATCAAATATTTAAAGAATTTGTCTAGAATAAAAGCCTTTCATATATTATTCATAAATAATATAAACTTCTCTCAATGCGCAGAATATATCTAGTTAGTATATATGACCAAGTGCTATTTTTACAGGGTCCCAACTAAAAAAAAAAGCTATATTTTAATCTGCAATATATCTTTAAAATATAGAACTTATATAATAAAGAATGGTATAGGTCTATAAAACTATCGATAAGCTTCTATATTCCGTAAATATTTAAGAAATATTATCTTGTATAATTGTTAAAATTTATTTCCTTTGATTTTTAAATTTGAAATCAGAGATTAATTATCTTCCGAATTGCCGAATCTATTAAAACACTCGTATTTCAAGATTAAAATATTTCTTATAATGCACATTAAAAAAATTGTGGAAAACTATTTTAAAAATTAATAGTGTTAAAAATATTAAACTATTTCTAAAATGAATTTTGATTAATTATATGTGTGGCCTTTTTTTTGTATTATTAATTAGTGGTGATGATATATTTTGTAAATATCTCTCTCTCATTGAAATCATGAATTTATTAAAATATTTTTTTTTTGGAAAGGTATAAAAAGGGAGGGTTTTTAAATGGGATTTCATACTCTTGTGTATTATATATTTAAATACATTAATTACAATAAAAATTTTGTAAGTGGTGATTTCTATACGTTGTCATACGATATCAAATTTTAAACTATCAAACGAACTTATAGCTATTTTTCTTTGTAAATATGATGTAAATTAAGTTTACTTATTTTCAAATTAAAATTTTAATTTCAAAAGGTGATAAATAAACATATGTGATTATTAGAATTTGTTTTCAAATTCATTAAAAACGCGTTTTCCACATATCTTGTTTGCTTTTTTCTTATTGTATTAATTCCCTATTGTAAAAAAAATTATATATAACGAAATAAAATATATTTAAAATTAAAGTTTTTTTCATTTCACAGATATAAAATATTTAATATAATTTTTACATATTTATTGTTGGCACGATATCAAAATGTTTTTTTTTTTTTTTTTAATTATTACGATAGCAGAAGATTTGTTAGGGGCTTCGAAAGAAATATTTACAATTTAAGCAAAAGCTGACAAGATAACGTATGTATTCTTTTTTTAAAAATTACACATGTATTTGTTGTACAATTCTATTAAAGTCGCACATTTCATTTAAATAAAATACATTTACACCTCGAATACGTTTAAATAGTATTTTGTTTAGAAATTTAATATTTAAAAATTTTAATCGGCTGCTTGCTTCGAATGACTCATATTTTATATATTTTTTTTTGTTAGACACATTTTTTTTCTGATAAAATACACATCAATATATTTTATAATTAAGAATATCTAAAAATATATATCTAAAATATATTTATGCTATATTACTATAAACGTCTTTTGAAAGTAAAAATGTACACAAAATGACTTTTTTACTTTAAAAATATTTTTATTTTTAAAAAGGATGGGCGCATATTTATTATCGAATCTTCATTTTTTATGATTTTTTGGAGAAAATGTAGAATTCAACATACTTTTACGTTTATTCAATAGAAAATTTACATACTCGAAATTATTCCAACTTTAATTTTAACATATAACCATTGCGATATATTTATAATACAATGGAAAAATAAAATCGCATGGTAGAGTTTGTATATCGTCCAAGTTTAACGCTCACACAAAGGTTAATTATTTTAAGTTTTACGAAATTGAGAAAATTTGAAATTTATATATAATACAACTTATAATAAAATTTTGTGTATTATAATAACGTAATTTTTTTATTAACGTGAAATTAATTTAAAATTAGACTTAATTTAAATTCCCATTTTTTAAATCTATATTTTCTCCATACACATATATAATAGTACCTTTCCCAAATCCGGCCTTTCCGAAATTCTTAAGTTCATTATGATAAAAAAGATGGCATTTTGGAAAAACCTTTTGAAATGAATATTCGAAACATAATATTCAGCTTTTATAATTGCAATAACTTTAGTGAAATGAAGAAAGAAAACTTATTGTTATATATTTTTATTATTATATATATTTATTTATATATATTTGAATATTTAATCAAAAGAAATAAACACAAACATATTAAATGAATGCAATAAAGAAGAAAATAATGCGAATTATATATATTCAAAACAACTATGATGATAACAACTTGAGAATTACAGAAGCAATAAAATGTTCACAGAATATTTCACGCTGATATATTACAATAATGACAACGGATAACCTGAAGATCGGCATCAATTATAGCTATATATGGGTGTGGTAACCGAGAGAACACTCAGGTATGGAGAGCTTTCCAATACCTCTCTGCACCTTGGAAGACCTTTCACAGCTCTTACAGAGTACAAGCAGTCATGGTCGAGGCAGAAAGGAAGAGATTGTCA